>VZRL01003135.1:4242399-4345947 GCA_013397895.1 Origma solitaria | reverse complement strand
TTTTTTTTCTTTTTTCTTCTTCTTCTACTTATGAATAATTAAAAACTTAAATTACTTGCCGTGTTCAAAATTCATATGCTGGGGAAAATAGCTACATGAAAATTAATTTTCTGTTCTGTGAGACTGACGGGAAATCAATTAATCTTGATGTATTATTTTATGCAGAACAGGGTGCAGGAACCAGCAGAGAGAATGGCTACAGCTGTTCTTGTTGGTCGGGCCATATATTATTGTTGGCGGGTTTGACAGCTTCTGAAGGAAATGGCTGAAGGGTATCAGGCAGGTGAATCAACTGTAAAAATTTATTGGAGGATACAAACTGTTTCCAGGGGACTGATATAAAACTCACACTTGAGAACTGAAGTATTGAATGTTTTTGTGACTGAAGCAGCTTGTTGTCAATATTTATAGCTTTTTTCTTTGTTATATGTCCTATTTGTTTGATTAACTAGTCAGATGTTAGTGTCTGTTTGTAATTTATTTGTTGTGCCTTCTGTAGCATTTTTGATACATAAAGATTTACCACTAGGTAAATAAAGCAGCTCATGCAATGCAATATGCTAAATAAAATGACAGAGCTGTTTACAGCGTGTTACAAGTTTTATAACTTGCTAGGTAGATCAGTAACTTTTGTTTACTAGTGTCACTATTAAGCTGAAACGTCACAGTTTATTAAGTGCTGTGGGGTAAACAGGTCCCCTTTTAAATAACTGGAGATTATAATCAATATGCACCTTAATGGTAAATCATTTCAGTCTATAAAGCTCTCTGTGTAAACTTGTACATAACGCAAACATTTCCAAAATAAAATGAAATACCTTCATCCTCTTTTGAATGAGGTTTGTATTCACCTTGCTTTCCAATGTGTCTGCACTAGGGCTCTTTATAAATAATGGAAGGGAGAGATACTCAAGGAGCCACTCTAACAAGCTGTGTGTTAAATGTTGATCCCAGTTTGGATGTGGGGGTCCAAGGTCCTAAAGCAAAGCTGAGTCTCACAACAGCCTGTGTGTTGTAATTAACTGTTAGAGAGAGAGGCTGAGGCTCCCTGGCATCACTTGGTGGGTTGGGAGCAGCCTGCTCTGAATTCTCCTCAAAGATCAAAGCTGTTTCTGGCTCAGAGAGTGTGGCTGTAGCACTCGAGAGTCTGTAGAATGGGATCTCTGTACAACTTGTAGACATGGGAAAGAGGTGAGTTCCCATCTATCCCTATCAAAGCTTCCTCTCTGGTCCTCTCAAACAGGAGTGTATAGCAATGTGCTCTTAAAATCGCACTCAGTGGAATATGGAGACTTATAATGCAGTGAAAACCAAGGATTCCTGCTGGAGCAAGGAATAAGAGATGGCGATATTGCTAAAACCTGTAAGAAAATCATTAAGAGTAGGTCTCCTACAGGTTATTTCCTTTCTTTCCTTCAAAAACAGGCTACAGCAAGAACTATGGAATTGATGTGATGAGGGAAAAATATTTTGATTTTTGTAGGGTTAATTGATAATTATTAATAAATTAACTTTGTAGGAATAATATGTGCAATACTTAGATTATCAGTGGTGCCTTGTCCCATCTGTTTTCAAATTACTGAGGTTTTTTGATCTTCAAAATAGATCCTATAACTCTGCCTTTAACCATCCTCTCCTCTATTTATACTATTAGTCAAAGATCCTTTCTTTCCTTTTTCCTGTGAGCTATGCACGTTTAAGAATTTGTTACGCTCATTTAAGGATTAGGTAGTTGTACACCCTACAGCGCTGAACCTGCACCAAAATTCAATCCCTCGAATTCCTACATCCTGGGGTCCCATGGGATTCTGCCCTCCAGGTTTCCACTGAGGTGTCCAATCCCAGAGTGAAAATCTTTCATTTAGAAGCCTATGCCAAATTTTAAGCCTTGCCATATGCTAAAGGTATGACGGTGGTAGAAAAGTTCAAAACTCTGAATAGAGTTTTCAAGATAGAATAGTTAATGAATTACCATAGATCCATGGCAGTAAGGAAATTTGCAAATAAATTATAAATATAGTGTGAAAATTGTAGATGGGTTGTGAGGAAGAACGAAAACAAAGTAAAAGGAAGTAAGAGCTGGGAGATTCTGACCCTGTTCTGAAAATATGCTGGACTCTTAAGACATAATTAGAAGTTTTGTTTCCCTGTGTTAAAGTAATAGATGAATTAAATGAGATCCAAATATTGGGGGAAGGAAAAGAAACTTGCAAAAGTTTATAAATATTCTAAAGATTAATATTATATGAGTTTGGAATAAACTTAACAGTTTAGCTAAGGTGAACTTTACATGTCCTTCCTGAATTAAAAAGCTATAAAGAAAACTGAAGTTTAAAGTAATTGTTAATGAAAGCTGGCCAGCATGACCTCCTGAAAATATGAGCATTTGTTGGTCCAGTTTTCACAGATGTTAAACATTTGGTGATGTTACTTGGGGCTGCTTGAACCACATTAAAGTCCAGCCACTAGAGTGTTGAAACAGTTGGGCGCTATAATAAAATATACATAAAAAGAAATTGTGAGACATTAGGTGTTGTTTGGTGATGACATTTAGGAAATTACAATTTTTCCATACATCGTATTCACGTCTACATAAGTTGTTTAGGTATTTAAAATAAAAGTGGTATATATATCATTTGTAATTGCTACTACAGTTCTGGCAGGTGCACATAATCTAACAATATGTCAAATATGACAAATTATTGTTGAGTTACAATATAGCCTTAATAAGAGCACATCTGTTCCCACTATACAGTATAGTGAGTGCCTGATTTAAAGAGTTTACTTACTGATCTTGTATTGTTGTTTAAATATTTAAAAGGATCTTAGACACGAATCATAAAAAATACACAGTAGTGTATAAAAATGAAGAATCTTACTTGCAGTAATGTTTTTGCTGCTGTTAAATCTATTAATCCCATCAGGAAAGGTTCCTACATTCCTTAAACTGTCATCTGCACGTGCACATATCATGAGGGTGTGTATGCAGAGAGAGTTAGGAGCAAAACCCAATATCACAGAAACACCAACACACTTGGTGTAAAACAGGGGAACTGTTCGACAGTGTATGTGAGTCCTGTAGTAGTGCTTAGGCTGAAAAGTGGAAATTACTATGCCTGCTTTAACCTCAAGGCAACTATGTGCATGACTTTTGCTTTCTCTACTGAACCCTTTTTCTCAGCCCATGACTTTTCTGGCTTTTCCCCTTCCAGTCCTCTCTCCTGTTCTGCTGGTGGGGGAGTGAGTGAGTGGCTGTGCGGGGCTTGGCTGCTGGCTGGGCTTAAACCACAACACAAATCTACTTTTCTCTCCTCGGTGTTTGCTCCCTTACACACTTGCTCCAGTGCCCTGCTTCCCGTTTTACTTATAAACTCCCGCTATACAGAAATAAGGCTGCTCTTAAAGACATTAATCTTCAGAAGCCCTTTTAAAAGACACATGGGAGAGGGCAGTCAGAAAAGAGATGCGACCCATGGTAAGGAGCCTAGAGAACCCCTTGAATACAGCAGAGTTGTATCAAAATGCTGCACTGAGTTTGTCTAGCTGTACAGGCTGTAGAGAATTATCGTGTTTCTTCAGCTGCTTCTAAATGTGTTTGGGTTTTTTCTTAATTTTATTTTTTCTGGCATTTTGGGATGAGACAAATCAGTGCTCTGTGTCAGTGCTGTGAGCCTTGCGCTGCCTGTTCCTTGCCTCGCTTGTCCCATTGCATGGGATATACGTGTCCCAAATGTTTCTTGAAAGGGAACTGCCGGCACGCCTCACGTTTGTGAGGCACAAACATCCTCACTGTGGCTGCTCCTTTCAGCCTTGGAGTTCAACTCCGATCTAATGCATGTGACAAACAAGTCTGTGTCCTCAGCTCAGGCTTGCTGCACTTATTTCATGGAATCCTAGAATGTGCTGAGTGGGAAGGGTTCCATCAGGATCGTGGAGTCCAACTGCTGGCCCTGCACAGGACACCCCCGGGGTCACCATGTGCCCGAGAGCATTGAACATGTCTAACATAAATATATGTTTGTGAAACGAGATGGAATTTAGGTTCATAAGGAAATAGTTTCTTTTGCATTTCAACACAAGTTAAAAATGGTAGGTTTATGTATTTTCCATGAAATATCTGAAGTGTTTTTTTCCTTAATTAAAGGTAAAAGTTAATTTTGATAGTTTTTTGATAGTTTTAGAGAGTTGTTAAACAATGCTCTTAATAAAATCCCTTGGGTGATTAGTAGTTTCCAGAATCAACTGTTTTTTTAGTTATGTAATTGTCAAATATCAAAGGGTCTAAATGACAGATAAGATGCATTTCCAATAATTATTTTAATTATTTTATAAATCATTAAGGAAAAGATGGTTGTGCATGATAGTGCTACTGATTTACAGCTTGTCTCATTTCTTGAGAAATAGTAGTATTTTTAAAATTCACTTCTGAAATGTGTTTCCTAATTGTTTGAAGAATATTTTTTCCTTCTCCTCCATGTTGCTCTTAATTTTTTCTTTGAACAAAAAATACTGCCTGCCTCTCTCAGGGGCACAGTAGCTCATAATTGTATGCCCTTCATACTTTATTGTGTTATTTAGTTTTTCATGTTTTTCATTAATTAGCAATAAAATGACTTCAGAAAAAGTAATTAAATTTAGAGGCTAAAATCACTATTAGGTTGAAACTTTTAGTTAATTAAAGTAAGTTTTCTGGTTTTGTAAGATAGAATTATTTGTGATATTACTTGGCTCAGTTTTGAATACTTAAAGGAAGCTCCTCTGTTTTTCTCAAAGCTTAACAACCTTCAGAATTCCTAGAAAATATGTATTTCTTGTTTAGTAATTATTTTTGGAATCACCTTAAAAAGTATTCCATGTGAGAGATCAACTAGTACATTCTGTAACTGTGAAGTAGAATTTTTCACTTGACACCCATTTGCTTGTTCTTTCAGAGTTAATAATTTTAAAGATTTAATACATAAATTTAGAGCAATGCTTCAGTAGCTCAATTAAATATCTGTTTTATATGTTATTTTATATTTTTATCAGATCAGCTTCACTATCATAGGCTTCTTTTATGCTTTGCTGTGTGACTAGGAGGCAATCTAACCTTGGCTCATTCTGAAAATCAGAGTATTGTAATATTCCTAAACAAAGAGAGCATGAATTTTATCAGAAAAAGTTTATTAAAATTTGCTGATAACCTTGTATGGAAAATAAATAACAGGAAGAGGCTCAAACTCATGTCAGGTAAAATTAACCAAAAATAAATAATTGATTTGTGATTGTTTTTCTTACTTTAACTGCAAGTTAATAGAGGCAGTTGAAGATTCCCTTATTAGTCATTGATTTAAAAGCTGAAAGAACATTTTTATAAAACTACTTTGCATTTTGTCATACTTTGTTTTTCAAGTAAAAGAACCCCTCTAATCTCAGTGTTTATTCATGTTAGATACATTTCATAATTTGAAAAACACTCTATATCCTACCAGGCTTGAGGAGTTATTGGACATAATAATCACTAGTATCTAAGTTGATTTCACAGAAGTCAAGGAAATACGAAACACAAATAAGGTTTTGAATACCTTAATTAAATTTAGATTTTTTTATTATTTGGATCTGAGACTAATACTCTAAAAATGTTAATAAATAAATCCTGTATTGTTTAAGACACTGCAAACGTAGTTTTAGTAGCATTGCCTAGTTATGGTGTATGCTTGACGCTTTATTTTCATAAGGATTGTTCTAGTAGTGATAAAACTTTGGTGTTATTGACGTGGAAAAATAATACAGCAAAGCAGTTTAATGGTATTCTCCTTCTTGATTCCATGACACTTCACTGCATCACCTGCACGAAGATTGAATTACTTGAGAAAACCGCAGACATGGGTAATGGATACAGGAAACCTGAATTGGGGTGCCTTATATTTAGGAGATGAGATTTTAAGTTACAGTATCCAAGGATGATGTGTAGTATTGGGACATTAGTACATTTGTCTGAAAGGTCACATTAATTATAATATCCACAGGTATCAATCCGCAGCATTAAACAAGTTGGTATGACTTCATGCTTTAAAAAGAACATGTTTTTTATTTTTCCTGTAGAAGTTCCATATGAAGAGAAGTTCTTGAAATTTGTTTCAGTTCCAAGCATGTAATGGAGGTTGTCTTTGAACAGATAGTAAGCCTAAGTGCTTTTTTATCTAAAACATTGAATCTATTCTCTTCAGCCTAACTACATAGAACAGCTATTTTATATTTTTATGGGCTTTGTTGGTTTTGCTTGTCACAGCTACTGGTATTAGTTCACTAGTAAATAATGACTTCTCTTTATTAAGACAGACAGATGACTTATTACACATCATGAGCGATCAAAAATCTTTTTAGAGTCGTATTTTTAATGCAAGCATTCCCTTTGATGTTTTTTCTTTTCCGTTCGCTTTGTGCATCCAATGAGATATATAGCAAAGGCTTGTAGGTTAACTCATTCATCAGCTGTGATTTGACACTGACAGCTCAGTTCTCTTTTTTTCTTTCTCTGTAGAACTCTTGACCAACTTGAATGCAAGCCCACCTACACCTGTGATGAATATTAGTTGCAAGCAAAGATGCATTTTTAAAGTCATTGCTGTTTGCGTTGCACGTAGTTCTGGCTGTTCCTGAATGGTTCTCAGTAAAGAGACAATTGAATGCCATAGCCCTTGGTGAGATCTCAGCACAGTGATTGGCCTCCTCCTATTTCAAGGCACGCAGAGCAGCACTGTCCATGCTGGGTTTGCATTCAGCTGGCCACTCAGGTGCTTGTCTCTGAGCTGTTCCACAGGCAGAAGGCTGTTCCTGGAGATGCAGTTGGCAAAAAATCCCTCCAAAAGAGCAAACCAAACCAGCAGGAAAAACCTCCGTGTACATCAGTAAGAGAAACATTGGCATTTCCTGAAAACTTTGTTGCTGCTTTTCAGCTCTTAAATGTCAATATTAAAACCAAAGAAAATGTGTTACCATCTACGTTAGGATATGCCCCTAGTTCAGAGCATTAGAAATTGAATGGATAACGATCCGTTATTCCAACTGGTTGTACAGTCCAGTAAATTACATGATCAATAATGCACATACTGCTTATCTATAATATCTTTTAACAGCTTCTAATAATTTATTAATGCTTTATCTAATATGCTCAGTATTTTATCTCTGTGCGCTAATAAAACAAATGGTACCCATGATTTTGCCTCTTGCTCTGTAGTCCTGAGTTTCAGGAGTTCCCATAATTAGGAGCGTTGCTTTACACTAATCGAAATAAGACTCTTAAAGCTTCCAGGGGGATTTTGGTTTTTGTCTCTCTGTGAAATGGACAATCTCAAAATATGTCTCTTTAATAATCTAAACCATTGTTGATACTTTAACTGTATTTGCTTATTTCTAATCTTTGCTCTAGCGTTTGCGTTCTCCCTCGATAAAAGAATGCAGCCCCCTGCCATGCACATTGGTTTTGAATGCAGGTGGATCTGATATGGGATCCAGGGGAAAGCATGTGCGTTACAAGACTGCTCAGACAAGACTGATGAGGCTGATACAGGAAACAATATGATCAAAGAATGTCGCAGACGGGCTCTCATGTTGTGTGTTATGGCCTGCTGCTCTGCATTAAGATTTTTATAATGATAATCAATTGTAGTTTGTTGAGGTTAAATATTAGCATGAAATCTATTAAAGTTTGTGATATATTGTTTATCTAGTTGAAGTTGAAAAACAGTAAGTTAGGAGAGCCTGAAAAGCTTGCTAGTTTTATCAGCTGGCCTGATAAGGGGTATTTGATTTGTATGTAATTTCCTTTGATAAACCAGTGTCTTCTAGTGGCAAATTTACCTGTTCAAAAGTAGGGGAAAGCAATATGAATTAATATACAGGCCTAGAATGCGTGTGTACGGTACTGTATTATCCCTTAGCCTCTCTTCAAAGTTCTGGGAAGGAAGTGAGCACTGCCACTCGAGTACTCACTGGGTTAATGGCACTTTTTAGCTTTTCCTCGTAGATGCTGCTTCTCATCATGGGTAGTGGTGCTCTGATTACCAATACTGTGTTCCTATGTAAGATGTGAGACTGTACCCCTTTGCATTTTGTTGTGGTTGCATCAGGAGGGGTTGCAGTGCATGTTCTGTGAGTGGAAAACAAAACTATTTTGTAAGAAACCCATTTAAAAGAATATCCTTCTTAGGTGTGTGCCTTCCATCTTTGGTCGCTGCTTAGTCTAACATTTTTTTAGTTTTTAGTTCTTATAGGGTCTGATCCTCTTTTCTTGGTTTTTTGTGTCTTAGGCAGTGCCTCTTGAATCAGCGGAGGTACAGATTTTGCATCTTTTGAAGCCTTGCAATTCTATCACTCTATGAAATAACGCATTCCCCTGAGGATGAGCTTTTAAGACTGCCACCCTGTTCCTACAGAAGGGGACGCCTGTGGCAATACACAGCCATCAGTCCTGCTGTCTGCCTGTGTCCACTCCAGTCCTCATGAAATCATGCAGCTACAGCATCTGGAAATCTCCAGCCCCATGGTTCTTAGCTATTCTCTTGCATCTTTCCCAATGACCTGTTCTTCCAATCCCAGTGTTACAGTAGAGGATTTATCTAAATCATGGTCTATGCATTATACAGGACATGAGCAGAAATGGGTAAAAAAATCAAAGTTGAGGTTGATGGATATAAAGAAAGATGGTCTGTTGCTGTGAGGACTGAAAAGTAGGTTCTGCACTTAGATAATAAAGAGTGGTATGTTAAGTTGTATGCCATAGTTACGTATTTGATTGCAGACGGTGCCTTCTGCAGTTGCTAATGTTTAGTTTTATGCCTCTATATTGCTGCCTCACTAAGAGCTGCTGGCTCTTTTGATCCATGATGATTTGAAGAAACATTTGAGAGAAAATCAGTGTGCCATTGTATATTATCTTTAGTTGATGTTGGGACCGAAACGTTAGTGTGGTTTTTTTGAGGTATGACTTCTTTTGAACTTCTAATATATTTATGTTTTATTTTTAAATGAACTTAAGCTTCTTAAATTAATTCCAAAGCCAAATGCCATCAAGTCTCATCACCAGTCACTTAGATTCCTAATTAACTTATACTCCACAGACCCATTTCTTTGCTTATATTTCTTTCAAGTTTCTCTAATGTGCTGTGAGTTACACTGGAAGGAACAATAAGATTTAAAGGAAGAATTAATTTAGAAAGTTGGGAATAGAACAGATAAGGGAAAATGAGAAAAAGCAGCTTAGTATTTTGTCTTGTAAATGGCCTTGCTCTGGTAGACCCAAGAACCCATTTATTCAAAGAAAGGAGGAGTGTTAATGAAATAGATCATGAGCATAGCTATTACGGTAATGAATTTTAACACTCACTTTGTTATATGATATTTTATTTATGAGCTTCCTGATTATTCAGATAAAGACAAGAAGTTTATAGCACTAGATTATGTCTTGTTTTCATAAACATATTCAGTAGTTTAATAAACATAATTTATTTTTTCTCCTTAAAAATCAGCAAAATTTATGAGAGATTATCTTAGGGTTAATGAAGTCTAACATTAAGGAAATATTACCCTATAATATTGGAGCCTTCAGTGCTAGAGTTGTAATTGCTTAATGCTTTTTTCTACAGGCTATTTTTATATAGTACATGCTTTGTGCCATTAATCCTATTTTAACATGTTACTCTTCAGCCAATTCATTGGAAAATATATATCAATGTTTATATTTTTTCACTCACTGCCTTCATTAGAAGATATAATACAATTTTGATAAAAGAATTTTATAAGAGGTGCAGCATGTATATTTTTAAGTGCCTTGTTATATTGGGAGGTTACTATCCTATCTTTAAAAACACTGGAATATCTAGGAACTCCTGTAGTTAAATTTCTTTGAGATCCTGTCAGTAACCACTTACAAATGTAATCTACAGTAGAAAAAATTCCCAAGCATAAATAAAAATCTCAGAGAAGTGAGTGTGTGAATCTTGCTAATTAGCAGCACATTATTTGTCTTAATGACATCTTTAAAATGAAAGATTGAAGGCATATGCAGAAAAGAGAGCACCCCACAGACGCATTTCTTAAAAGAACCCTACTAAGGAAAAAGTGAGACATATTTTTTTATTTCACATAATAAAAATACTTCTGAACAGTCCAGCCACTGGAAAGAGAGTTAATATTTTAAGATATTAATGCTGTTTCTGTGTAAAAAATGTATTTTAAATAGTAAGAAAAAAAACAGTATATGCAGCATACTGACTAATCCTACTGTATGGATTAGCATGGTAGAATTGTTTGTAGAATTGTATCAGTAATGCATTACATGAATAACAGTTATTATATATGACTCAGAGCAATAATTTAGGGTGATCTGAGCAGATAGTTCATCCTCTGGTTTTTAAATAGATACATTTTTCAGGCTACAAATATGATGAAAAGTATATTTTGCAATTTGAATCAGTTATGAAGGTAAATATTAAGTTAGTATATTTCGATAAATTATGTCAGTGCCCACTGAATGACATTTTAATTAGCTCTGACTGGTAACCTTGTTCTTTCATGCCTTGTGTGGCATGTTAGGGAGAAGATGCACAAAGGAATAGTGGAAAATTGGGAAGCAACTGGCAGGTAGGTTTGCATTTTTTCAGGTTAATTCACTTGATGAAAAGCTGCTGTATGTGATGTGTCATATATCAAAGGCAGGGCATCAGTAATCTTTGCTCAAGGGCACGGGTAACAGACAGAAAGACATGTGAATGAGATGGAAAAAAGCAACTCATCCTTTTCTGCTAACACCACGAAGGAGATAAAGGAAGATTTATGAGTCATCTTGGACCACATACCAGCCAGAAGCATACAGTATTTTTCACATGTTCCAAAAATTGGTGGTAGAAGGTAATCAGACTGTCACGATGTCCATCAGGTACTTTAAGAAGAAATTGGGTCCTTTGGGCTTTTGATTGCATAGTCAGCTTTTTCTTTATGCTGTAGTAGTTGTATTTTTTCCTTTTCTGAGGCAAGTAATTTGTAAGTACAAGAATGCTTCCTGTGTGTTTAAATGTTTTTAGTTGTTAGCATTACTAATGTCAGCCAAAATAATAACAATCCAACCATCTGCTATGGGCTGATGCTTTGCTTTAGTTTCAGACTTTGAGGTAACCTGTTTCACAGAACCACTCATTATGAGGATTTCCCAATGTGCAAAAATATATCCAAAAATAGTTATAGCTAATAGGAGCAAAATATTTTTTATACTGAGAAAGTTGGAAAGTCATCTAAGGCTTTCATATAAGGCTGAATATTGATGTGTGGTGTTTTGTTAATAATTAATATATTCTAAAACAGAAAATGAGAAAACCAGCATAGTTAGCAAATTCTATTTTAGATTTGTTATTTTACAACAAAGGATGCTGATGTGATATTTAATGCTTGGCCATCAGAACCATTTGTTATCAGGACTTGATAGCTAAAAATACAATTTTGTTAGAATTGATCACAAACTCCTTCCTGAGCACTGATCCCATACATTACACAGGCCTGAGTCAATCAGCTGGACTATTTTTGCAGACGAGCAAAGGGTGAATGGGATTGAATTGACAAGCCAACACTCTGCATATACAGATTTTAAAATGCAGGTATTCATTTGCACTCAGCTTTCAATTAAGCAGTATTTTTGGAACATTTCACTTTTTCCTAATGAATTTTCTGTGCTTCTGTGTTGTTTTTTCCCCCCATTTCTGATCAATTTGTCATTTCTGAGTAACTATTAGTGTTCTTGTCATTATTCACGTAGCTCACAATTCAGTTTGAAGTAACTTTCATCCTTTCAGCGATTTATCCCCTTCCCACGTTTGGTGGGTGCTGTGGACCCCTGCAGAAGCTGTTTGCTCTGGCAGAGCTGACCCCCTGCCTTCCCCCACTGCACCCCAAGGGTGTTCTTGGGGTGTCCATAGCCTTTCCCACCTGCCTGCCCTGCGCCCAGTGGGTGGGAGCTGAGCTGAGTTTGAAGCCTCACAATTTGCCAGCCCTTTGCAGCACTTCCTCTGGTCTAGCAACTGACCTCTGGGAGCACTGCCAACCCTTCCTGCTCTCCTGCCGTTTGAACACAGCCTTCCCACAACTGCAGCTGTTCTTGATGCTCTGGGTCAATAGTTTAGCTCCTCGGAGGTAGATGTTAATAGAAACAAGCAGACAAACTTTGCAGAGTACTGTAAAACATGATTGCTCCCTAATTAGTGATGTTGGAGGTGTGTTTTCTACTCAAAATTATAGAGTCAACATACGTTTATGTGCTTCAATCTCATAAATGCTAATTTGGGCTCAGAACAATGACTTGTGGAAAACTGAAATTCTGTTAATGGTTTCCCTTCAGCTTCTTGAGTCAGTTTTTTTTTCCTGGTCTGGTCCCACAGTCATGGTAGTCAATTCTGACAAAAAGCTCTTCTGTGTTTTGGGTTTTTTTCCCTCTCTTTTTCAAAATGAAGAAGAACCCTTTAAGTTTTGTTTTGTTTTTTTTTCTTCCTTAAGTCATGTCACTTCATTTGGGTGGTGAGGTGAGGGAGTATTTCCTCTTTCATGGCACTGTGGGAAAGAGGTGGGTCTAGTCTTTATCCAGCTCCATCCGTCTTTCTTGTCATCCTTTTTGTTTTGTCACAGTGCAGCTTGGGAATAAGTAAATGAATGTATTTCCAGTTTCTTTTGGAGGAAACACTTTACTGCTTTTTTCCATCGTTTCTCTCTCATGTTGTGCCAGAATAAAAAAACTGAGTATCTTTTACAACTTCATGATATGTTGGAGATTCTGCTTAAGATATATGTAAAACAATGGAAAATCATTTAGAACAACTGTTCCTGAACAGCTCAGAGCAAGAACTGCATGTGAACAAAGTTGCAGTATAGAAATGCAGCAAATGACACCTAAAGTGCTTTCATAGTTACCCATACTTGACTGGCGATTGTGTGCTTGAAATTCTCCTTGTTGCTCTCCAATTGACTTATATTTCCATGACCCTGAAGTCTATGGAATGGGGAGCTCTGATTCTTAACAGCCAATAATATCTCCAGAGACATGAACATAAATAATTCACCAGCTTCAGGTTCTGAACTGGTCAGTGATATTTATTAACAGTTAGGAGACTCTGATATCTTCCTTATGGTCTTTGAAAGATGGTTCATCAAACTATGTTAGAAACTTCATCAGGTTATTCAGCATTGGCTTCTTCCTACAGACTCTGAGTTGCCTACCACTACCAATTGCAGTTAATGTTTATTTACTTTAGCTGCAGGAAGTCTCTTCTGAGACCAAAGCTATGAGAATTTGCTGACCCTTCATGATGTACCTATTATTTTAGTTCAGTGTTGGAGTTACTGGCAGTCTGGTGTATCATAATGGCAAAGCAGCCATTTTAAAGACCATCTAATGCTAGATTTTCTGAGGCCTTCTTGCTGGAGAGAAACTAAGTGCCCGGAAGAGCTCCACTCGGTTTGTGGACTTATTCCGTGGTTAGTTTTCCCATCTTCTTTCCTGTTCTATGGCCATTTGAGGGCATGGATGTATTTGAAATATTATCTGCTTTAATTCCTTATTTGTGGATCAATCAAAGTTCAATAATATCTCAAATTTAGAATTTTGTTTTTAAAGCTGAGGCTTCTGAGCAGAACATGTGGATCTCAGCACCGTTTTTATATGTGAAATAGCTGATTTGCTGGAAATCCAGAAAGCACATGTTTTTTTCTTAAAGGTGCAGTGAAAAGAATGAGAAACTAATTATTTAATCAATGTAAGCTGAGTTTTGTTTAGCAAGTGAAGGCTGATGAAAGAATGTGTTGCAATACAGTAATTTTTGATTACTCATCATAACTCACTAGTGTCTAAAACAAATTTTAAAAATCCTTTTTAGCTTGATAAACTGAAGGAGCGACATTTTTCTTTGACTGGGCTCACCTTATTTATGGGTTTATATATGTGCAGTGTAGCATGGCAGTGGTTATGCATACCGGGGCAGCTGGCTGGGGCTCAGATAAACTACCTTGTGATGTTGAAGAGGTGCAGAAGGGCTGCTGTGTAGATGCCATTTTTATGTCAGGGAATTAGGGGATGGGTGAATGTGGAGAAAAGAAGCTAGTCCTGGCCCTGAATTGATTCAGTGATTAAGTAAATTAGTGGGTATATGTATGGGGTGTTTTCCAAAATCTGTGATCACTTAAAAAAATCTGAATGTCCAGAGCTATAAAACTATGAGGAGTATGCATGGTCTTGTGCAAGTTGCATATTTAGTCAGTAGGAGAGGTTTGTGAAGCGGCGTTGGTGTCTGCATGCCAAATCACTTCTTGTTTGAGCAATGTTCCTTGATTTTCTGCCTGGGAATGTAGCTCAGGGTTGCTGTAGGCTGGGCTCTAAATTTATCTGCTAGACCACCTTGTGTGGTATAGCAGTATCTTGTCAGATAGTACAAACTGAGCAAGATTGGGCTTGATTAGCCCTGGGAAAGGGAAACCCTTAGGGAAAGACCGTGTTTTCTGAAGGAAGTTGCCCTAGTGATTAGGTGGGTGAGCTCTTCTCTTAGAAGTCTGTTTTGGTGGGCACTGGAGGACATCTTTTTTTCATGTGCTGTCTTTTAACCCATATTCTGAGTAATCACTTTTAGAATGTGTCACTTGTCAAAAAAACTATCAAAAATCCATGGGTGTTTTGATTAAATACCCTGAGCAAATACATAAATCATACCTACTTAAGCACTTTCCATACAGTCAGTTTTAATTTCCTGAGTCTCCCATTTCATCCCCCATGTGTGCTACTCTACTATTACATACACTCTACTAGCTGTAGTGTTGTTGCGTCTTCAAGTAGTAGATGAAATTTTCCCATTCCTTTTGAAATAAGTAATATATTTTGAGATACTGTGGAGTGGAAGAAGTAAATGTAATGAAGACACAGTTTTGCAGTTGAGTAAGTTTATCTTACTGATGAGAACTTTTAGAATACTGGCAGATTAGTGCTTCTTCACTAGTCAAGATGTAGTGTTTTCTGGCCTTAGATTGGTTTTTTTTTTTTAGAAATTGAACAGTTTTGAGGAAAAAAACCCATAACATATTATTTTTGGTAGAATAGCCTGCAATTTTAAATATGCTTCTGAAGGCAGTGAGGGATTACTGTAGCATAAAGCATCTCATTAAAAAGATTTTCCACAAATATGCCGTAGTGTTTACTGTAACTATTTGCTGTCAGATGTACCAGCAGCAACATACTAATGCAGCAAGCAGCACTAGAAAGATGTTAACCTGGGTTTCTCACTGGAAATAGATTTGGTGGTTTCATGCACTTTCACAGGCAGCAAATTTTGAAAAAAAGGAGCTGAATATGGTTGATGCAATTGAATTTTTAAGACACCCTTGTAAGCCACAGAATGATAAAGAAATGAGAAAATCCCTTAATTGCAACAAGTTCCCCAATGCATAAAAGGACTATCTGGCAGAGAAAATTGGCAGTGTGCTGGTGATCAGATGTAACAGCTGGAACACTTCTATTTAAAGTACTTTAGGAGTAATAAACCTAATAATTTATCCACAAACTGCTGTGATAGCTGTAATTCTGCTTTGTTAAAAATCTCTCTTCTCTATACTTATATATACTATATATATTTCTATTTTGGCCTAACATTCTTGCAAATACGGAAGAGGTTAATGCTATTTTTGATACACATGGCAAGCTTTTTGTGTCAAAATATTTTCTCCAAAGTTTAGGATAATTAGTGTTTTATTATGATACTGGGAATTCCTTTATGAATTGCTGGTATGTCGCTAGTTCATTTCCATGTTAATTTTCTGTCTTTCAATCACTTTCTACGTTGCTTGGTATGGTACAACTTGAAAAAGGTACATATGATGATACTTCACTGATTATGTAAATGCAATGGCTGTAGATTTGATTTTCTTCTCTTGATTTTTTTTCTAGAGGTGACATCTACAAAGTATTGCTTACATTTTTCCATGTGTATTCAATATGTAAACCAAGTCTTCTGGTAAAGAGCAGGACTCATTAAGCATTACTTACCAAGTTATGTAGAAATCGATTTCTTTTTCTGTGGATCTCTTATGAAAAAAAAAAAATCTAAGCTGCTCCTTTTTAGACCTCTCAGGGAAATAGTTTTAAATATAATGGTTGATCTTGAAGTGCATTATAAGTCAGTATTGTTTAACATGGCAGTTCATTGATGGTAGTATTTAATTATGTCCATGCTGTCAACCTCTGCAGTCCTTATTGCTTTGTTGTAGATCAGATATGAAGTATGAAGTTTTCAAAGCTGTAGAGATGAAAGAGTAAACATATTCAAACAGTTCATTCAAATATGCTTAAGGAAAAAAAAGATACTACTAGAGCATGTGAAGAAGGCTATGAAAACCTGAAAGCATTTTTTCTTTTGATTACAGAAGCAGCCTTAGAGTTCTATCACAGATTAATCTTTATTTAAAATGGAAGAATGCCAGAGAAAGCATGTGATCAAGTAGTTTATTAAATAAAGTTCAAGCCTGCAAATCTGTGCTTATTTGCCATTATTAGATATGAACAAAACCATAATTTTTTCATAAGTAAGTGCATGTGAAGTTTAAGACACTACAGTATAAGGCTTGATTTTGTTTTGTTTGTTGGTTTGTTTTTTGTTATGGACAATTGACTTCAAACTGATTTAGCTTGCTCGAATACTCATTCAAGGACATACCCTTCTGGCTACTGTGGGACATAAGGTGCTGGGCTACAGAGACTTTTGCTCGGACCCAGTAAAGCTATTCTTACACCGTAGTTTTTTCTTGTATGGGATAGGAGGACTGAATGAATCTGATATTCAGCCAAACCCCCACAAGTTGTTAATGATAGTTTTTTCCCCTCTATAGGTTGTTTGTTTTTAATGTTAGATTGTTCCTAACAGTTAGAACAAACTGTTTAAAAATCACAGAACAGCTAACTGTGTATTTAGAAATTAGTAAGTGTGCTGGTTTTGTTCTTTTCCACAACCACAGAATCTTTCCCACAACCATGAAATTTGCTGACTTAATAAACAGAAATGAAATGTTAGATGAGTTACAGTCTTGATTGCATTACAGGTATGCTGTAAATACATACCCACCTCCACCTCTGACAGGCTTCTGGAGATGGTGCTTTTCTGTCCTTGCTGCTGTTGTTTCTTTCCTTTTGTATGGAGAGTCAAATGAGTTTGTCTTTTTACCCCTGTGATGCTGTTTGCCCTCTGGATTTGCCAGGCTTCTTGTTTTTTTCTTTTCTGTTTCTGTGCCACTGATCTTGTGCTATGGGTTTTAGAAATGGAGAGAAGCTGGGCAGCGAATTATTTGGACAGTAGGAAAAGCAAAGATCGCTACCCCAAGCTATGCTTTTCTTCAGTAGCAATGTTGGCTCTGTATCCCTCTCCAGCCTTGCTAACTGTGTGGTGTGTTTCTGTGAAGTTGCATGGCAGAGCTACCTTATTGGAAAACTCCCGAGAGCTTATTGCTGTAGAGTATCTTTTTTTGGGTGGCTTAATATGGCTGCCTAATACAATGATAAACAGGAGTTCTGTGATATTCCAGAAGGGTAAATTGAGTTCTACTATCAGGAAAATATTAAGATATATTGTGCAGCAGAATATTAATTCCCAATGCCCCACCCCAGACAAAAAGAGATTGGGGAGGAATGCTGTACTGGCAGGGAGAATTGTTCATATTATTTATTAGCTATGTTTAATTGTAACATTCCTGTATGCATTGCTGCTTGTAGTAGAGAAGTTGGGGAACTCTGATCAAGTAGCATCAAAAAGAATTTTTTAAGTGATATGCATCTGTGCACTGAACGTAAGATCTGTGAAATGTGCAAGTAAAGAAATAAACGTTTCATTGTGTGATAGTTTTATTCTTGGAAGCAATTAGCATTGAAAGATGTGACCTCATGTACATGTCTTGATTTCTGATTTTTATTTGGAAAAATAAACTAATGACTGTTTTTTAGGACACTTGTGGTTGTAAATTCTCTCCAAAACAGGATCAGAGCATTCACTACCTACTGCCCATTACCAGGCAGCTGCTTTTGGCTGGCTTTCATCTACTCTTTCCCTCTCTCACTCCCTTTTTATTTTTTATAAAGTAATAAAGTAGAAAGTGACAGAGGGATCAGCTTAAAGTAACAAACATATTGGCTTTGATTTTGTATGTGATACTGCAAATGCAACTTCCATTTCACATTACTGTCAACAGAAATCACATTAGTGCGGAAGCAGCAGCCCTTGCTTTGGGATTTCCCTGACTGGTGTTTGGGGATGTTGTGTAAGGGAGGACGCCCTTCTCAACCAAAGGGTCACTTTGCTGCTGAGTTCTCTTTATTTTTAGTAATAACATCCAATACAATTGAATGTGGGGTCAAGGTGAGGCTAGGACACTTTAAAGAAGAGGACTAGGGAGAAACAACAAACAGATGTTCTTTGATGATAACTGTTGAAGAGAGAGGATTTGGCTGAGAGATCTGTAGCTTTCACTTGTTGAGAGCCTTTAACTTGAGCCAGTGGTGCTGTTTTTCACCCCCCAGAGTAGTAGTGTACCTGCTGTTGCTATCAAGCCACTTGCCAACAGTGGCATCTGTTCAGTGTAGACATCAAGAATTTGAATGTCAATATCTTTTCCTTGAAATGAATGGGAAAGTATTTGTCACTCAGCAGCAATCATTCTTCAAATAAAAGGTTAGCCAGACAGAGCCCTTAATCAAAGAGTCGGTCTTTTCTGTCAGCAGTGCCTTTTAAATAGCAATGATGAAAGCTGGCTGTCAGTGAATGACTTGATGAGCTAGGTGATTGATCTGCATAAATCATTTTCTTTTAACATTGTCAGTGAAAAGTAAATTGGTGGGATTTTGGGGGGTATTAGCTATATTGACATTAATATATAATATTTTAGCTGTGTTCTTAGTCTCAGAGTTTCCATTAAAAAGTGAAAATTACATAGGATCTTAGCCTATATTATCCTAATGATGAAGTATTATTGTTATTGCAATTACCATGCAAATTAAATTCAAAAATTGAACATGTAACAGATTTTATGAGCTGCAAGAGAAATACTGTTAGTAAAGGAATTAGGAGGAAGCTGTATCATTTAGTTAAATTTGCAGAAGCTTTTGATTTGAAAGACAAAAATCAGCAGTATGGTTTAGAAGTATAAGCTTGAGATCTTAATTGTGTTATCTGCTCCAAAATTAACAATAGATGTAAATTCCCAAATATTGGAGAATCTCATACATTGAGGGCTTTATTGTCACAGTGAAGTGCATTCCCTGTCAGCTTCTCTGCCTTAATTTCACTGCTTTCGATGTAGCAATTTTTTGGTTTCTTTTTGTTTTAAGGAGTGTCTTGGGCCTACATTACTAGGCTATTGTGATGTTGCCCAGCATCTGCTGCTCCTATTAATAGTAGTAGAATTTCAGCGCCTGTCGCTACCTCTGGTTTGAACTAAAGCTGTAGAGTGAGAGGGACTTTAAAAGATGCAAATCATACCTAGCTGTTTTTTGGGCTTTGGAACTTTCTTCATAAATACCCATTTGGGTTAGTAAAAAATGGTTGGTTTTGAGGCTAGGAAATACTGCTTACTCTAGACATGGTTCAAAACATCACTTAGTTCCCCCTGTCTTCAGATTAGTTTTTATTTTTGGAGTGGGTGTTCAAAAACCTGTGAAGTAACACTCTCATGCACACCTCCACCCTGTCCCCAAAGGCCAGAATGGTCAGTTGGATGACAGTCCTGTGTGTGAAGACTTATTCGATGTGCACATAGACACTCTGCAAAAGAACTGTTTCAGAGAAATCTGCATTAATGGGGCTCATGGATGATTTTTCAGCTTTTTAATCTGTATTTGTAAAAAGCCTAATTTATTTTATGTGAATTGCTGCTGCCACCCTCCAACACTGTTATACAGGACCTGAGCCAGCAGGACTGAGGAATACAATAAAAACAAAAGAAGGTTCTCTCCTTCCCCTCCTCCTCTCCCCTACCCATTTGAAAACATAATTTTATTGATTAGGTATCAAAGTGTTTGAAAATGTACTTCATATGTCTTCATGCACTGCCTGTCTACCTGGCATATCAAATTGTGTAAAAGGACCTATTTAAATTGCAACGTTTATATTTTTTTGAGGTAATTCCCAGATAGCTTAGATAACTTAGATAGCTTAATTCTTAGATAACTAAATATATATATCTGTTTAGGTAGGAATGGAGTTTGGATGTGTTGGAGTGAATAGGAATGAGCAGTTATGGGATTTGTCTGTGTGAACTTGGCTGGAGAGAATCAATTCTGTGATACTGCTTCATTTTTATAGTTTTGTTGGTGTGTGGTTTTGTTTTGTTTTACCCCAAAATGGATGTATTTAAAATACAGTTCAGAGTGATTGTTACTGAAGAGTACTGAATGAGTAGTTGCAAAATGACTGTTGAAACTCACTTTTTTCATGTTGTTCTTAATTTAAGTTTTTGGGGTCTCTTAGAACATGTGAAAAAAGCTTCATCTTGTTGATCATATCCATAAGTTTTCTGTCCTGTTTACGGTGCATGTTGTTTCAAGTCAGAAGCATCCACTCTGGCTGCAGATCTTGCTGTTGAATAAACTGCTGACCCACATGACAGCAACAATCTTGTTGTTCTGTGCTTTAGCTTTGTTTACAAGCCCACAATGGACAGGCTTTGGATATACCAAACTTTATCTGAGATTTTTCTTTTCATCTCCAGGAAACAATGCAATGGTTTGCTATTTACTACATTGCCAAAGTACTTAAATTCCGTAGCCGTTGTTTATTCTCTATCAGTTGTGTTTGTCCCTTTAACTAATAGCTTGCCAGTATCCTGCTAAATTTTGCTCAAGCTTTTAGTCCCATCACCTCTCTCTTATCAGTTATTTGTTGAACCTTGGATTGTATGCCTTTATCTAAAATCAATGAGCTCCATGACAAAAGGTAGAATTTAGGGCTTCTTGTTATTTATCCCAGTTTTTCCACAGCTTCCTTTTTTCCCAGTCTTGCTCCTGCGCATCTTACTCTGGCTTATATGAGAAAGGCAGGCAGTGGTAAATATAACTTCTTGATTCCACTACTGTCTTGAACCTCTTTATTCAGTGTTGCTGTGGAATTTATGCAGTATTCCCTACCTCTACAACAAGTTTACTGTTATTCTTTGTGGGCGTATTGCCATTAGCTATTAGATTTCGTGAGCCACTTAAAGCAGTGAAATTCCTGAATGAACTCTCTCTTAGAACTAAAGAAAAGAAAAATGGAAATTTTCAAGAAAAAAGTTCTAAATTAATGGAGATGGTGAGGGTGTTTGGAAGGAGAGTATTGCACAGATCCTTGGCCAGGATGCAAGAATAAGACAAGTAGGCAGTGAGAGTGGAGGTGTAGGTTTTGAGGAGCACATTCAGTGCCGTAGCTCGAGGTGCAGCTGCAGTGGGAGCTGCAGGTTGAGCTCTGGGTAGGAGCACGATCTAGGGGCCATGAGCTGCCAACACTTTGCATAAGGAAGGGCTCAGGGATCTGTGTCCGAGCTAGGGGATTGGGCACTCAGAGACATGGCAGGAGCTGAGGACTCAGGAGCAAGAGTGAGACTTTCCCGCTCTTGGACTCTGAGGGGATAAAAGCCCAGGGGCTCCTTAGCTCAGGGGCCCTTCTCAGAGGAACCTGTTCAAACTATTTCTGTGTTAATATACCTGAAATAAATTACTTTATGGAATGAGAGTTCTGAGATTCTGCAAAGGGAAATCTGGGGTTGAACTGGTGAGGAAGCCTGGTCTGATATTTTGTGGGATGCGCAGGGAGTCAAGCAGGGATTGGCTGATTGGAGTTATCCATGCCTCCTGAATGGTTAGACAGGGAAGTTCCCTTAACATAGAAATGCTCATTGAGCTCCTCCTCTGGTGAAACCTGTGTCTGTAGAAGAGCCTTTAAAGTTACTGTACTACCTGAGAGAGAAGTTCTACCTTCAGCTGCTTCACATCTATTGCAAATTACATAAACTGCTTTTGGTGGATGTGAAATGTAGCAATGTCTCATAAAGGTTTTCAGTTTCATTGTTAGTATCTTTAATACTGCCTTCATATAAATGTTTGCATTACTATAGCTTGGTTTTTAAAAAAGAAGCTTATCTGCATCTTCATAGCATTGGGTTTTATACATTTAGTAAGAAAAACAGTTGATAATTTTAAATACTGATGATAACTTTGTGTAGCACAGTGCAAGTCTTTCTTAGAATCTTTACGTTCCTTTTCCTTGCTGGTTTAGACCATGACTGCATGAGTGTAGGCATCTGCACTGTAAGGCAAATCTTGTTTGTGATATATATGGTACAGGATGGTTCATGTTAAAGCAATTTTTTAATATTTTGAACCAACATTCAATTAATTGATCCCTGAGTTGTGACAGATTAAACAGTGGGAATTTGCTTACACCATAGCTTCTCTGGATCGGTTTTTTAAGATCGTGACTGTAGGTACAGGGTTGGGAGATCTTTCTGTGTGCATATCACAATCCCAAAACAGTTATTCCTTTATAAAATGAAAAAGCATATAATTATTGGATTTTTTTTTTAGAAACCAACCTGTTTGTTATTTAGTGCATACAATGCTATTTGAATGCCTATTTTTTTAGCAGATAAATTATGAGCAATAAACTGTAACACCTCATCAAAATTCCTGTTCAGAAATGATCCGCTGATTTTAAGGCAGTTTTGGTCTAACACTCAGGTCAGTTCAGTCAGTAATTCATCATGTGGCTTCTTATAAACTGTTTAAAATCATGTTGAAAGCTAACTGATAAGCCTGCTATTATTCAGCCTAGCAAAGGTTGAGTGAGTGTCTGCTGTAAGTTGGCAAAGTCCTCTTAAAAGATCACTTCCTACCATAAAAACCTAAAGGGTTGCACAGATGTGTAGTTAAGTATTCATTATGAACATGCAAATAATGCTTTCCCTAAGGAACATCCTTTGATTTTTGAAACTGCTGTTGCTTTTTTTTGGTAGCTGTCATGAAACATGCCTTTGCATTGATAAAGTGTCTTTCAGCAGATCTCTCACAGAGAAGCAGAGGAGACCATAGGAACAGGCAGATTTCTGTTTTGTGAAAATGACTTTAGGTTCTGGACAAAATTAAGAACATCTGAGAAATTAAATAAAGCTAGAGACCATTTATTTTATTTGATTTCAAGATGGTTAGAATGCTGAGTTATCTGCTTGTTTATGCTATGTCTTTAATTTTGGTTGCTACTGACATGAAAAGGTATGAGAAACAAAAAGTAGCAGGAGCAGTAATAAAGAACACTCTGGATTCACAAACTTGTACCAAGACTTGGCACTGGACTCTAGTTAATCTTAGCAATGGGAGAATTTTCTCTCGAGGGTCCTTTTGAGAAAAAAATGCTACCCCTACGTAATACATCCCAAGTTACAACACTGGGTTTATTTGATTCAATTTTATTTCTGGAGGGTGGAGAGGAAGAGATGGTATTGTTTCCTGAGCTGTGGGCCTACCACTGCAAAATGCTGAATTTTCACCAATTAAAGTTCTGCAAAAAATTATAAAGAAGGCAAAGCGAAGTGTTAGACTGGAAATAAAAAGTTGGGGAAAAGGAGGAAGAAATTCACAAGGAGATTTACTGACAGAAATATTGCACCCCTGTAACTATTCCCTAAATTCACATAGCTTTTAGTGCATTCCTGATAGTCTAGCTTCTGCAGTAGGTACTCTTTGGAATTCTTTGATCTTCACCCTTGTTCATTTTCTAGTGTATTAAGCATTGGTTAGGTATTTTCCACATCCTTGGCAATTAAATATGTAGAGTTGAAATCACATCTGTGTTCATAATTGTAAAAGGTACTGCTTGAAGACTTGTAGATGTGACCATTTAGACAGAAAAAATTATCAGAGGTTTTAAAATCCATGAAAATGGATTGCATGACAAGAACTATTCTGGGAGAGTATTTAAAAAGCATAAATTGTTCTTCCTACATGATGCAGGTGTGGTATTTTCTAAAAAATTTGCTTGGTATGGGTTTGAACTTTCTCTCCCTTCTTGGAACACTTCTTGCACAAAGATTTGAACAAGATTACTCATAGTGTTGGAATATCTGGAATTGCTAGCTAGTTTGTCCTTCTAGTCTGTTAGTGGTTTTAGAAGGTGCTGTGAAAACATTTAAAAAATGGGGGATTCCTTAGCTGCATTTTTGTAAGGTCTTGCTGTGTGTCGCAGAAATTACTTTTATGTCTTGGTCAAGGCTTATAAAAGTATATGAGGGGAGAGTTTGTAAATCATCCACATTAAGGAAAAATCTTATATTTTTATACTTCATAGCAGATATTTCTCTGAGATTACACTTTATTTGAAGCATAAGGGCCCCTTTTTGATTCCTAGAGTAGTTGCATGGCTAGTCTAATATTATAAGGAAGGCTTGTAAGCTTGCTAGAATGAAGTAATATAAGACTTTCAAAGTGTTTATGCTTAAAATTGTGTTTTCAACAGATGAGAGGTGGTCATATTTTGTCTATGACAGGATTTCTTGAATACTGTTAATGTAAAAGAGCAACTCTTACAATTTTTTTTCCTGACTCTAAAGTGCTATAGCTACTGTTGGTGGCATTCTCTTCTCTACTAGCACCTCCAGGATGAAACACTTCATATCAGGTTGAACTCAAGTTTCTCACATAGCAATTTGTTGAGGGGAGGGGGGAAAGATCAAGGTTTATCTTTTATTCAGTGCAAGAACTTCCAACTCAAGAAAGGCAAAAGAAAACCTACTTTATGTTGGTTCTGTCAACAAGACTTAAGATACGTCTTGTGACTTCATGTTTTGTATATTTCTGGTTAAGATACTGAAAGAAACAGACTGATACTGAAAATCGCCTGTGGAAAGGTGAGTGTAAAAATGGCAGCTTCTTATTCAACAGATCTGCTTCCTCTTTGAGTCATGAATGTGCCCCTCCTAAGGCTTCAGTGGGGAAATAATGTGGTTGCTCCCAATCCCTGGTTATGTGGAGCTCAGAAGCACAGAAGAATCTAGCATGAGCTAGATTCTAACCTAAATTACGAGTGGTTTTATACTTCAGCTGGTCTGGGAACAGAATTGAGCTTGACTTCCAGATCCCAGGATAACTTTGTATAGCTGTCAATTGCTGAAGAAACCGATCTGGCAATTAGTGAAGAAATGAGAAGTGTGGAATTCTACAGGACCACTTAGCAGCTGCTTTTCAGGGGACATTTGTACTTTCATAGAAACATTCTTTGGGGTAAAAAATGCATTGAATGTCAAAAGATAGGTATCATATAAAGTCTTGGCTTTGCAACTACTAAGCAGCCACCTTTTAAAAGAGTTTCCTTTAGGGTCCAAAGGAAAAGGGAAATAACCCCATTTGTGCCCATTTTGAAATTTTTCACCTGCTTGGTTTTGTTCCGATTTCCCCTTCTGTCCTGTCAGTACTGTAGTTCTCATTTCTGGTTTCATTTCTAATCGTTTCAACTCACCATGGTGCAGAGGCTATGCTTACTTCACAGCTGCAGTTATAAACCAGGCTTTGTAAAAGATGGGCTGGTTCTCAGAGCAGGCTTTGTGTGGGAATCCTTTGTCTCTCTATGTCAGCTAAAATGTTTAGTTCAAAGAGATCAGAGTAAATGAAAATGGCTTCCTGTCACCACTCTTGCAGTGTTCAGAACTGTACATATATCTTAGAAAGATATATGCAAGTGGTATTCCAGGATCAGTTTTAGTCTGGTACATTTTTTGGTAGGAATATGTCAACAAAAAGTTATGTATTAAAAGGATAAGCTTTATATCTTCCTTGGACTTTAGCTGAAAATTATATACATAAAATAATTTAAAAAAAGAAAGCAAGACTATGGCTTTAAAAACTGTTGTGAGGGGAGGGGGCGTACTGTATATATAATCCTGTTCATGCATACATACATATTTGATATGGACAGGCAGTCATATTTTCTTCTACACAGATCAATCATTGTCTTTCAATTCCTGTCTTGTCTGGCATCTGCTGACCCATGCTTTAATTCTGTCAGGTCAGAGATATACGGGCCTTTGTAGTGTGCTTGTACTTCATGTCATGTCCCAGCATTGTTGTACATCTTGTTTCAGAGATATTTTGCTGTAATGTTCTGTGACCTTTTCCATTGAGTGAGGCAGTTGGAGAGCCACTCAGTGAAGGAAAATTGAGCTGTTTTATTCCTCCCTAAGGAGCCTCGTGTTTCCTTTCCACCATTCATTTGAAAGCTATCATTTTCTTGATTTTATAGCTGAAAAAACACCATTGATTCACTGGATGCTAGATGCTAAGAGTCCTCCTATTGACATGCCTATTGACAGTTTTCAGTATATTCTGTGTCTAATTATCACTCTTGGCTAAATGATACACCTTGTGGACTTGAGAGATGGAGTCAATAGCTCTTGCTGTATTGTTCTAGCAGCCCCTATTGAGGTTGGTGTCAAAGCACTGTGATTTATGCAATCAGAAAGAAAATTTCTGTTGGTGTACTGCATAATTAAACAAAGTACAGAGTGACTGGTGACAAAATCAGCTCTGCCAAAGTCATCAGCAAATGAGAAAAGATCTCTTCTTTAAATGGCTGAGACATTGAAGAATCTCTTTTGGCATCTTGCGTTTTTCAATTTTCAAGCGTTCGATTTTTGTTGGAGAGGTTGTTTTTTTTCTACTTTCCATCTCTTCCATTAGATAGTATTAAAAACTAAGCGTATTAATTCATGTCTCTGTTAGTAAATTTATGCTACTAATGCTATTATAGATGCGAGTACCGGTACGTTTTACATGATTACTTTTAAATAAAGAATCTAATTATGTGGTTTGCACACTGAGACAAGGAAGCAAAGTGGCTGCTCATGGGTTTTGTAAAGTGAAACTCACTATTTTATGTGCATCCAATTGTTGGTCATTAATGTTCATAAATGCTGTTTTTATGTAATGTGATATAATGCTTCTGTTTGCTCTGAAGTGTTGGATCTTCACAGTGAGAATGTGAAACAGCCGTGTATGGAATGGTTCTCCCTTTGCATATGTGAAGGATTGCTTAAAATCTAGATGTATGTGTATTCAAATATGTGTTCAGTGTCTCAATACATTGAAATCTTAAGAATAGATTTTTTTTTTTTCAGAAACTGTATCAAATAATATGGCTCTACATTATGAGCTGCCTTAGAGTTTAGGTATATCTAGTTGTGGTGTTTTTGTTTGGTTCCTTGGTTTCTTGAGGATTTCTTTAGGGTATTTTGGCAGATGCAAGAATTTTGTGAAGCACTTATAGCAGACCTTTATGTGTCTGATATTTTATTTATTGTTGGTTAGTGGGAATGGCTTGAAGCAGGATGAGACCTGATATATCAATAACCAAATTGTCTACTCCAGAAGAGAGTTTTTATACTTTTTTTTAGTCATTGCTAACCAATTTCTCATGGTACTTTTGCGACCCTGAAGCGTCTCATTCAGGGCTTTTCCAGTGAATATGAAAAATAACATACTTGGTGTTTCTCTCCTTATCACTCTTGTACTCTCCACTAGTATTCATTGTGGAAGAAGGAAATTGAAGGCTGGTATGTGACTGCACCAAGAAATCAATCACAAGACATCTCTGGAGCCATCCAGAGATGAGTTCCAGTTCTGGTTTTCTCCTCCTTCCCAGCAGTACAATTACTTCTTATAGCCCAGGAATAGGTGAATAAGTAAGGGGGAGTGACGTGGGCATGGGGGTGAGGAAGTTGAAATAGTGTTGGTTTAATGTATGCTGTTAAATTCCCTCAAATTTTACTTTCGTTATCATGGGAGAAGACTTGAATGTCAACAGAATATCTGGAAATGTCTAAAGTTATTAAGTACATAAAGATAAGGACATTCAATTACCAACTCTGAAGAGAAGTGAGGACAAAAGACCTAAGGGCTGTTGCTTTTGTTTTCCTTTTTCCTCTTTTTCTCTCAAGCATGTGAACTCATACTAAACTATATAGTGTCAGATCAAGCTGCTGCTTGATTCCTTATGTTGTCAGTGTGTTTTTAACAAGATTAAAGTAGGTATTTACACTAAAACCACCTTATGCTGCTACAACTATCATTTTTATTAATGCATATAGATATATTCTGGAATAGTTTCATATCACTTTTGAAGCTTTTGCAATATCAATTCTTTCTCAGTAGATCTGAGTACAGATGAGTTGAAACACAGATTTGATTCCACAGTTACTATCCACCGATTTTTGCCTTTTTTCTTACCCATTGATGTTTGTCTCTCAACTGTTTGTATCATAAAGTAAATATTAACTATGCTTTGTCTCCTTTAAAATACGGTGCCCAGACGCACCAATACAAAATTGTGGCTGCATTCTAGTTTTCACTGTATGCATTAAGACCATGCAGAAGTAATACTGTTTCTGTAGTTCCCATTTCTCATATAATCTCTGGGTTTTTTTCTGTGGGTTTTTAGTGTTATTTTGTTTTTTTTATATATCTAATTCACGACTTCAAGCTGAACAATCCTGCAGCTGTCGTTATTATACAAACAAGCTTGTGGTAAAACAGTGCAAGGCTGAACTAGCAGCAAGCATATGGAGTGTTCATTTTGGAGTGGTAGATGGGAAAGAATGCAAGGCTGCGTTTTCCCTCTGGGATTGTCAAGAAAGGTAGAGCCCTCTGAGAGAGAATCCAAAAGCACAGCAGATCAAAGTGTGTTTGTGACTGGAATGCCCTAGGGTTAGTGCAGTGTGAGGTGTAGCTTGGCAAATCACCATGCTTACAAACAAAAGAGTGTACTATATTCAAATCTTCCTCCAAGCGTTTCAGCGTTTCAAAATGACAAATTATTGTTTTTGTTATTTCTGCATTTGGAATTGTTTATGCATTTCAAATGATCTGTAAAGTGAATTGTGTGCACTCAACAAACTTCTTCTTTAAAGTAGGCGGGTTGGAAAAAGTGATGCAGTCACATTAAATGCCATCTACTCTGTTCTTCATTCGGTTAGACAAACAGTAGCCTAAAAAATGGCAGTGGATTAAATTGATATAATGACAAGAATTCACATAGTATACTGTAGATGGGAAGAGGAATAATGCAGTGTCTTTGAACTAATGTAATGCACTTTGATCTGCTATATATGAAAAATCTAATATACCTGTATTTGTGATGATTCCAAACAGGTTCACAATATGGTAAATGCAGTTTTTACAACCTGCTGTTTAATTTTAAAGACTGATCTATTTCATCTAGGCAACATTTCATAAAAATAAGCATAAAAACATGTTTGTTTGTTTGAATTAAATCTCTATTGAAGATTTCACAACAATGTCTCATTGCTAATATGTGTATTGAACAGAAAGATTAATGGAATATATGATGACTTGAGGGTTTTAAATTATTCATTTGATGAAGGCATGCTCTTTTATAGAGAGGAAAACCTAATTTTTCTATATTTAAGAAACATTCAGATTTTTAAAACTGTAGCAATTTCAAGGTTGTGTTTTTGGCACAAGGGAATCATATTGAAAACTAAAAATATAAAGATAAAATTCTCCAATGTATTAGATATAGGGACTTAGCTGTCCAAGTGCGCTGATGAATTACCAAGATTTTGCTAATTTTTTTTTCAGAGTCAGTTAATCTGCACTTTTTGGAGAGGTCTTTCCCTCTTGAAATATTCCAAAATGCATTATTATTAGGATTGAATTGTAATACTTTAATATTTGCTAGTACCTAATTTCACAAGTGGTTTCACTTGAAATCAGCAGATCCTAAATGGAGAGTAAGATATTACTGCTTCAGGTTGCTCACATTATAGTCACAGTTCAGCCCATAAAGTTAGTCATGGTTTAAGACCCTGATCCTCCCTGCCTTTTTTTTTGTTTTTTTTTTTTTTTAGTCTCTAATTAGACTAGCTACAGGTCTTTGCATAAAGTATTAAAAAAAGTTCATAAATAATATCAAACCCTTTTAATATTGTTAAAGACACCTAGATTGATAAAATAAATGTAGCATGGAACATCACTTTTCATTTGCTCTAAAGTTAAGCGAAGACTATTAATGGATAGGAAATGTGTTTTGTGGCAATTTTTTCCTACAGAGTTAGTAACTGCATTAATTTTAAGAATTTTTATGATAATATTTGAAGTTCACCATTAAAACAGAAAACAGTAAGGGAGATAAATGTCAGGAGCTATTTTCTCAAGCAAAATCTTACTTTGTACTTGTTTTGCACAGCAGACAGAGTGTGACCTCCATACTTGAAACTTATAGCCACTTTCACTAGCATTTTTGCCACCTTTAGAAGTCCATCTGAGTAGAGCAGTAGGTGACAGTATGGCATCATTTGGTGTCCTGTGGAGTAAACGAACTCTGGAAGTGTTGGAAGGAAGAAATGAAGCTTATGAATTAATAATGACCTTAATTAGTTTTGGTTCAATCATGTCATAATCAAGTGTGTTCTGTCAGATAGGGATACAAGTATTGTTTGTGAAATCACTGATTTTTCCATTCTTGATGCAGACGGTAAATTGCAATATGGAAATTTAATCTCTAGCAGAACCACTGTAACTACAGAGGGAGTGCCTTGTGTTTTCCTGATGTGTATGAGGTACCTGTCACTGTCATTGTGAGAGGGGAGAAGAGCAGAGACTTGTGAGTTCCCAATGAGCTTTCACACACAGAAACTACTTAAATTTCCAGACCAGGTTTGTTTGTGTGGAGGTTTTTTGTTGGGTTTTGTTTGGTTTCTTTCCCTCCCTATGCGTATGTATGTATTTATACACATTGATAAGATACCCCTGAGCCTTCCCCCCTCCTGGCTGAACAGTCCCAGCTCTGTCTCTTCTCTTATGAAAGACACTTCTGTTCCTTAATCATCTTTTTGGCCCTTCACCGGACTTGCTCTGGTGTCTCCATGTCTCCCAGCTCTCCAAATGTGGCCTCAGAAGGAAAGGATCACTTCTCTCTACCTGCTGTCAACCTTCTAATGCATCCCACGAGTCTCTAAGCCTCTGTTCAAGGACGCACTGCTGGGCTCCTGTTCAACTTGGTGTCCAGCAGGATGCCCAGGTCCTTCCCTGCAGAGCTGCTTTCCAGCAGGTCTGCTGTTCAGCATACAGAGTGAATTTTGCGCTGGTAGCATCTGTTTGTGAGGAAGGCCTTTTGTGGTTTTGGTGATGTGGATTGGCTCAGTTGAACCCTTTGAAACTAAGGAGTAGTGGTTTCAGTTGTGACATTCACTTCATGGTTAACTTAATACTTATATACCAAAGTCATCATTTACCAGTGATAAAGCTGGATTAAGTTGTCCAATCCCATCTCCACTCCTTATTGCAGTTATGTTGTTTTGATTTCTAGTTTGTCCTCTCTCAACATACATGTATATTACTTTTTTTTAAACTCAGTTTGTTTTACTGATCCAGTTTTAGATCATGATTTTGCAAAAAAAAAAAAAAAAAGAGAAGACTGGCTTGTGACAAGACACTGAACAACTGGGGAGTGGGAAAGTGAGAGCTGGTATCATAAAATCTAATCCTGAGTCCATCCTTTCATCATTTCTCCACATCATTTAAGTTGTCCAGCAGTGCATTGGTAATTCAGTTTCATCATTCCTTGTATAATATTAGCAAGGGACTGCTCATGTTTGTGCTATATATACTGGGTGCTCTTGGAGAGTTTTCTTGTGAACCGTGATGTTTAAGATATGCCTCTGTGAAAGACCTCTGGAACCACATTAGGTTACAAAAGTCTGTATTTCAGACTGGATAGTTTTCTTAATAGATTTACTTGGTCTATCTGGGCACCTTCTATTGTTTCCAGTAGTGAAAATATATGTGTATGTAGATATTTATGTAAGTTTCTGATGGTGGGTCCTATTTTTGCATTGTGGAAAGAAAGATTAATTCTTGCCCCATTTGGCAGCTGCCTTGAGATGCAGGGGAATGGGAAGGAAATGAAAGATTTAAGCACACACAAACCCAATCTTTGTATTGCTGAGAGTTACTGTTTTGGCAAAAGTGAGAGAAATAAATTTCATGTTGACAGTGCCCCGAAATAACTGCAAATGTTTGATTTCCTTAGCATTATCTAAGGTCAGTAAAGTGAGAGTTACAGCTTTCATGTTGTTGTATGGATTCATACTTGTTAATTGTGATGGCTTCAGCTGGGACATCTGCTGCCATGTATGGTTTCACTGCAACTCTGTTAAGGCCTGTCTGCTACTGAGAGCAGGGCAGAGCAGTGGGCTGGCCAGGGTTTTAGAAACTTTCTAAACTTTGTGAAATGTCTGGCCTAGCCTAGCAGCAGTAACTCAGTGGTGGGTTTGGCTTGCCATCAGGGCAAGCGTCCCGGCATATTTAGGTGTGCAGCGTAGCACCTTTTACATGGAATCTGGAATATAACTACCCACTAGCCCGTCTTCTGCTCCATTTGCTGCAATTCGGCATGCTTAAGAGAGACCCTGTCGTGTCAGCAATCTGCTGCTTTGTTGTGAGCAAAACTGTTAGCTACTTCAGCTTTAAGTCTTTCTTCTAATATATTCTTTGATTAAATACTGCTGATTCTCACACTTCAGGCTGCAGACAACTTGTTGTCCATATGCATCTGGCAACTCGCACGCTCCTGGCTCTATCGCTTTGCTGCCTACTGCTTCTACAGATGTCTGGTGCTTTCACTGCAGAAATGAGTCTCGATGGCTGTAGCAGCAGTTGGAAAAGAGGAGGAAATGCCAGGCTGCTTGCTTTGACTGTTAGGCACTGATATTGTACCAAGCAGAAATGGGAATAGAAGCCACCAACAAAACACCTAATGGTTGAAGAATTCCACAAATTAACTAATCTTTTAAAGGAATGGTGTAGGCACTGGTGGAGGGTGTCAGAAACCTTATTTAACTTTGGTTTTGGCCCCTCTTTGTGGGAGATTTGTATGTGGTGACGTCCAGAGATCCCTTACACCACCGTTCTGTGACTGCTGATAGGGAATTGAGTCCAAAATATTCTTTGTGTGACATGGCTCTGTATTGTGGAAAAAGTCTGGGAGGCGCTAGTATTTTTTTTAAAGAAAAGTTGGTAAGCAGCAGCTTTTTATTACCCACAAATTAATAGCTAATTGCTCATTACTGATACCCCGTTCTTCTACCTAAAAAATCCTGGTGTTTAATGGATATGTATTTAATGAACTAAGTCGTATGCCGTCTTTTGGCACTGGATGTTTTTTAAGTGTTCTAAATTTAAATTGAAATGTTTGTACAGGTTCACACTAAGGTTCCTGGTAGGTAGTACAGCAAAGTAGCAATAGTAATTTTTTTTTCTTCACTATTTCTAGTTTCCTAACTTTTGAAGATGATCATATTCATAAAACCATCCTGAACAAAAATAGTCACATTTCGACTAAAGAGAGATTACCAGCTGAGAACGCATAGCATTTTGACAGAACCAGATCAAAATGCTTTGAATTTTGGAAAGTATTTTTCTCCTGCTATTGAGCACTCTGATGAAAGAGGAACTGTTGTCATTTTGAAAGCAATTCACTGTACATAGTGGGGATTTCCAATTAGCACATTTAAAGACTTGTATGAGATGATGCTTAAAAATGGGACATTACAAAATGAAATTATGTCATGGAGCTTTCTAATAGAGTTCTGAGAAAAGTCATTGTGTGGCAGTGCATTTCATGTGCTTGTCTGAAGTCAGTGATTCTTGTTTTCCCTTTTCAATTACAGCAAACCTTTCATAATTATCTAAAAGTTGCATGTAAAGAGTATTGCAGATCATATAACAGGTATATTACATGCTGTATGACATGTATGGGGCAAAACTTGTTTGAAGTACAAACATTATGAAGAGTAGCCTGAAAATAAATATTGACTACTTGCTCTTCTAAATGGTAATTGTACCAGCTAGGCATATGTCTGAGGGGAAGAGTCTCAGTCCTCCCAAAGCAGTGGCAAAGATAGACAAAGGAAAAAAGTTAAAGATGTGCCAGAGGATAAATTAGAGTCACATATCTGTAGTTGATTGACTACAGATCATAAACAAACTTACCACAGGCAGTGCCTGCAAACAGGCCTGGACCTAACTTGTTTAATAACTGTGGAGAATCCTGAAGGGTAAAAGCTCTCCTTTAGTCTCTATGAAATTAGGAAGGATCATGGAGGCTCTAATTATGCAGCCCATACTGGCATTGCTGTATACTTCTTAGACCGGATCTCCTGGACCACACTGGGGTTATTTCTGTGAGAAGTCTAACAGACAGTGATTTCAACGATTCATTAAAATGTCCCGGTATTAACCTGTTTTCTATTATAAACAGTATTTCTCAGCTGAAGATGGTTAAAAGCCTTTTCATTCATTCCAAAAGCAGTATGGATGGTCAGTGCAAATGAGATTTTATAACTAGTTGTCACTCTTTTGCATGCTAAGTTTAATTATCAGAAAAAGAAATATCATTTACAATATTTACACCAAAGGTTAAAGACATGAAGTACTTTACTATGCAAACAATGACATTTTAACAACAGCATGCATCCTGATGGGATGGTTTTTTACCTTTAGCTTGGTTTGCTGGTCTCTGACAAGTCACCTTTGAGCAGAGAGTATCAGACGTTTAATGTACTCAAAACTAGCTTTTGCTTCCAGATTAGATCTTACGAAAGCTTTCTAAATTTATGAATGCATCTTACAAATTACATTATACAATGGGAGAAGTAAAAAATACCTCTTCATCTTTAACTTACTTTTTCAATATATGATATTTAACAAAAACAAATGAGTAGTATAAACACAGCTTGGACTGCAAGTCTGTCATGAAACCGTATGGCACTGTTAAGTGAAAAAATACCTTTCCCTTAATGGCGCCTTGATTTTCAGTTTGGTTTCTTTAATAGCAGAAATACATAATGGAACAGTCTCCCTTAAAAGATCATTGGCTTCATATTGTCCTTTTCATGGGTTTTTCAGAGCTGGTTTTGGCTGGCCTGGGGAAAGCTGGGGCCATATAACCTCTGAATTCAATCTGTCCTGTTTGCACTAGAGCGACTTAGGCTGCCTGGTTTGTGTGGGAGTGTTGGGGACTCTCCTGCACATTCTGTTGGGATGCCCAACTGCAGCTGACAGAGTCCAGGGAGTAGCGCAGCTGTTTTTTGTAATCTTTGCCCCAGAAAAGGCAGCTCAGCAGTGTGTGAGCACAGAGTCCTGTGTGCCCGAGGTGGCAAGGCCCTTTCTGAGCTGTACTGACTTGCTGAGAGTTTGTAATGCAAACAAGACACAGCCTACTAAGGTGAAGAACATGATATAAAGTTAGGGCAGCATGGAATTGTTACAAAAATTGTGGTTTAGTCATGCAGAGCAAGTTAGTCTGATATTTATGTGGCATGGTGTTCTCCCTTGTCTGTGTATTTTAGCAGGTTTAGGTTGAGGAGATTCTGTCCTAGCCTTTAGTGATACTGTGGATAATTGTACTCACAGGGCTTGGATTGTCTTGATCACTATTTGGGAATTAAGAGAAACACATCTGTTTGTGTTTGCAAAATGTTCTTTGGCAAGTTACATGCCTTAACCCACAGGAGTTTGAAGGAGTAACCCAGCCCTGCCTTGTTTATTTGGCATGCTTTCTTTTTATCTTCTCTGATGTTGTCTGTTTTGTTTTGAATCTGAATACAAAGAAAGAGCTTCTGTCTTTAGTAGTCTTTGACTTTGATCCTGTTGATTCCCTGTGAAAGAAAGAAGGAGTCTGAACCCATGGGTGTGCTTGTAGAATCAGGGCTATCAGTTGGGAATCCAGATCTTTGCATTAGAAATTTGCTCCCTTTTTCTCCTACTGTGAGTGTTCTTTGCTTTTAGGGCTTTGAGATCCTAATTTTGGCTCTGCAGGCTTGATGTTCTTTCTAGTATTGCTTGAATCATACTCAGAGTTAAAAACCAAATAAAGAATAAATACCAATGGACTCTTCTGGAATTAAAGAAAGATGACTTGGAATCTTCAGAAGCACGTCATCTATCCAGCTTTGTTGGGTTGGTTTTCTGTTGAGTGCGGGGAGATTTTCCCTCCTATAACAATGATGATTTGCAACTAAGAACTCAAAAATAACACTGTTGCTAGTGTTTCATGCCCTGTCTCACTACTGAACAGGTTGCTAACTAGGGTTTTTGTTGTTTGGTTTTTTTTTGTGTTCACTTGTTTATGTTGCAAAAGAAAATATTGCAAAAGGATATGCAATGTAATTTTTGCCGGGTAAAGAACCCAAACCACAGCAATGTTGCTCTAGGGATGAGTTGCCTGTTTGTGTATATGCTTAGTGCTGTGGTGGTTTCGCAGCAGGCCAAGCTCATTTTACAGGCAGCTCTATGAATACTTCTGTCCACACCTGACAGTTTGTTCATTTTTTAAACCTGTTGAACCATCTTTCTCTGTGCCAGGAGAGCTTTCTGACTTTTTTCTCCTCTCTTGGCACTCTGGGAGTTCTCTGGACACTTTTTTCTCCTCATACCAAGAGCTGAGTTGTTTGTGCATCTTGTTCTCCTCATGCCAGTAGTCTTCCTTTTTAAGTCTTGCCTAAAGTTCCGAGAGCAATCTCACCCTTCCCCAGGCTCCTCTGTTGATTTCAACCAAGGCCTCATGTTCTGTTCTTTTTCTCTGCCCTTTTTCCTATCTTCTTTTAGTTCAAGGAGCTCCGAAGAGTTTTTCGGGTGTTGGGGCTGACTGAATGAGAGCCAAGAGCAAGTGTCGATAAAGCCAGAGCAAGGCCTCAAGAAAGAATTGTGTGCTTGTAACAATCTCTAGTGGTAATATTCCTTGTGTGTATGGCTGGTCTTATATGTGAATTCAAAGTGCTTTACAAATATTAATACAGCCATATTACAGCTCTTTGGAGCCAGGTAATGTCTGTGTCCTCCTTACTTCTTGGTTTTGTAATTTAGTTTTCTAAACTCATTATGATGTATAAGATTGAAGGTTACATGTGATGCTTTGAGCAAATGAGATGAGTTAATTTTTCTTCTCTGAGGAGCTTGACTAGAATAAATAGTTCGATAGAATAAATAGTTTACTAGAGTTAATTACTAAGACACATGTAATGAGATTTTGAGTCTGTTGCGAACTGAGATGAGAACATCTTCACACTTAGAACTTATTTAGGAAATAGTAAAATGCATTTTTAATAGTTGTTTTTATATAATTGTATTCTTGATTAGCTTTGCGACGATTGTTCTTACTCCATAATGAATGTCTTTTCCAGTTTAGTTTAATCTATTTTCTTCCGAAGTGTATTAACTTACATTGACCAGGAAGCAACTTTGTTGTTAAAAAATAACATTCCTGAACAATTGCAGGTACAGATCAGACTTGTGTTACATCTCAGTAGCCAGAAGTAGACCAAGACTTATATTTAGAAGGGGTTTCTGCTTTTTGTCTGGAATTTCTCAGAAAGAAATAAATGTGTATCTGCTCTGTGTGGTGCTTGGGAAAGTGAGCTAATGCTTATTGAAGTCAGTTAACAGAGTGAGTGTGCAGAGCACAGATTCTGCACTTTTGTGGAGCTGTCTCTGGGATGTATGAATTTACTGAAACCTGCCCATGGTTCTGGTCAAGTGCTCACTAAAGGCCAGAAGTCCTCAAAAGTCCCAGCAAAAATAGGACACACAGTGCAGCTGGACACATAATGCTTTGCTTGCCATACGAAATGGATGAATTACAATTTGTGAAAGGAAAAAAAGTAAACACAGTGTCTAAAGTATGTGTGTACCTGGAAGGCAAAGTATGAGAAATTGATGATTGGAGAGATTTTTATTATGAAGAAAAGCCTTTTGTGCTAAATCCATCTTAAGCGAATGTGTTGTACTTGTGCCATATATACTCAGAAGATGGATGCCACATTGTCAAGGTTTAGGTTTCATACCCTGTAAATGATCCTAGAGAAAAGATGTACAATATAACTCTTCACACAATGCAGCAGTAGCACTAAAAATTGTAAATTCTTGCCAATTCATTTATTGCAGTAATGAAAATCATTTGCTCTCTGTCCTGGACTAATAAAATAAAAAAGGATTTGAATGTATAAAATTGTACCAGATGAAATTATATTTAGGTATTCAAGTGGTTTTCTCAAATATATTTATATTTTAGCACTTCAAATGAATAAAGAGATGGCTCATCAATGGTAAAAAAGTCTCTGCTAAACTTCATTCTTTGAGCCTAATTTTCTTGCTGCCAAATAACAGCATTTCTGGCTGAAGTTCTGAGCACCAGTTATGTCTCATGCCCAGTTAAGTCAATTACAAGTGTGTGGTCTGTGTGATTTCATCAAGATACACAGTGCTGGCATGTCCTATTTAAAAGATGTGGACTCACTTGTGTCTAAAGTAGAGGCTGGTTCTAGCACACACAATATTTATTCTTTTTATGTCCACCTTTTATTAGTCAGTGTAAAATATTTACTTGTGTCAGTCTAGATTCATGTGGTGACATTTTTATAAAATAGGGTTGTACAATAAAATGAGATCAAAACAAAGTTCCTATGAATGTTACTATCAAACACAATATTTTGAAGAACTATTTTTAAAGGCATCAGTGTAGTAAGGATTATGTCTTTTGAGTCTCTGCTGGAGGGATGTCTAGTATAATTTTTGTAAGGGGTATTGCTGGGCCTTCTCAAATTATCTGTAAAGTGTTGCATGACTTAAAAGTGTTGTGAGATTTGGATCTAAATATGTTTTAAGATTAAGTTAATCACATTGGAAATTTTGTTGAACGTATTTAAAAATTGATTATTTCTTTCCAAAGAGCACATGAGAAGTTACTAAGTTTCTCATCTAAGAACATGGCATGACAATCAACAAAAATATTTATGCCATTTTCATATATATTGTTAGAAATATATTTGTATGAGCAGAGAGTGATTCAAGATGACATTATTCTGCATTTTTTTCATCTTCTCTTGTCAGGTGCTGGAGGCTGCTAGGACAATCCTGCCAAATGTTGAGCTTAGGCAGGGCAAGTCTGGAGTTATGGAAAAGTAGCACTTAAGTTTGTAGTTCAATAGTAGGATTACTTTGATGGACGTTGTTCTATGGCTATATATCAACAAGAAAATGGGGAGAATTAACTGCACTTTTATCTCTGGCTAACCCAAATAAGACCTCGTACCCTTGGGTTTACCTTCCCCTTAGAGACTTCTGTTACCTATCTTTTATTTAGTTGTTTGGATGGAGCAGGTTGACCCCTTGTGGTATGTGGCTTTTCACTGTTGATTCTGGTTATTAGGTGATTCATGGGCAGCAGTACTGAGAGCAAGGTAGCATCATGCTCTGGCCTCCATTTTAAGTTCTTTTTATTTCCTGAACCATATGTTGTGAGGTTTTGGGTTTGTTGGTTTTTTGTCTTTTTTTTTTTTTTTTTTTTTTTAAACTCACAGCAGTCAGACCTCTGGGATTTCTTTCAGCTTTGATTAGGAAATCTGACAGAACAATCCATCTGAAAAATGTGGTCACGTTCCCTGCATTTTGTCCTGGTTTTTATGGAGGAGTTGGGATAAAACCCTTTGGGAAGAATAGGTGTCGAAATCTTTTCTATCATATTCTTAGTCTTCTCTTCTTGCTTTTATCTCTGCCCAGACATTTTGGTTATCAGCTATGAGATCTCTTTCACTGTTTCCCTTACATATCCATCTTTTCTTGTACTTGTGTTTGTGCCTTACAGGTCCCGGGGTCAGTTGTCTCCAGGATCTTTGCCCCATCCTGGCTGTTTCTTGTGCATTCTTCACTCAGCCAGTTCCCGTTCTTCCCTACTACTCTGGTCCTTCATCTACATATCTGTCCTCTCATCCCATGTTCTTACTTACCATGTTTTGTTAGAATTGGATAATGTTAGAAGCAAACATGATTGTGTTACTGTGGTATTTTGAATATATACTAGGAGACAGTGAAAGTTGTACAGCAAAGTCTTGTTTTGGCACTCCCTAAATTTCTTAACAGAATTCATTTGTAGTTTCAACATTTCTTCAGGTCAGTGGGGAGCTCAGGAACTTAAGGAGGAAAATGCTCAATACTGAATAGAAAACCCTTCCAGAAAGCCAAGTTTGCCTGCTATCACTAGGACACAACGCTTGGCCTCAGAGCCTCAGAGTTTCTGCAGTCTTTCATTGATTCACTTTCGTATTGTCTGAACCAGCCAAAACTATTTGCTATATATCCTCCTGTTATGAGTGTTTTACTATCCCACTACAAAATCCCAATACCAAAGATTTATTTGTTTTATTTATTGCTTTTTCATAGTTGTAAATAAATAGAATTGGTCCAGATTCTTCAATATGTCTGGGGATCTTTGACAAAGCTACCTGTATGCCTTGGTGGGGAAGGAAGCAGCGCAACTGTTATAAAGATACAAAACTGAAGGAATCCTGGTCACTTGTGGAGGCAGGCAAGTGACACAATGAGATTGGTAGAGACTAAAATGAACCCAGGAAAAGACCAGAATATTGGTGAAAGTTCAGCTATCATGTCAGAGAGAAGGCTTCTAAACTGTCTCTCCAGCACAGTCAGTCTCTAGACAGAGGCAAGAAGCTTAGAAAGCAGCTGTGGGGAGTAGGGATTGATCAGGGGTATATGTTTGGGTGGAATCTGTAGTGCACAGTGAAGTTTTGGGAACCTTATACAGGCAAATTTTACTTAATATTTTTTTTGTCTGCTGCCATACATGTCTGGTATTTCTTTGTTCGTGGCATTGCTGGGAAGAGAGCTCGAGGGGTACATGGAGGAAATGGGGAAGCACAGTTGTGAATACAAGGGAGGAACTTTTTTAAAGGGTAACTCAAAAATATGAAAAGCAACATTTGGATTGAAATTATATCTGGCTATAAGGAGGAGAAAAGCTTAAAGGATCTGTTTTAAGATATGGAATTGTCCCTAGTGGAAAACATCAGAAATAAGTTTTTTGGCTATATAAACTGTTTTTTGAAGTGTATGTTAAAGAAGTCAGATATTCTCTGTCAGTTCTTCACTCTCTGCCTTACCACATCCTGTCTCCATTCATATTTCTGTGTTTTGTCTGTGTAAGGTGGCTATGTGTCAGCTTGATTATGCAGATAAATTAAAACAATGAGCTGCCTTTCTTACTGAATAAGATCATATATAGGATGGGGAAAAAAGGGAAAAAGAGACAATACTTGTATAAAACCTCTGATTCAATCCATAGGAAAATTAAGGCGAGACTTCGGACAAGAGCACTTTTAAAGAATTTAAATCTTGTCCTAGGTGCTGTCTTTAATATTTTATGAGTGACTTAGCATTGTCTTCAGGTGATATGATCATATTAATAGGGATGTAAGATATATTAACCCTTTTACCTCCATGAGGAGAAAAATGAAGAACAAACCCCATCCCTGTTTTATCATTGTTGTTCCATGGAAAAACATGAACTCAAGCTGCAGTAGAGGAAGAAATGATTTGATGTTCTTGCAGATAGTGGAAACAGTGCCCTTCATATGCTTTGAATTGTTGTATCATTTAAATTTTGTTTATTTGTGATGCTTTTCACAATTTTCATAAAATATACCATACTTGATGCTATTGAGAAGAAATAAAATTTATGTAAGATGAAAAGAAGTGCTGCCAGTATGCAGCTTTTAGCCTTGATTTGTTGTAAAGCTAAGAGACAATTTAACATTCGGGATGGGGAGAGAAGGGGGATTACCTAAGGGATACTGTTGTTGAGGGGAGTGTAATTTTACTGTCAGATATGCTTGGACTTATTTTTGTCAGAGTAATTTGCAGTAATCTATGGGCTATTTGTGCTCCGATTTTCTCAAAAGTACTGTGCTGTGTTTCTTGAGACCTATAGTGTGGTTTGAGTTAATGTTTGTGTGAGACTGTACCTGCCCTGCAGGTCCTGGAGCCTCCCTTGGCGCTCCTGGGAGGAGGTGGTGGCACCTGTGGCCGGGCTGGGAGGGCTGGCAGAGCAGAGTGTCACTGTTCAGTTCTGGGGATGAGCACTCCCAGCACTCACTGCTGCTCTGCAGGGGCCACAGCTTTCGGCCTCTCCTGTTTGCAGAGCTATGGAGCTGTACTTGTTGCTCTCAGCACTATTCTGTTGTTCCCCCTGATCCTTTTTTCTGGCAAGTGAGTCGTTCTGTCTATGGATTTATTTCAGGGAGTCTAATAAACTATCAATACTCTCTGAATGCATAACTCATGAGAATAAATGTGATGGCTATCTATCTACATGGTGCAAAATACATTTATCCATTTTAATGTTGCTCTAATTTTAAATCACCGTAAGGTGTGTTCCCCCTTCTTCCAGGAACTATATCAGTCTGTCACTTCAATAAGGGTACTATTAAAATTATTACAGTTGTATTAAATCCCATTCATTTGTATGTTTTATGTATTTTGTAGCCATATTTTTAAACATCTATTGCAAATGCACTTTACAGTTCTAGTAGAAAATTACTTTTTGTGTTTCTGTAATGATCCCCTTGAGCTTATTTTTGCATAAATCCTTTTTTCTATTTTCAGATACAGATCTGTTTTACAGTAGAGAAAAAGCATTTTTAGCAAAAGATGTAAATTAATTTTTTATATTAAAAAAAATCCTCCATGGGACCTAATTTCTGAAATATGATCAGAGGCACTCTTTTTAAGGAGCTATAATTTGTATATTTTTTAATAATTACAAATTCCTTTTTATAACAAAATATGCAACTGCTATCTGTTCTGTTACAGTGTTCATTGTACTTATTTGAAGAGGAATATTATTTATATAATTTATAAATTTGTCATGGACAATTTCCTGTTAAGCCTAGTAATGGATTCCTTGAGTATTTATACCTCAGAGGAACTTGTACAGACTTGGTTGCAATTTCTTACAAGTTTTAGCGATTCAGTTTTTATGTATTTCATTTAACGTATTATATATTTTTCCTCTGCCCTTGTTTTTTTAATCTGTGTTGAGACATCACAGGAAGTTCTTGCTACATCTTGGCAAAAAAGTTGTTTTTTGAACTTCATGATCTTCATTTCACATTGTACTAATTCGTGAAGGGTACACCACTGCCTGCTGATTTATAGCAATTTCGTTTGAATTTGAGTATATCTTCATCTGTATTCTATAATATCACACATTTTTGTTATAGAACTTAACTTGCTAAGAATTATTCTTTGTGGCAAGTTTACTGGTTAATATCTCTGATTTAATGAGGTCAGATAAACTGGAAGTGAGCTGATACTAGTTTTTACTTTAAAATATTGGTAAAATAGGGTATAATTTTTAGAGGTTTCAATTAGTTTTTATTTCTATAATGTTATGGTGCCTTCTAAGTTATGTGAAGACTTGTGAACAGGATAAAGATGCATTTCAATGGCCAACCATGCCATTAGTGTAGGATTTACTTTTATAGAATTGCATATCACCAAAATGCTAGATTTGATTATTTTGCCCTGATTACTTGCTAATATTCTTTAGAGTATTTTTTTTTCTAATTGGAAAAAAAATCATAGATTGGATGTGCATTGCTATTCCCGATGGATTTCTAGGGTGACATTTATGGCAGGCACATTTTCTGGGAAACACATCTTTAAATACTGGTGTGCTTTAAAGGAGGAAAGCTGGAAAATGGAAGGCAGATGTCCACTGTGATGTATTGCTGGCCAAAAGATGCCAAGTGTCTTGCGTTAAGGCGTTGCAAACATCACAGAATCAGTCCCCAAGATGATCAGAGTGAGAAATACATCACCTTCATAAGAAGATGGAGCTACTCCTGTTGGTGTGGGATGGAATGTTTGTCTGTTATGCTACGCTGTATTCTTCTGTGTAGTATTTTTAAAATACTACACATCTGTATGCACCATTTAGATTTGTGCATGTGAACTTGCATGCAGTTTAAATGCATGTCGTGTTCCGTTTTCCAGTAAAGTTAACATAGGAGTAAAAGAAAAATTTGCTAGGCCTATTCTTCACTTAGCTTTTTATTTTTAACAAATGAAAAATACGTAGAGCAGTTGTCATTTGTTAAAGTGTAGCAGAAAGAGCGAAACAGGCCAGTGGATGCTTCATCAAGAACGCTCATTCAGAATGATGAATGTGGCTAAACACACATTTGTTCGTAAAACTTGCAGAGTGGATGAGCATCATTAAGCATGAGGAATAGGTGCAGCACACTGAGAAGAGAGTGGAGCAAACAGATGTTGTGAATTTTCGCAGACATCCTTCATCCACCAGTCCATCATTAATATGGTTGAAGGTGATCCTTTCTTTTTATTTAATAAGTGCAAACAAAGTGTGTGTGCTCTAATACTGCTGAACACACTTTTTCCAGAGGGAGTGGGGTTTAGAGAGAGGGCTACTAAAATGCGGATGGATTTCCTGTTTACACGTGGTGATGGCATGTCAGCTTTGTGAGCTTGCACGTACGGTTTGACATGGCTACTGTCTTTCCTCTCAGTGTGCCTTTATTTGACAGGCTTCCAAATATAAAGGTCTCAATGTGCAAAGAATGCCCTGAAAACCCATTTGATCTGTGGAAATAACCTCTTTGAAGATTTAACTGCTAATGCTGATATTTTGCTTTGCTGTTTGTGTGAGAAAATTCCTTTGTATATTGCCATCTTTCCAGGAATTTCTTAATTTTTCAGCCTTGAATGTTAATTGCAATGTTTATCCCTGCATACAGTTTTAATTCCTGATATTCAAAAGGTTGGGAGGAGTGCATTTTATCTTTACTAGAATTTTAAAGTTCTTTTGATCTTCTTTTATACTGCTGCGATGATGAATTATAGAATTTCAAATTTACAAGTACCTAGCAATGCTCTTTTTGTGATGGAGAGCTGATCTTGCGGTGGCTGTCTACAACTATAAAATGCTTACTCTTAGTTTATCAAAGGGTTTCTTCTTCTAAATGTACCAGTTCATGTTAATTATTAGTCATTTATGTAAAAATCAGTACAGTCTTATACGACAATAGGCATGCTCTTGAAATCAAAATGATGCTTAAAGGTTTTCCCTCATATTTTCATGAGCTAGGCACTCTGCTCCTTATGTTTTTGCCAGATTTCTGGGAATTTTCCTATGTGTCCCTAGCCTTGCACACTAAGTATGTCCCAAATATTATTTGCATCAATTATTATAAGTACAACAAGTTTTTTACAGCACTGCAGCTTCAGTGGAATTTGCAGGAAGGTGACCTTGAAACAAGGGGAGGAAAAAGCAGAAATATGGGAAAAATCTATTTTTGAGGTACCATAAATGTGAAAGGTGATACAACGGTTGCTAATAAATTTCTCTGTGTAAAGGCATGCGTCTCCTGTACAGACACATCCCAGAAGGGAAATGATCCTCTTTCATGTATTTTACACCAGCAAAATTAATAGATTGTCAAGCAATCCTAATTTTTTCTCCACAAAGCTGGAGAGGGGTTGAAAACCAATAACTTCATCGTGCCGCTTATTCTAATTTGTTCAGCTCTATGTTTTGTAATATTAATTATCATTTTCTTGTTATATTTTTGATGGCTTTTGAAGTGTTAGTGAAGATGTTGTGTAGAACCAGTATAGAATATTATGCCAAAAATGTTAAATTCCTCTCATTAGGGAGAACTGAATAACCCTTCATATCTTTTCTGAGGTTCATACAAATAGGTGATTTGTACTAGAGGCAAGGTCTTTGGCAAGAAATCCCAAGAGCCCTTTTATGTTCTGCAGACTTGAATTTTGCAATATAAAACTTCTAAACCCACTTTCTTCTGTTTTTCTTCCCCCACACCTTTTTTTCTGCAAACTTTGTCTTTACAAGGTACACAGAGTTTGATTTTATTTTTTCATTGCTTAGTTGTGAAGAAAACCAAAACAATCATAGATTCTTTTTAATATGAAGATTATAGTAATTAAGGAGAAGTCATCTGGTATACTTGCTAATTATCATACCTTTTTGTGCTTCAATCTCATGTAACCATTATTGCCTAGTCAAGTTGCTGGGCTTTTCTAGATGTGCTCAATTGCTTGCCTAAAAAGAGACTTTCCCTGTAGTAAAGCACTGTGCTTGTGGCCACTCCTGGTAGCTTATTTTTAGTCTCCTGGATGGGAAGGGTGTACAAACTGCTCTTTTATACCTGGGAGAAGGAATGCTAATAGGCTTGGTGACTGGTGGATACTCTCTTTGAGCACCAGCCTGCGTCAATGACCTGAGTAAAAAATAATGGATTTTGAATTAAGACTCTTTTCTAAAAGTTTGCTTTAATAAGCAAAACCTTTGGCAAATTGAGAACACAGACCTGCTGTTGTAGGCTGCCTTTGAACGTGGAGGTGGGGCTGGAGAATGAGCCCAGCAGACTCAGCAGAGGCAATACTGATATTCTGAAATCAGAATTTGTTTCCACTGACAGAGTGGTAATGTGCAAGATTGTTTTTTATTCCAGATTCCATTTTTGAAGATTTAAGTTAAGAAGGGTGTTGAGGGTGAAAGTCAGGAGGCAGGAATTCATTCAGGACACTGTAGATATTGTTGCTCTTTCTCTCTCTCAAACTAAATGACTTGAAGGAACAGATTGGCAGTGGCTTACGTGCAAAAATGATTTGAAAAACAGCAGAGCAAAAATGCTGTTAATTTGCCCAATAATACTCAAAACCTATAAAAAGAAAATTTGTCTCATCATTCATGGGTGAGTGTCCAGTTGTCAGGACCATCTCTGCTTAGACATTCCTGTGCCTTTACATATGAACATATGTGTTTATAGATTCAGTACAAAGCCTATAAGCGTATTTTTATACAAACTATTTTAAAGATGGAGTGTATTTTTTCCACTGTGCTGCCTCTTACTTTCCCAAAATCATTTAACAAGCCACCTCATTTTACCTCTTCAGATTTCCTTTTGAAATTCTTCTGATGCCTGGTGCTTACCAGGTTTGACAGGGGCCTGTCTTTATGGTGTTGCATTATTTACTTTTACTCTCCTATCTTCCTTTGGTCATCGTTTTTCTCCTGTTCCACACATGCACTTGTAATCTTTTTATTCCACATTAAATATTTCTCTGTGTGTTTTGTCACTGAAAATTTGAGTTAATTAGCAATAATCTGATGAACAGTGCTGCGTTACATGTGTCCTTAACATTTTTCTGTGTCCTTAACATTTTTCCATTGTCTGTAGGATACTTGAGTTGTTTCGTTCTTATTACAGTAGGGGCTCAATGGTGGACCAGATCAGAAACTGGTCCATGTAAAAAATGATTTAAGAACAGAAGGATTCTAGTCATCTCATTTCTCTGTTGCTGCTTGTCATGCAACTGCAGAAACAGTTGTTCCAAATGAAGGCTTAGTGTGGAAACACAAATGAGCAGCTACAGCTGAAGGTAGTCAGCCTGTGAATCTCCTCGATAGAGCTACATAAATACTACTTCAGCAAAATCGTATAATATTGAAGTTATACATTTATGGAATAGTCATTTGTCTGTTGCAGATATTCTGAAGGGGACAGCTTTCGATGTCAGTTTAAAAGAATATTTAGCAATCTTCCTTTATTCATCATGGCTTTTCCAAGTAGATTTAATATTTTAAAAAAAAATCATATTCATTAATGAGTTCCCAGTTTAAGTGTAAATTAGATATAGTTCTTACCCCACTGTGCCTTTCCTCAGTCAGTATATCATTTTCTTCAGCTACACTGTATAGAAACATATGCTGGGTGGACAGTAAGCAAAAATGGTTTTGGAATTCAGCTTGATGTGCTTATACATTAAATTTTATAGTCCCTGTAAACAGTCCAGTCCATTCTTTGTTGAGAAACATACAACAGGATCTTCATAAACTGAGAAATTTGTAGGCAAATAAAATTGATAATGCGGGCAATTATTTTAAGTTTTATTTGGGTCCTACATGCAGTAGTTCTAGTTAGAATTTATTTGTAACTCAAGAATGGAAGTATCCAAGTCAAATATAGGATATTTTCTGAGATGCTACATTCTGTATTGCCCTGATTTTATCCCATGTTTTTCTTAATATTTGCTGTGTGTTCCTTTTTCAGAGCTCAAATTTACAAATAGATTAATTTTTATTGGCTTTAGGTTTTGTGGTACAGACAGAGAGAAGAATACAATTCTTGAATTCCATCAAAATTAATGCTAAACTACCACACTGAAACAGTTCTTCAATAAATTTTAAGTACTGAAATAACATATAAATAAGAGCTCCTTGAATACTCTGAGGTGTAAGTATGCCTGTCAAGTCTAAATCCTTTTCCTGATAGATTAACAGTTCCCCCAGTAACCTGAACCTTTATCAGTAATGTGCAAATTTACAAGGAAATGATTGGATCAGCAGCCTGTGTAGGTTGACACCAGTCGGAGCGTGTCATGCCAGCTCCAACATTTGTGATACAGAGCGATGTGTGCGCATGGGCAGAGATAATCCTCCTGTGTGGGGCATTGTATATGTTCCAGCAGCTCTTTCCAGCTGATGGGCTGAGGGCTGGATGTGTGCATGTGCTGATACCAAACTCGGGGAATTATTTGTGAACTGTGCTGATGCTGGATCGCACCGTTCCCACCCTGAAGAAAACACCAGCATGGAAGTTTCAATTCCTAATCCTAGAGCTGTTATTTTTACCCCATAGGGAAGGTGTTTGAACTTTCTATGCAGGATGCTTTTCTTCTTGTTAAGATGGAAATAATGATAGTGCCTGACTTGAGAAGAGGTAAAAGAGGACAGATACATTAAGTAATCTCAACTAATGGGGATCACAAAGTGTTATGGAAATGCAGGTGGGAAGATTACTGCTTAGTAATAAGAAAGCCTTTCAAATTATGGTAAAGGGGATTGAGGGTATTCACTGTTTCTCTTTCAAAATCAGTATCAGGATATTTAGCGGACAGGCTATTACTATTATGTTAAATTGTGCTACCTACAACGTAAGCTTCTGTCTTTGCTAAAGCTGCCAGTTTTTATAAACAGCTGAAGACAGAAAGGGTTTACTAAGAATAATGTTGAAGCCCAAAAGAATCCTGCAGCCTATAAATCTTAATAGAGGTTCTAAGATTCCAATGGGCTGCATGTGTCTCTTTTACCCAACCTCACTCCATCTTGGCTCCCCTGTGATGACTGCAATTTTCTTGAAACAGAGGCACGGTGACTTGAATTTACTCGTGGCACTATTTGCCTACAAACAGGAATACATGCATATAACCTATGCAAATCAATAAAAGCATGTCAAGACCCCTTAGATCGCAGTGCTCTGCTAAAATGCAATTTATCATGCTGCAAATGAGAGTAAGAGACTAGGTAACAAATAGTGTCTGATCATTTAACTAGCACCTGTTGTCATGCATTTGAAAACTGCATTTTTCATTTGACATACAGTAAATTGCATTTTCATATATATTGAATGGAAGAGGGGACTTGGGGATGTACATATGCAGGATTTCACGAACAATGGAAGTTTTACAGCTGCTTGCTTGAAGGGGTCGTATCGGAATCTGAAAATGTATTTGTTCAATTTTTGGGAATGCAAAATATCTCTAGCTATTTAGAGAGAAAAATATAAAAAGTGAGATTTTTATGCTATTCACAGCATTGTTAAATGTATAATTACTAAAAATAGTTTCTAAAAAATATCTAAATAAGCCTTTTTAAAATTTATTCTAAGAATGTGCTAAATCAGGTGAAAAATGGCAACATCTTTTGAGAAGCACCATTTAAATTTCTTTAGAGGTCAAATTCTTCCCCACTGCACCTCCTTCTTTAAGACTGTTGGGGTGCTTTTTGTTTGCTTTTGTTTGGAGTGTTTTTAGTTTGGGTTTAGGATTTTGGTTGTTGGGGTTTTTTTGTGGGTTTTTTTGTTTTGTTTTGGCTTTTTGGTTTGGTTTTGTTTTTTTTTTTGTTTGGTTCAGCGTTTTTTGTGTGGCTGATTATTTTTGTTTTAAATTTGGGTGTTTTAGGGTTTTAGGATTTATCACAAGAAATTGCTTGAGATATGTGCATCTCAGACTATTCAGAGTTTGGAGATTGTGCTATTGTGCAAAGCTAAGTCATGAATTTTAGTCTTGAAGCATATCTCTTTCTGAAAGATCTAGGATTTTTTAGCTAGTGTAAAACTTGTTTTGTTTCCTGAGATTTATCCAGTTATTGTTTGTGGTGGATCTTTTACTTCATAAACAAATGGTCTTGGACACATGCAGAAAGTATTAATGGAAATTCCAGGGCAATAAAGATCTTTTCCATGGGACTAAGGGCTTTGTAAACGCTCATGGATTTTGCTGCCCCAGTTGATGTAAACTAATCTTTAGAGCATTTTTCCTCTATATCTGTATTTAATGATGTGTAGTTCAGCTCTTGGCCTTAGTGGACATATTCATGTAGGAATTATGATTTTTCTCAGCACAGAAAAAATGACCTTTCTTTTACTCATCACCCAAGTTATTTCTCACACCTTTGTTGTATGCTGTTACTCTCTGTGCAATAAGGAATTTGATCCTTGGAAAGCTAGTGTGGGGCTGTTTTTTCTAGGTTCACGTGACATATTATAGTTATCTTATAGGTGTTCTTTCCTGAGGTTTCACTCAGGATTTTCATAAATTATAAATTACCTTATTATATTGTCTGTACGAATGAGAGATTCAGGAGACTTCACTTTCTCAATACTCGGAGCAGATTAATTAAACTTCTTTTATGTAATAAGCATGTGATGCAAATGCTGCTAAGATCCTAATCTTTTACTGTCCTCCCATTTTCGCGTTTGTGAAATAGTATCCCCTATGTTAACTTCTATAGATTAAGGGTTTTTTCATCCACTCTGAATATTGGCCTTGTGCTGGGTATAGAAATGGGTTTCTGAAGTGTGTGAGCAGTTTTATATGTTATAGACCATTTATGCAAGTTGAATATTTTAAAACTAACAATTGACCAAAAAAGAAAAAAAATTATTCACTTTGACTCCCGTAAGGAGAACTGTATACACAAGAATGTTTTTCATAGAATTATGTTTTAAGAACTTGATGTTCTGTTACTAGACTGAAGACTTATATTTTTTAACTTCCATTAAATTAAAAAAAAGTAAAAAATTGGAGATTTCATTGATACACTTTCTTTTTTTGTAAAAATACATTTGTTAGGAGAAAAAAAGAGATTATAGCCTTACAGATATATTGAGGAAATTTAAATAGGAGGTTTTAATGTAAGGTCAATTTTTACTAACGGAAGTGACTTAATTGTGGTAAGGTAGGTGTAAATGCTTGCTTGAGAAAAATACTTTAAATGCTCATTGACAGCAAAGAAAATGCAAATCAGTGTAAAGACAAACTGGTTTGCAGTGTTTCAGCGTGATTTTGCTAGCAATGAAATGTAAATTGTGTTATGGTGCAGAAAACTATGCCAAGTCATGGGTTTTATTTCAGATCATTAGTATGATGAGCATGTTGTGTTTATGTGAACAAAACTCTGATGAGCACTAATCTGAATGGCTACTTAGTCATTTCAATCAGTTGGTAATTATTGTTTGGCAACAAAAATACCAGTTTTGTCCAATAAAACTGCTAGTCTTATATAATTATTTCCTAATTCTTTCCTTTTAGAGTCTTGTCTCAGTGTCATGTGTTAGTATGATCATTCAGCTTTAACTTTTCTGATTTTCATGTCCCAGTGGCTTGGCCTCAGACTATGAGCAAGCATATATGGGAATTATGGGAATTATCCTTTGCAGGTAGCAGGGTGTATGCACATTCTTGAGGTAAAAACCCCAATTCAGACAGCATAGAATGAAGAGTTTGTTAAAAAAAAATTAAGAAGTTAATTAAAGAATGTAGATAAATTACTGCTAAACATCTTACTTCTGTAAATGACAGTCTTTTAGGAGGGGAAAGACTTTAATGGACTTCAGTAATCCTTCTAGGTCCCTTCCAATATAGGACATTTTATTATTCCATGAAGTGTGTGAAAAATACATGTTTTGAAATGTCATGTTGTTAACATGTTTGGTTTTGGGTTTGTGTGTGTGTGTGTTTTTGGTTTTGTTTGTTTTTTGCCTGGGGGCATGGCAATGTTTTATTTTTCACCCTAAATGCCCCTTTCTTTTGGAAGATGTGGCAGACCCCTCCACAATCCCAGTTCATCTCACCTGGGAAGAGACCCCAGCAGCATGAGGGGCTGTGCCTGCACAGGGGTGCTTTGGTGGAAGGCTCATTTCTGCTGCCACCACTGAGCCTGTGTGGTTTTTTCCTCTTGGGGCAGCTGGGGCCAGGCAAGGCCAGGGGTTTGCTTCTCCATGCTATCAAGTGTATGGGGATGGCAGCTGCTCCAGGTTGTTTCACTTCCCTTAATAAACAGAGGGGGTAAAAATGAATTTCTCCTGGTATCTCACCATTTCCCATCTTTTGACACCCCACCTGCTTGCAGGGAGAGAGTAAGAGAACTGAAGAGCACTGATGCTGGTCCACTCCTCCTCTGGTTTGAGAGGTGACAGTTGTTCTTCTTGCCCGAGGGGTGTTGGGATTGTGGAGAAGCCTTGGAAGTCTTTAATTTTCCACATCTAATTTGCTTAAGGAAGACAGCCACAACTGTGTGGTGTGGGGGCTCAGTGAATCATTGTTTTTCTGCACCTCTCTAGACTCAAGGTTTTATTTCCCCTGTCTATTTCCCCCGCCTTAGCATCTGAAACTTGCCTACTACAAGGTAGAGGCTATTGCTCTGACTCCATAATAGGAGAAGGTCCAAGGCTGTAACCTGGCACATGGTAAATGTGCCTTTCTGACACCTTGCTGGCCACACACCTCCCCTGTGTTGTAGAAAGGTTGTGCTCTCATCTGCTCCCAAAGACAGAACTGCATTTTGAGGGGTTTGCATGAGGTGGGCTGTATAGAAACCCTGCAGAAAAGAGAGGATAAATTTGTGGCACAGTGCAAGTACTGAAATGAGGATTTTGTGGTCTGCTCACCAAGAGCAAAACAGACAGCTAACTTTTCTCCCACTCTCTCTTGTGGGGGAGTTTTTTTCCTTAAATGATTGAATATGATTTGGTATTATTACTTGCTGATAAAACACAATTTTTGTATGTTTAAGTTTCAGTCTGATCTGTTTTCTTATGTCTAGAAATACATTCAAATGGTTTTAAAATGAGAAATATGCCAGCTAGGATTGTTTTGGTGCAAAGATTTCCATTTAGTTAACTCAGAGAAGGAGAGAGAATTTTTTAAATAAAGCATCTTTGAATTGCTTGCAAAGGGAACAGAAAACACATATTTTAAATATTTTGACGCAGGAGGTCAGAAGGGAAGTGTTTCATTTTATTGTTTAAATGTTTCATATTTGTCTTTTATCTATAGAGTCTGCCTGTTTTAAAACTTCTGTAAAAAGTAGTAGTTCTTGCAAGTAGCCCCTGTGACATTCATTTGTAATACCACGCAAATGCTGTGACTTTGCCAGCTGTGCCTCTTCTTAGTGTAGAAGGCCCCAAACTATTCTTGATACTTGTTCTGAAGATAAATTAGTGGCTTCTAAATAATGCAGTGAACCCTAATTCTCTTTGATTAGTAGCGAGTTAGATGATAGCGACCCATTGAAATTGGTCATCAGCATAAATAATGAGTGAATGAACTGATAAAATGCAAAGTCACCGGCCATCATAAATCAAATGAAATCCACTTTCTCTGGAAGTCACTGAAATTAGAAGTCCGTGCTCCTATTAATTATTTTGCCTTCTGAAGACGACAGTGTTATAAATCAGCCTTGAAAGGCACTTCACTTAGGAAGCTGAAAGAGTAAGACTGCCTGCAAATTGTTTTGTATACGCACCTAATTGTTTCTTAAGTAACCCACCTTTTGTGGTATGACTGCTGAAAAGCAGAGAGAGTACCCAAAAGTGTAGATTAATGAAAGCAGCAGATATTTCTGTAAGAAAATTATTTGGTCAGAGTCGTAGCGGTGCCTTATCCATTGGTCAGTCTGAAGCTGAACCTACTGTTCTTGTTAGACAGGGTTCCTCCAGTCAATTTGAACCTGAGGGGATTCTCATTTATTAGCTAGATATAATTACATGGCAATAAGAAAAGTGTCAATGAAAAAGTCTGGAGCAAGGAAAAAATGGGCATGCAGACAAGTTTAGTTTAAAATTGTGCCGTGCATTTGTCTAAACAACATATTGCAAGAATTTGGAATGACACATAAACTCTTCCTGCAGGAAGTATATACATATTTCTGTTGTAGTTTATATCTCTCTATGCATTTATGTATCTTTAGATATGAAGACATATCTATAGGGCTTTAAAAACCCTACCATGCTATCTGAAGTTATTGAACACTCCTGGCACAATATTTTAATTTTAATTTGTTGTGCTGCAAGCTCCTTGTGAGTATCATTTGATTATGCCCAAATGTGTCTTTGTTCATATCACTAGTAATTTAATGAAATAGAAGTAGATGTGCTTTGAGTCAAAGAGAAGATGAATGGTCACAGGACATTCCTTGGAAAATGCAGAACAATGGCATTACTTTTGTGGGCGCTAGAATATAGTTCCAGCTTTTCATGTGTTCTGTGATTTCAACTGCATACAGATGTTGAGATTATATGGGAAACACAGTTTAATATGCAGGTGAGAAAGACTGAAAGGAAATGGTTAAAAAAGGATAAAAGTGTATACAACAGAGAAAAATGGGGAAAAGAGTGTATACATGTTTAAGAAAAGCATATATATAAATAATACATATAAAAGTATAGTGTATAAAAGGTTAGACTCATTATCGGGCTTTTACTTCATGTATACTTATCTGATTTTATGTCAATGCTTGATCTGTGCACCAGACAACCAATCATGGAGAGAGCAAGACATATAAATATGTGTTGTGTGGGACTTCTACCTCTGCACAAAATATATGACCTCATGTTATTTTCTACTGAGGCATCATGAAACATGTATTATTATTACTTATGCTTATGTAACTCTGCTTAAATATATTTTTTTTAATATGGAAAAAAACTGGACGGAAAACAGATTCAAATATTTTTCCACTTTGCCACAAATGCCTTGGAACTTGTGAAATATGAAAATAATTTTAACTGCAGTGTTCTCTCCTGCACTCTTCTGACTACATTTAGTTATACATACCTATATTGTATACTGTGAGCTTTTTCTTTTTAAAAACCAATGACAATTTCAATGGTTATTTTCATTTGCAGTTCAGTGTGGTGGATCTTCCATTTATAAATAGATCTGGGAACTAGATAGGTTTTTGCATGTTTTTTAGCTATTTTGGAAAAACATCAAAATGTAGGACACTGAAATTGGAATTTGCACTTTTGAACATACCCACCTCCTTACTCCTGAAAATTAAACTTTCTCATATTATATTTACACATTATTTCTCTTTTCACAGGCAGTATTACACAATTCTGGTTGATCAGTGCAATTTAATGTGCTAAAATATTCCTCATTCTAGGAATTTGCTGAATTCTGAAACTGTCTAAATGAGTCTAGAATTCCTATTCCTGTTGGCTAATGGACCTGACTGTCTTGGGAATTTGAAAGTTTTTGTTCGATTTGAGATCTAAATACCTGTAAAGGTTTGTTTGTAATACCATAGGGCTTTAATCTTTGATGGCTTTTAACTTGTGCACTTGTTATGCTCCAATGCCACAGATAAACTGAAAACCTTTGTGTGCCCACTCTGTCCAGAAGTGCCCTTTTACAGCATCCCCATTCCCAAAACTGACCCAGAATAAAGTGTACAGACATTGTGGTGGAAACAACAGTACCATTAAAACTACTGGTACAAATAAAGTAATATTTTAAGTTTTGAGTCGTGTAAGTTGTGAAGGATCTAAAGGGAATAAATCCTTGTCCTTGAGTTAACATTGTGGAGGGGAACAATCTGCAGGAAGACACCAGTTTGTTTTTTTCCAAAGGCTTTTTTCTCTTCTCAGAGAAAGTAGGACGTTTTCACTCTTCTCAGCTAAAACAAAATAAATTGGGTGAAGAGAAATAAAGGTATTAGTATAGTAAAATTGTCTGTACTGACAAAGTAATGTTTTTGAGTGGTTATTGTATGCATTGTTTGCTGAAGTACATTACAAATTGTAAATGAAAGAATACTTTTAGAATCTGGATCAGTCAAAATTCAGGTAATTTATGAATTTGTCTGCAGACTATGCTAGTCAGAAAGGCTATCTTTGAGATGTGAGCTTTCAGTTTTATTGTCCAGTATGTTTCTATTATGATTATTTATAATCTAGTGAGGGCGAAAGACTGCCAGAGCGAAAGAAAGTTCTTTGCTGAGAAAATGCAAACAACTGTACACGAGCAATTACTGTGGTAATTGAGTTACTTATTTTAAAAAGAAACCTAAGTTGTATTAGATTTTCTTGGATAAAGGTGTTTGATTCCTGTGTCAGTACTAATTAGCAGAGGGTGAGTGTAGGGAGCAGTCCAGTAACTGCTTGCAAATGTCAGTCTCAAACATCATTGTCGATACCTCTCTCACATCTTCCCTGAAGTGGTCTAATGTCAGAATTTCTTATTTTTGTCTGTCTGTGTGATTACATTTGAGTGCAGTGTCCCACTAGGAAGATTTCTCTTTAGTCAGATGTACTTTAAATGAATTTGTGTTCATATTTTACAGACTTGTATCCAAGTAAACAGTCAGAAGAAGCAATGTTGTGTTTTTACTGAAAAAGCTATTAGTTCCCATTCTGCTTTAGGAGGTACCTCATTTTAATTGCATTGATCCACTTAGCAAGTCTTATATTTCTTATGTTATTTGATAAAGGGTGCTACTGAACAGTCTCCAACTTATTAAGTCTTTTCTCATTAGAAAGAGACAGTCCTCAGAAAATTGCTGTCTTATGCTTTGATACAAGATGATGAATTTGATTCTCTTGCTAACTTCAAGAAGAGTTACTTAACCTGTGTAGTGATTTTTGTTGCAAGGCAAATTTGATAAATGTTTAACTGGTTCCACTGTGGTCACTGTGAGAGAAAGGCAATAGGAAGTCTAGAAGGTGGCCAGACTTACACAGCTCTTCAGGTTGACAACAAGAAGTGGTGGCTGAGAGAGGAAAATACTTTTTTTTCTTCACTATAAGAATAAGTTTAAACAAGTAAGTTCCTGACTGTGGGAGTAAGGTTCACTGTTAGGCTTTCCCACAAGCCACTGAAAAATAAGTAAATCAGAATCTACTGAAAAGTCTTTAGTAGTTATATTGCAAAGATATTATCCAAGTCTGGACATTGTGAAAGTGTCTGATAATAGTTTTACTAACAAGTCTGAGGTGCAAATGACAGAGACTGCTAATCCTCTTTGTGCGAGTGAGACTGAACCACAGAATACTTGAGAAAGCTAAAGCTATACTAGAGAAGCCATCAGGGTGCAATGTGAAGGGCAGGCAGTTGTATAACTTAGTGTTTAATTCTGACTGTAATAATTAATGGCTAGTTTAGATTAAATGTCTGCTTAGACACTTTCAGAAGTTGCTATAATATGGAAGCATGGTCTTCCTACTCAGCTGGATGTGAGGAGCCCACAGAAACTTTTGTTTATTGCCTGTGCTGATGCGTTCGAATGCTTGAAAGTCAACAGCCGCTGGCTACAGTATCATAGTGTGCATTTGATTGCACATCCCTTCTGGTAAAAGCAGTGTTGCAGCTCTCTGAATAGCACACAACCTCCATGAACAACACCAGGGACCATTCTGAGAGTGGCACTGAAGCCAAATGAAAGGCTTTTGCTCCCAATTTGCTCCCATGCTGCTTTCCCGGAGTGGTGTGGGCAAACCAAGGCAAACACTGAGCTGCTGTCCCATGTCCCAGCCGTTCCAATGCCGTCTCGTGCCTTTGAGAGGCATTACTGAGGCGTGTGCCCACCGATGGCATGGGTGTCACTTGGTGGAAGAACCTGGCAAGAGAATGCAAGAGACTCAGCGCACGTACAGTTCTGACACACAGAACGGGTTTTGATTAGGATGTGGTGTAAAATCTTGTAAATCTTGTTGCATCTTACGGGCTCTCAGTGGTTCATGTCCTTAAAATACCTAACAAGGCATAAGGATCTCAAAACTTGTTGAATTTGAAATTGAATCAGGGATAGGGTTAAAAGAAAGCTGGCTTCTGTTGAGTCTGCACTATGTTGTGTTTGTTATTGTAGCTGTTGTACATGGATGTTTTCAAAATAGCAGATAAAATAGATTTAGTATTGCAACAACTATGTAACCTGTAGTTAAATACCTGATGTAAATTCTCAGATGGTATTAAGAAAATGTGTGCTGTCGTAAATTGATTTTCAAAACATCTGGCTTTCTAAAAATTTTTGAATTTATACAGAATTCTCCACCTGCTCTTGTAGGTGTTCTTTCAAACAGTATCTCTGAATTGTCCATTCAAGGGGCTGAACACATACTTTCATCTTACTTTATATGCTAATTAATAATGTATAATTTGATGTGTTATTTTTATGGGGAAAAATTGTTGTCTGCTCTCTACAGCTGTAAAGAAAGACAAAATAAAAATAGCATCAAATTTTGAATAATGAAGTGAATGAGTTAAGTTTCTTATAATATTTCTTGTTTGATCCTTGATTTAAAAAAAAAAAAAAACAACCCAAAATAAAAAAAGCCTGCATGTAAATATATTTTTATGTATGCTAAGCATAAAGATAGCTCTGTCCTACAGTATTGATTTATTAGATTCTCTGACATTTTAGTTGTGGTCGTTATGTTATATTTATGAGATGAATGTTGGATTTGCTCATTATGTTATCCTCATTTATTTTACATACTTTTATGGCTGGTTGTGCTCAGCTTTACATTTAAAGCTTTATTGCAGCTGTTAGTGTTGGGGGGAAGGGGAGGCAAGTACTTATTGATCAGAATTTACATGTTTACTGTTGTAATAATGATTTATGTAATATTTTTCTACATATAAGGTCTTTCTCTGAAATAAAATAGTATAGTTCAGGAGGCCTCTTCAACTGACAGAGGGTTTTGCTGGAGAAGTTAGGGGCTGGATTTGTTTAGGGGAAAATGGTGAAAGCTTCACAATACAGATGTTGAATTTTTCCCTCCTGTAAAATGCTGCAAGTGATCTTTATAACTTAGCATTTTATTTACTTTTACTTTACACTCAAGATGAAGCCATGCAAATGTTAAAAGCTGTTATTCGAGACCCTCCTTCATTTAAGGATCACCTGACCACATCAAACCTTCTTTGTGAGAAGCGTTAGACGTATACAAGTTAGAAAGGTACTGAACATTTACCTGCCCTTCCGAGAGTTTCTGCAGTGTGCTGGGAAAGCCCCTCCCTGCCCCACAGGGGTACCGTCCTTCTGAAAACCTGTATTTGGGTAGCTGGAGTGCAGTGAAAAAGTGCAGTGGTAGTGGTGGGAATGGCAACACATCTGAGAACTTCTGCCAGGGGTTTGCTGATGAAACACATCCAATTCTGCATCGCCTGTTGGGGTCTGGCCCACAGTTTGTAAATGCCTGCTTTTGAAGATGGAAAGAATTGATGTGAATGTTAGGGAGCTGTTTTTATGTAAAGCAGACTGCTGCTCTTGTACTTTGACTCTGTATTTGATAGCATAGTTAAAATTTGGCTGTGATCTTAAGAAATAATTTTGTATATAATCTATACCTTCCTTTTGATTTTCTAGCAATAATTTATTTGGAATTGCTGTGTGCTATATAAATTCATCATTGTTTTTACAGACTCTGAATGTCGTGAGCAAATGATTTCTAATCAAGATCTCTAGGTTACTGTTCATAATTAAGCTTAGTATTGTGCATAATTCACTATACCACATTTTCCAGTGACAGCCACGTAAATTAGATATCATCACAAGGGTTCTGAAGATTTATATTGTTATAAGGATACACTGCAGCCTTTTCCCATAAACTAAAGTGTGTTTTCCTGGCATGTAGAAATTCCGTAAAAACCCTGCGTTTTGTCATCCAACTTCTGAGCTGATGTATATCTGTTGTGTAGTCTGCAGACATGTTTTACAGCTTTTCTGTACTCAGTGGTGCTTCTCCCACCAAATATACCTTGGATAGCACTGAGTACATAGTACAATTTGGAGGGATTTATATCTTGTGAAGCAAAGCATAAATTACCTTGATTAATACATCTTAATATCATTCTTGTGTAAAACTCTATGCACAAGTACAGGATGTACTTTGATGGTAAGTCCTTTATTCTGGAATATTATTCATCTCCAAACAGTCTTCTGCATCTTCTGGCATTTGATTTTCATTGGTATGATTTCTGACTCTTTTTTAATATGCATACTCCTGAAATACAAATTAGTTTTTTTCTAATGAATCATTATCATGTGCTATCATCAAAGGTTATTCACTGAAAACTTGAGAAAAAGGCAATCAAAACTAATTTTGATTGTTAATGGAAATGTATTTTTGGTCTTAAACAGCTTCCTTCAGCAGTAATTATAGTTATGCCTCTTGGGTGTTTTTGGACTTCTAAATTTACATCCAGCAGTTCATTTTATTTAGCAGTTAATCTTCTAGAGAACATTGCGAATTTATACTTCTACCTAACATGATGAAAGTCAGGAGAGTGTATTCATCTATCCATCCTTTTAAAATATAGATGTAAATGTTTTTTTCTGTATTGCAGAGAGCTGTCTTTTTCTATAATGTACACGAGCTCAAGCATTTCTGTCATTCCGTGGCTGAGTTCTGAGTGTCACTTCTAAATTTGAAAAATATTAATTCAATCAGTTCATATAATTTATAAGAATTAGCACCAAGATAATTACGTTTCTCTGTGGAAAGAGATTTCTGTTATCCAGCCACTAAGATAGAATTTTTGTGGAAAAGTAGAAGCATAGAGAGTGTATTAATTTGGGGGTTTAGAAGTTAATACGAAGTACAGGTCATAGTAATAAATAAAGGCTGAATTAGTCGAGCAATATGTCACTACTGAAGTAGTTATTAAAAGATGAGGCTTTTTTCCTCCTGCAGTATTTTCATGTACAGCTGTTAATCACATGTTTCTGTAAACCACTGAGGTATAAATCCTCCCCTCCTACCGGAAAAGGGTTCCTTTTGAAAAGGGGTTGGTGTGTGCCATTTTCATCCAAATTCCAGCAAAACCTTCCCCTCCTGTTAAAGGTCTTACAATTAAAGTTCTGGTCCTCTAATTAAAAGTGGAAATCTAAAACATAGCACTAATTTGGGTGTCTGATTTTGTTTTCACCTGAAGTATGCAGCTTCCCAGAGTTTAAGAAATGGTTAAAATTAATCCTGTGTGCAGTCACTGAGAGAAGCAGGCAACAAATGTCAATAAATCTAGATCTGTTTGAAGCAGATGTCACTAAATCTTAGTCTTGACTGCTCTCTGGTAGTGTCAAGAGCTGCTCTGTAAGATGAATTTGAGGGGAGGATGAAAAAGGTACCATATTAAACCACTGCACTGATAAGTTTAGTTAAGAGGCAGAAGATGTGTCCTTGCAGTGACATTCAGTGGCCGATATTTGTTTCCCTTTAAATAATATGCTGTACATCTATGAGAATGATGGCTTGGTGTTTGTGACATTGCATCTTCACCAAGGTTACTGGCTCCAGGACAGGCAGTCTCTCCTCTCTTTCTCTCTCACACCCTGTCAATAAATATCCACTTGTCTGAGGAAGTGAGATACAGATTTTACAGCTGACACCAGAGCATCTTCATTTCCAGAAGCAATGAGTTTCAACACATGTGAACGTGAAGTAGGGGAGAAAAAAAATTAAAGGAATATATCTTTCAAGTCTTTGTCATAAGAAAGCAGTTACCTCTTCCAGACAACAAACCCTGAGGTTTGGCAATAGTATAACATTTTAAGTCTTCCAATGAAGCAAAGAAATTTCTCTTTAACATATTGAATTCAATCCAAAGCTTTGTTTAAAACCATATAAATATATTATCTTTTCCATTTTGTATATTAATATCTATCTGTCTATCTAATTTCTACTTTAAAACAGGAAAGTAATTTAAGAACAATATCATACATACATTGTGATTTCCTGCTCTATTAATTCAGGGTGTTCATAATCTGACCCTTTCACTGTTCGGTTCTACCCAAATATGCAATTCTACAGCTCTCAAGTGAAAAGGAGGGAGGTGATACTCCATACACACAAATATACCTATGCATAATAAATCAGGAATATCTAACACTGTGATTTTTTTACTACATGTGGAGATTTTGAGTAAGAACTTATGTAAAAGAGTGAACAAATCTCGGTCAATTGAAAAAGATCTTAAATTTTCTAAATTATGGCCTATTCTTTCCCTGAAGAGAAAAACAAATAATTCAGTGGAAATAATTCAATCTGTGGTTTATTTCATTTCCAATTCTAATTTATGTGAGCTTAACATCTGTGAGTAGAAAGACTCACTTGCCCATTCTTCTCTTTTTTTATTTTTAAACTATGTTAAACGTAATTAACAAGTCTGATTTATCATTAGCTGGTACCAAACTGCTAATATGTTCTCTCTTCCTCTCCCTCCTTTTCTCACTGCTTCTTCCACTCCTCGGCCCCTCCTCATCCTCCAGCTGAGCTCTGATTGTAGTCCAAATACTGATTTCTAACCATGAATATTAGCACCTCATGGGGTAGAGTTGAGTTCTTCATACCATTTTTCAACTGCTTAGTGGCCTATTTGCAACCACCTATCGTTTCTCCCCTGAGGGGATGTTTCGCCCTTCAAAGAGCAGAGATGTAACCATATTTACAGGAGTTTTTGTTGCAAGAGCAGCTTTTTCTGGCAGACTTTTATAGTGCTTGTGGTAGGGGCTCTGAAGGTTCTTATATCGCACAGGTGTGCTGCTATGAGCAGGACTAAGCCGAGCTGTCCTGACCATCGTTTTCTCAGCCCTTCTTAGGATTTCCTGCTTTGCATCAGCTTCAGGGTACATGGAAATTCTTACATCATATGTTATGGCTTGCTAAAGGCTCTTAATGTCCCCAAAGAAGCCTCTGAAATGCCCAGCCTGAAAACAGGTTGCTTGATACTAAAAAATGTGGATCAATGATGGGTAGGTGTTTCCAGCTGGGAATCAGATTCTGGGATCTTTCTACAAAGTTAATAAAACCTATGCAGGATTGTGTGCAGTAATGTCTCTGAGATTTAAGCTTTTATTTTTCAATGTAATAGGTAAATAACTGTATCTCAGGTTGAAATACAAATATATGATAAAGGTTTCTTTAAGCATCTTGACTGCCCGGATTACATTTGCAAATTTGGTGTTAAAAAGAAATTGTTTCTGTGCCCTCTGAAATTTCGTGTTACATTATTGTCTCTGCATGTCAAACACAAATTTTTCATATAAACATGTGGAACTCTGAATTCAGGACTCTCTAGGAACATCTTGCTAATATGCTTTTTGGTGGAAATTGTCTACTAAGTTCTCAATTCTAAAGGAAAAGATTTTAAATCTCAAAGAAATGGCCTTGGTAGTTCTACTGTTGTGATTCACTGATATATGATAAAACAACCTGAGTAATCTCTTCAGTTGCAAGAAAACCTGGAAAGCATTTCTTTTCTCCTGCATTTTTAGAGACTGTAAGTTGTGTCTTTTGAGTCCCAGTTTCTTGATGAGAAGCTGCCAAAGACAGTGAATTCCTTTCTTCCTTTTACCTTTCTTCCCTCTTGGGTGCTCAAATGTTGCATGAAAGAGATATAAACTCAAACATTGGAATAAAGAAAATAGAACTGTGGGGGTTGATGGCTGCCTTTATTTATTTTATTTTTCTTTTTTAATCTCCTAAATGATCCTAACCATATTGAATAATACAGATGTATAAAATTGCTCCCAAAATATTAAGCATAGCAAAAGATGTTTCTTCAGTTGTTACAAAACTTATTCGATTTTCATCCAAGTTAGCTGTACTATAAATTAGGAGCTCTAAATTAATTGGGGTATCAATCCATTTGTTTCAATTTTATATTACTACTTTTTATTTTGTGATGTTGTAGTAAGCAATTATGTATGAAAATCATAGTAAGAACTTTTTAGCATCTCTACTGAAAACTCCTTTGTGAGTTAAGTTTAAAGAAATATATTCTTTCTGTACATTTTAGAGTAGTGAGATTCTGGTAATTCATGTGGAATATTTTGTCTGCAAGCAAGTCCTACAAAGAGCATTGGGATGCTCTTGCTAAAGGGTGGAAGGTTGAGGTTTTAATGCTCTTTAGTTAAAAAAACAAAAGTAAAAACCAAAACCCCACAACTTCTAAAAGAATATCAAAGAAACTCATGCTAGCATGGAGTAACAACAGAATGGAAAACAATACCAAACAACTTCTATAAAGTGCTTTGGACATGTATTGAGGAAGATTAATATTGTTATTTTCAGAAATATTTGCACAGTGCTAACACACCCTTGCTTATTTTTATTCCTGACTCCAGACTACTAATTAACAATTCTGGAGGCTACTAAACAGGTTCTGGTGAAAGTAATTGTTCATTTTCAAGAACTCTCTTACAGGCATGTTCAAGTTCGTTGCAAATGTTTCTCATTAATTTACTGATAAATATTTTCTTTCCATAGACAAAAGGAAAGGGGAGGGAGGTCTATTGAGTTGTATGTTTTTCACTTTGACAAATGGTGGATTTCACAGTGGTTCACAGGGAGCTCTGTTCAGGTGCCTCCTGCAGAAAGATGTAGTGTTCCTTCCCTGTGCACCACGTGGAGTGTTCATCCCTGCTCTACTTAAGGCCACAGATTACTCATCTCTTTTATGGGTGCAAACCTAAATACACAATTTGAAACAGAAGTGTGATAGGTAATAGTTGCTGTATTTTTTGAATCAGATAAAAAGTATTCACTGAGTCTTGAACCAGTGCTCTCATCATTGAAGTTTTTAAAAATGTAATTATCAAGAGATACAGCAATGCCATAGTAACAAAATATACCTTATGTTTGCACTATAACTGAATTATTATTGCTAATTATAGTAAGTATTTTTAGTCATTGATATATGCAGCCACTAAAACACTGCATTTATCAGCTGACTGTTTTTTCTCCTTGGCTTTGATGTTGCCAGTGTATATTTAATCTCAATTTATTTCTACTAGTCATTGTTATATAAAACCTAATGCATGGAAACACAATATTTATCCCAGCAGCTGTTAAAAATCTGTGGATATGGATTAATGTCAGCTTTTAAATGTGTAGTGCTTTAGTTAATTCCATCCAAGGACAGATGATATCATCCACCAGGAAGGAATATATTAAAAGCTGTCAGCCAGAAGGTAGTAAAAGTAGGTGATATGTTATAAGGAGGACTAAAAGGTCATTCAAAGAAGAGATATTGCTAATAAGTCAATTAAAATTTTCAAGCTGACATTTTACAAATTTCTGTGTCAGCCCTAAAACATTTCCAAACCTAGCAAAAATCATATCTGAGATTGGAAAAACAGGGGTTGTGCAGAACCTGCAGTTTCTTCATGAAATGAGCAAATAGGAAACTTGCTGCTTTAGGTTAAGGCCTCAAAGAGCTCATGTTGAAAGGGATAATTGTTTGGCCAGGTTAGTGGTATCTAGGCTGTTTTTAAATAAAATATGTTAGTATTGCTTACATGTATGTAAGAAAATTTATTTCAACAGATGCTTTCTGTGATGTCTTGCTGTCCTTTCCAAGGTTCACCTGGATTATATGCAAATAGCTACTTCTATATGGCTAAATAGGGATTGTGTGGGGATATATTTATTGAGATTGCACTTAAAGGTGAGAGCAAATTCTTTTAAATTTACCGTCCAACAAGTGGGCAGCCATTGTATGGAAATGGAAAAATGGAAAATTGTATGGAAATTATAGCAATTTATTCAGGATGTACATTGATGCTCTCTCTGTTGGGTTTCATGGCAGAAGATGAAAAGCTAGTTGAGGTGGGCATGCAATCTATGTCAAGGAACTAAACCCTCACTTCCAAATTGTGTTGTTCTTCCCTTGTTCTATGTTTGATAAAGTTTAGGTAAAACACAAAAACCTGAGGCTTACTCCTGTTAAAGGTGTTGGTGCTTTTGACTCCCTCAGTGGAAGAGAGCCTTTCAACACCAGGCTCAAAATTAAGAAATCCAGCATCAGGCCCATTTCTGTTTTGTGTACAGAGACAAAGAAAGGGAAGTATATTAAATGCAATTTTTCTTATTTAATATTATCTAAACCCCAAAGATTATATTTTTCTCAGTCCTATGGAATGCATTTTGTACGGTAAGTACCAAATGGACATTTAGAATTAGTATTGATAGGCCCCAGATTTTTTAAAAAAAGTTTATAACTTGAAGTATATAGGATAAAATATTTGTTTTGCATGCAGTTGAAATTGTTTTTGCACATTTGTTGTTGTGAACTCTGTAGCCATGTGACCAACGGGCACTGTATGTTTTGATTTTAAACAGTCTAAAACTGACAAAAAACATTCTGCCAGCTGGAGCCATAGGCTTGGGATCTCAGAGACATACCTTTTTTCAGCTGAAATGTAGTTCTGGCTGCTTTTGATAAGTTGGGGGTCTTTTTGCCTTAGGTTAGTGCAGGTCTTTGTGGGGTGCTGTGAGGGGGATTAGTTTTGTGTTTTGTAGCTTTTTTTTTTCCTGTTTATTAAACTTTTCACAGGTGATATTTAAGTATCTTGGTAGTCAACACTTCTTAGAATAACTTTTTCTACGTTAATCTGAGGGCTTGGACTATCTGCATCATTTTTGGTAGTGTGGAGGTGCTCCTTATTGGGTGCTCTACTTATCAGTCAACAGGTTATCAAATGAGCAAGTATTTCAATGATAACTGATCAGGGAGTAGCAGTCAGATTCCACTCTCATATCTGAAATAGACATGTTTTTGGTTTGCACGCTTTGCCTGATAAGATCACTTTTTTCTGTGACCTTCTGTAAGAAGGTCTGTTGTCTTCAGATATTCTCACTTTTTAGAATTCATTGAGATTAGCATCAGAAGATTACCTGGCTGTGTATTTAAATCTGCAGATTAGTCTGTTTTCTGGAAAAGGTAGCTGAATCAATTTCACTCTAGATTAATAAAACTAATTATTTCATTCAGCATAACAATACAAAAAGAAAATGAATTAATTAGGACTCCAGAAAATATGTAGAAGGTCTACTGTAAAGTCCTGAAAATCCATGAATGTTACTTGGATATAATCACAGAAGGAAAAGGGGAAAAAAGCCCACCCTAGTCCCCCAGGCTTTGTTTAAGAGTTTGATAATAACATACTTTCTCTGATGCTTAGTATTATTTGAAAGATATGTTTATATTCCTGGGATTCTGTGCATGCACACTCTACAAGCATATCTATAACACAAAAATATTATATCATCTCTGTATCCACTAATCTAACATGATTAGGTTGGCCCTGCTTGTTTCACTTGACAGGCAGGCAGTGACATCAATCAAAATTTCTGCCATTCATGTTGCTTTTCACAGTGCCAGTGAGAGTCCTGACAGGTTTCTTTAAAGTGGGATAGCAATAACATTGGGATTTTGGTTTTCACAAGGTGGAGGGATAGTCATTTGTCTGTGTGGATCATTTCCATATTTCAGCTGTGTTCATTTAAGTTTGTACCGAAATGCTATGATAGTGTACATTGAGATACCCAGGTGTTCTAATTAATCTCATGAGTTTTCTATTGTGAACCAAAAGGTGATTTGTTGTAAGATTGCAGGAGCAATTTTTGCATGCGACTAAAAACATGTCATGTGGAAAACCTTTGTGGGCTTTTTTGGGAGGAGTGAGGGCTTTTGTTTTTTAACAAATCGCATTTAGCATTCTTTTCCTTGTATTTTCAAACTATATTTTCTATATTAGTCTCTCTTTCATGTTTACCCTGAAGTTATTGCAAAGTATTGAATTGTTTAAAGCAGTTATATCAGAAGTTAAATCCTCAATGACATAGATGGCATCAAGATATTTAATAAATATATTCTGATGGATATTGATGCTTTGAGACATTAACAAGCATTTTGGTTCAGTGTATTGATGAGCTAAGAATTGTTTTCTGCTACTGATGCACTTGATGGAGAGTTACTCTCTGTTAAATTCTAAACTCAGATTGGCTTTTCAGTTGCGCAATATTTTCTGTCCTCTTTGATTTAATTTAAAATGCTATTTAGAAAGGCATCTAATCTTTATTGGTGGGGCTTTTTTATCATTTCTGTGTATGTGTGATCTGCCCATGGGACATATTTTTAGAGAGAAAGAAGAAGCTAAAGCAGAGTTTGCTTCAGATACTTCATTGCTGCAGCTTGCAAATGTATTGAATAAACACTGATAGTTCTGTTAACGAAACAAAGGGAAAAAAAGGTAGGCAATTGGAGTAGCCATTCAGTAATAGATACAGTACTGTAACTGAAGGATCTATTTTTTAAGTGCCTGTTGTGTGGTACCAAATGGTAATGTAGGTGCCAAATGGGAATACCCTCTACCATGTATAAGATGAATGAGGCACTTCAGAGTGGGATCCAAAACAGCTGGCAAACTGAAGTGCATGATTATAAAGCTAGCTCACATTAGAACTAATCAGAATAAGGTGCTGCAGATGGGTGTATCCTAAATGAAACTGTCATTTAATTGAAATTTCTCCACCTGTGCTCTTTCTTTAGAAACCAGCCCAACAATCAAAAAATGCTTGTCAGATAAAAGACTGTAATAGAGTGTAGAAATACTACAAGTTTTCGCCCTGCCCATCCTCTCAGGTGATGCTTTTCACTTTTTCTCACTCCCTTTCTTTCAGTGCTGTTGTGGCACAGCCTCTCTTCCTCCTCAGGACAGTGGCAGTATGAGAAAAGGAGGAATGGGAAGTGCACTGTAAGTCCTGGGAGACCCCCACCAGCTCTAGTTCTCTGTCCAGAAGGCAAATCAGGTAGTTTTGAATCATGCTGGTCACTTCCAGTCTGGTAAATATTGGTACAGCCTTGGCAACTTTTCTTATTTTTTTTTTCTAAAGCCTGTGTGATAAAGAGTAGGTGTAATATTTATCTGGTGCTTGGGAATGAGTCCTTTGTCCTGGAAGCACTTTTGGCTTCTGCTGAACAGGAGTGAAAATGCTGTTTCTCTAAGTAGAATGCCAAGTCCACAGAAGTCTGACATCTCCTTGAGCAGGATGAATTCACTGATGGACTCTAACAGGTCATGCTCTGGATGCCATGATGCAAGGTTGATGAGATCCATGGAGGTAAAATCCTAAAATAAATTTGCAGGGGGCTTAAGAAAATTTTGGACTCAGGAGACATAGTGTTTGGGAAAAGTGTGAAAAGAATTGGATAAAGTTGTTTTGGGAGTATGTTCTGAGAGAAATTACTTTAAAAGAAAATACCAGGGAAATTATTCCCATGAATGACCTTGGTTGAGTACAGAGGTTAAAGTAGATGATCCACTGTAGTCCCTTCCAACCTGAGCCATTCTGTGATTCTGTAACACTCTAACTCCATAATGGGGGAAGGGTAGATATGATAGTGGCAAAGTATGATTTTATTTCCCAAAATTTTAGTTGATATAGCTAAACTTGCCCGTAATTCTTGTGTAGAATACTTTTTTTTCTTTTCAGTAAAGGATTAGGAGATGCCACTAAAATGTTTGAGTATTATTTGCATTAAGTTACTGTGTATGTACTGAGATTTGCTCTGCTTTTTAGCTTTGTGGCATTTGATTTAAAAGCTCCATATGATTCTATTTCCTATCTAAACTGTGTAAGCTGAAGCCCCGACTGCAGATGTGAATTGACATGGGAAAATTGCAAGATTCTCATCATGTATAGAGTGATTTTCCCAAATTTAAACATGGAATCAATAATATAATGGTACTTAATGGCCTGTGTTTCTGGCCTTCCACATCAATCAGAAATTGTATTCCAAATAGTGTATAATTTCTGTAAATCAATGCATGTCATAGATATTGACATAGTGATGACATCTACATATAACATGAGAAAAAAAAAAATCTGTCTCAGCACAAACTAATTCAATTCATTTTATATCAAAAAAAGTTTGGGATGGATTAAATAATGCAAACAATTTCCTGGAAATAATTCCTAAAAGTTGTCCTCGATATTGATTTTCCTAATGCAGTGTGCTACCCTTTTGATGTTTTGATGTGTCAAATCAATCCAATTTTTACAATGATGGAAGACTTATTTTTTACAAGGGAGGTAAATTTCATAGTATTTAAGTGTGCTTTAAGTGTTGTACTGAATTCTTTGATTCATACCTTGGTTATGTAATTGTCTTGAAAACAACTGAAAAATTCCCGCTTTCACCACAAAAAAAACCACCCCCCCAAAAAACCCCCCATTGTTTTTGTTATTTTTCTTCCTTTTTGCTTTTAATAGAACCATAAGTAAGCTGACTAGTCTGGACTCTACTGCTATGTAAAAGCTATTTTAAAACATCTAACCATCTGCTTAATGGCTGGTAATATGTTTCTAATGGTCATTCTTGATAAGATACTTTCAATTTGCTACAGTAGTAGTAATCAAACAACCAAGCACATTCCACAGTGATGCGGCTGAGATTGTTCACCACTTTCCTGTCAGAGAAAGGCTTGTTACAGTCTTGCATAGTAAAAGAAAGCAGCTTTGAAAGTTTTGTGTTTTAACAGCATATTTTCGGGATGACAAATATGGGTCAGGGTTGTGAGCTTATCAGATGTTATACAAATGGGTAATTTTCAGTGTTTATGTGTCCAGGTGTTGTGGCTACTGTGGTTGTAACAGGTCAGTTTAATTAATAATTGTTCTTTTTTTCTCCTGAATTATATATACTGAATTGCTGTCATCTAGGGCCTTGAATTCTTTTGTGTGATCCTGGCAGCTGGTGACGGCTCTGCAAATTATGAGTTTCTTGGCTTAAAACAGATTAAATTGCAGACAAAACAGGCTATCAGCTGAGTAAATACTGCACCTCTGTTTGGCTTCAGTGAGAAGAAGGAGATTAGTGTGAGTACTTAGTGTTCATAATTACTAGTAAGAGGCAAATAGTAGGCTCAGGCTGACTGGAGATTGTTCCATTATATCCAATTAACACCCACTTGATTATTGTTAATTACTTGTGTTGGATGACAGAGGAGTATAGATGTCATACTTCAAACATACAAATACCATCTGGGTCATCAGTATGCTGACACTGATAATATCGTGCTCAGTCTCAGATGATACGAGATATTTTCTCTGTACAGTTTTTAGACTTCTCTGCTTTTATCACTTCTTGAGATTGTCCTCAAATATACTGCCTAAATAAAGATTTTTTTTTTTTCCCCGCTGAAAACAAAAAAAAAGCTGTATTTTTCCCATTGGGAAAATGGGTAAAAAGATAAGGATAAGGATAAAAAAATAAATCTCTCAACACAAGATTTCTGTTGATGATAGTTTTTTCAAAAAAAAGCTTTTTATAGGGTAACCAACTGAGGTTGAGACTCAGAACATATTATGGTTATGGGTAGAATGTAATGTGTTTGTTATGTCAGTCAGAGTTATAATTTTCAAATTTAATATGTTGGGATACCCAACTCTTAAACTTCTTCAAAACCTGAAAAGTTCAAGTATAGCGATCTACATAAATATTATTGTCACTTTTCTTGGTAACTGGTAAAGCATTGTGATTAATGACTGAAACTAATATCATAAAAAGGTGAGTTCCCCTAGTGCAATGAGTTAATGAAGACCTTTCTCTTTTTACGTTGTAATATATATTTAAACAGTAAAGGAACAGGCATTAGAAAGCCCATTGAAATAAGGAATTCCTAAGTATATTTAAAGATTTAAACAGGGAATTGAATATCTTGACTAGTCATTTGGAATCTATAATGTTAAAATAGTCTCCTTTTAAAGGGCATTCACAGCATTAAAAATCACCTTCCAAATACTGTAAATATATATATTTTATAATGAATAGGTATCAGTGAAATGGAATATTGTCATAGGATAATAGGTTTTGGCTGATGAATGCTGAAGCAGAGCCAAAATGCTCAGTTTTAAACTATGAGGCATTGATCCTCTGACAATCTTTTATTACAATTTACTTTTATTTCTCTTTGCCACCTGGCCTATGTGGATACTGTCATCTTGTCTGGATGGGGCATTTAGAATTCTAGCACATAGGAAACTGTACCCATCTAGAGTCTTCATGTGGTGCTGTGGTTCTCCTTGGAGGATCGTGTAAGGAACAGCTGTCAGAATTGCTTCTTACTTTCCAAAATAATTTCTGCCACTCATGATGAAGAAATATATTATCAATGTTGCATCTGTGAAGTGACAGAGAATGATTCAGCATGTTTCTAATAAGCAGCATTTAAAGATGTCCTCTTCAGCTTCATAATGTAGTAAAGAAATAGGACAGCATATGTCTGTATTTGTTCTTCACAGTGCCTTACTATCCTTTTGTGAATGCGACTCGATTTTTGGTTTTTTTTGTTGTAACATTTTTTTGTATGTCAACATTCCTTTAAGTATGATAGTTGGACACATCTCACTGGTAGGTTTTCCTTACTGTAGCCTTTTGGACTCAAAAATTTTTAATGGCCCTTGTTTTTCTGTAGTGGTTAATACAGTTCCCATCAGAGTGTGTTCCTGACCCTTAGTTGTACTGGTTTGTAATTTGATTTACACACAACTAACCTGAATGCTCATTTCAGCTTTTATGCAACCAAACTATCTCTGTCTATATTCCTGCAATAAACAGACTGAATTTGCAAACAAGGAGGGTAATGTCCAAACCTCCTGCAATTCACTGTTTTTAACAAAAAGAAAAAAAATTCATGATGAATTAGGTAGGTCCTCCTGTTATTTTCAAGTGTTCTTTAAGGGACTGCTTAGGATGTTTTACTTGATGTAACTTAGACATAAATAATTCTCAATTCAGAGCAATGGTTTAGAACTTGACTGAATGTCCTTTCTGTGAAGTAATTATGCTGATTTTCTTGCTAAATGTTATTTTATGCATTACATTTAATAGCCCCTTTTTCTTTGGTATGGTAGAATAATGATGACACCTTCTAACACTTACAAACAGATATATCCTCTCTTTGGTTTCTTCACAGTTTAGCATTCAGGCATTAGAGTTATACTTTTTTTTTTTTTTTGCATATCTTCACAACTGATATATTAGAACAAATTATGCGTAAGCTTTTTAACTTGGAGGAGATTTTGGGCTCTTATAAGCAATGTTCTCTTGTCTTTTGGATGGTGTTGTGTGCATTACCTGTATGGGGATATTAGGTTCTTCATGAATAACTGCAGTCACTACTATGCTATTTTAGGTTTGCAGTATTCAAAACGTCCATCCTAGGATACTTTTCTGTTTATGTTTGTAAATGCTTGGTGTGTGCTCTGCTTATCTTTGAGCACATGGATGCATGAGGGTGGCTGGTGTGGAGCTGTGAATTAATTCCTTGTTTTGCTTTGCTATGGTGCATGGCTTTTACTTTCCCTATTAAACTATTTATTTCAACCCACAATGTTTTTGCCTTTTCCCCTTCCAATTCTCTCCCTGATCCTGCTGCTGGGGGAGTGAGGGCGTGGCTGTGTGGGGCTTGGCTGCTGGCTGGGGTTAAGCCATGACACTTGGTAAGAAATGCCATTTTTTGGTGACAACTTCAGGTGTATTTTGCTTGCAATACCACATATATCATTTTAGTAGCACGACATTCTTTCTTTCAGGTTCCTGATTTCCTTTCCTTGTTTCCTTATGATTTTACTTTCCTAATAGGTTTTTGTTAGAGAACTGGTAACTCAGTGGTCCAATGATAGCTGTTGTTCCTATCTTAATCGTGTGCTAGGAATCATTCCTCAGGTGGCTCGAGAAAACAGTCAATTGATGGGTGAGCAGATATTCAGCTGTTTAATGTTGCTGTGGTTATGAGACAAAGCCAAAAGCTAAGATAATCACACTTAATTGCCTGTTTTAAGGTATACACAATTTCTGAATCTTAGCCTAGAAAGTACCTTAGAGATGAGCTTGCTCTCTTCATGCTGAGCTGAGCCCTGGCACAACAGAGTATCAGTATCATATATTGTGTGTGCTCTAATAGTGTGTATTTTACTAAACTGTCAGGTTTCTTAATACCCAGCTATCCTTCTCATTGTTTGTTTCGGAGTCAGAAACAGAGACAGTATGGCATGGACTGTGCTTTCCGATAAATCTCTCAATGGATTGGCTTTGCATTACTGATTTCCTTCTGGAGTCTTCTGTGACATAAATACAGTTCAATGCTTCTTTCCTCTCTCCCTCAATTGTTTTTATGAGGAAAAAAATTAAAGACAAAACAGTGTTTGTTGTGAAGTTTGAATTCTATGACAGTTGTGTCTTATAAATTCTAGAAATTAAAGTTTTGCATTAGAAAAATTGAAATATATTCATCCTGTAGCAAACTGAGCAGTATTACAGTAAATGTAAGGGAATTATAACATTTAATATTGCATTGAGGTTTAGAGAGGTTCATTGTGCCAGGAAGTTGAAAGAACTTTTAAGCAAAATATGAAGTGGGATCCAAAGTATATTTTATCCTTGCAGTGAATGTGTTTTATGCATGGAAGAGTAATTCTTTTTTGATAGTGGCATACATGATTTCATCGGCTGCAGACACACTAAGGCAACAATCATGGTGACAAAGAACAGCTGTGCAGTTGTGTCACTGCCCACCCCACAGGACGCGATACCAACAGGCAGTAGGTTTCAATGACGAGACTTCAGCCCTCTATGTTGGAATCCTTTTGTAATTTAAAAAATATTTATTGAGCCTTTTTTCCTCCAACCACCCAGTGCTGAGAAAGATTTTACTGCAGTGGGCTCCAAAATTTAAATTTCTGTTCTTTGTCTGACTGCCACTTAAAGTCACGGCAGGCATTTCAAATCTAAGGTAATTAAGAGCCCTGCCCTTGTATCAGGTGTTTGGAGAGAGCATTAAGAAGTACAAATTCCTAATGGAAAATATTCCTGTTGAAACACAGGAGCCTTAAATTCCACTCTAAGAAACCTGGAAAAGGTTGGTTTAATGTCGCCTCCAGACAGGTGGGTAAGGTGTGGAATTTCTCTTGCCTCTTTCCTTTTGTTTTTATGTTTTTGAATGTAAGAGTATTTTGTCATTTTCATTAGGTTAATCTTGGAAATTAGAAAAATAAAAATTCTCTTTAAAAATTAAGTATTCATGTATTGAATTCACTCCTTTTTAAGCCTAGTGAATAACTTTTTCTTTAGAAGAATATTATTTATAAAATACTTTAAAATTTTGTAGGCCTTTCTCACTTTTGAAGGCTTAATGCATGCCAAGGATGCATTAATATCACAAAATTATTTTTCAAGGCTAGCTGAAAATGTGATTTCAAACTGAAAAAGGTCACATCTTCTTGCTTCTTTTTCACTCTTTCCCTTCATAACATTTTAGATTAGTATGTTATAAAGTTCAGAAAATTTTGAATATTTCTGGCATTCACAGTTTTGCCAAAGGGTCTGAATATGAAAGTTTGTTTTTACGGTCCCCCGTGAAGGCAACTGGAATCCTTGGAAGATGATAGCATGTGTTCCTTTGCATTTTTTAATGCAACTGTGGTGATGTAGGATTTATATTACTAATAAAGATCCCATAAATGTCCGTTCAAAGCATCTGTGTGATTGTGTACAATGCCTAGCACAGAGAGTCATTGATATGACACAGATGATGCATTATCTGTAATTATTGTTGCAGGCCAGTTAGTTCGCTGTGTGCACATAGGACATTTTGTACATTACAGTCTGTTTCAGGTCCTTAACCTGACCAAGTCAAATAGAAATGTCCCTCCCCCTGCCACCTCACTCACTCATTTGTCAATACAGAAATAGCTTTTGACAGCTGAGCCATCCTGTTGGTGTTCATATTGCAGTCTTTGTTGCCATACGAAAGAGGCACGTGGCTTGCAATAATTGACCTGGGCACCTCCGCACAGTGATCTGCACCTAAGCTGAGCTTCTTGAGCCTGGTGACGAGAGAAAGCTGCCTCCAGTTATCATCTCACCTGCTCTGGCAGCACAGGGCAGCTCCCAGACGGAGGAGCCCTCCCAGGGGGCAAGGCTTATTGGCTTGAGCACTAACAGCGATGTGGCCAAATGCTGAGGGAGCAGAGAAAGGTTATGGTTGTGAGAACTGTGAGTGGTGGGGAAGCTTCTATCAGTCTGAAAATCCCTACTCACCCCAGTAGAGACAGGAGCCAAAAAAACTCTCATAACCGTTTTGACTCTAAAGATCAGGAAAGCAGTGTATAATTGAATACTGTATTATAAGTAGAACATCCTGAATATGGCTCTAAAGCATCTGGCATAGATGGATTTAGTACTAAACTTTTAATTTGTTTTTAAGTTAAGCAAAATCCTTAGTGCTTTATTGAAAAGTTCTTATTTGTGTATATCCATTACTGTATGCATGGCTTCAGTTTGTTTTGAGCAATCCTTAAATTAGGGCTTAATCATTTGGGGGAAGACGACATGGGTTTAACATTGTCACATCTTTCATCGTTATTGCCTCTTTCTTAAATAATATAATTTGTGACAAATGTGAACATTAATTATAGTTAACAAAGCAATATAACTTGAAGTGATTGTATTTTGAAAAAACATCCAATCAGTGAGATTATATCTTACACCAAGCTTTAACTCAAAGTTCAAAAGTCAGAAATCAAATACCATCAGTTATCAAATTATGTTAATGGTTCTAATGAAAGCTTCTGGTATTTTGCTCAACACTGCATTGCTATTATGGTGACTAATAGGACAAGAAAAGCTGATGGCCATGAAAAAATTAAAACTGACTACTTGAGGTTTTTTTGGTTTTGGTTTTTGTGTGTTTTTTTTTTTTTAAATATATTTGACAATCTGTTTAGTCACCCAGAGTTACCATGTAGTACAGTCAGCTTTTTCATCTGGCATAAGAAGGATATAAACTGTATTTTATAACCATTTTAGACCACTTCAATTCCCCCTCTTTAAAAAACACTTTCATATTATGAATTTGAGTTGTAAACCAACAAAGCAAAGAAAATTAAAGACTGACATTTTGTCAGAAATCTTGACAAGAAACTCTGCAGCACTTACTACATACATTAACCTGAAATATCTGTATATAGTTTACAGAGTTGAAAAAGGATAAATTGATGACAATTTGTTATATAAATTAGATCTCAATGTTTGGAACTTGAAATTGTTGAGGGGCAGATTTATTTTGGTGTGTATTGACTTGAGGGGTTGAATGCTGCTATTGATAAGTCCAAATAACTCTGAACCACCTCATGTATTAACATGGATTAGTATTAGCCGAAGCTTTACAAAATTTCCTAGAAATCGGAATGATTTGATTTTGTTAGAACAGGACTCTCTCTCTTTGTAAAAAAAAATAAATTAATAGCTCTGGAGGTTCAATTCTTAATTTCCTTGAGTAAAATTTTTTCATAATGTTTTGTGAAGTAAGTTGCAGCACTTTGTTAGAAATCCCTAAATGTCTTGAGAAACTTGCACATTTTATTTGCATACTTAAATTACTGATGGGACTTGTAACATTGGTAGTGTATGCTAGTAGTTATCAAATACTATATTAGAGATGTAGCTCTTACTTTGGATCCTTTACCTTTTTAAAGCCCAAAATCTGAAGCTGTAATCCAAAATAATGCAAGTAGAGAATATTCAAAGGCTAGAGATAATAATTATTCCAATTAACAAAGAGCCAGTTTTGAGGGAAGCAATGGTTTATCTGGGTCCATATTTGAAGACACTTCCATGTAAATATCCTAAGAGAATTTCCACAGCTGAGAGGAAAATTTTAAAGTCATGTTGTGTGGTGGGAATGCAGTGGAATTGGGGATGAGTGGGAGGAAGTACACAGATGGTAGGTGAGCTAAGTCAGCTCCTCAGGGTTACAGACCTTCCATGTAGCTATCACATTGCTTTCGGATTGTGCATATGAAGTCTTAATCATGCTCAGTCACCAGATTTTGATTTTGACTTCCTTTTATGTGAAAAACTTTCTCAGTGTGTTCTCCTCTGTCTGTGGGTATCATTGATGGAATTGCAATTATTGAGTACAGAGAGCAACCTTTTGCTCAGTGCCTTCTATTTAAGTGTGGTGAAAGAACAGTGTGCTAATCCTCCCTCCCACAGGGTTTTTTACTTAGAAGAGACACAATAAATATTATTTTAAAATATTTTTAAAGAGTCCATTGGACAAAAGCAGAGAAAATGACAATGGGCTTACTTTTTGTAATACAGGGAGTGAGTAAATCTTGGACTTCTATTTTTCCTTCCATTGACAGACAAAAGTGCTTCTGAGTTTTGAAGCAGGGGGATCCTTTTTTAATAATTTTGAACCTGGAAGCTAAAGCAGGCATGATTCCTGAAAATGCGACCAGTATGGTAAATCTATGCATGGTAACTTTTGAGTATGTTCAGTGCAGAGATTTTGGGCGTACGTTTTGAGGTCTCTCTGATGGTGATCTGACTGTAAATTCACTTGTTGTAGTCCAGAGTGATATTCTTGTAATGGTTAATCAGTGCACTGTAAAAGCTACAGGAAATTAATGAGAGCCTTAAAGCTAACAAATAATGTTCACTATATTTGAAGTGAAGGAAATAAGTTTTATCTGAAAGAGAAGACAGAAGGAGCACCTTCTAATTTCAAAGTGATAAAAATAATGCTGCAGGTATTAATGTTAGAGCATGCTGCTGTCAGTAGGCTTATGGCAAGCTCAGCCTAACTTTCTGAAATGCAGGATCAAAACAAACATCACAATTCTGATGCAAGTTCTTAAATTTTAGTGCCAAGTGTGCAATATACTATATTTTGCTATGCACACAGTGCAATTAAAGCTGTATTCTTAAAGCTTTAGTTATGCTAACTGTTTTGGGTCTTGTCTCTTAAAATCCATTGCAAAACTGCAGTCAAAAACTGTAAAAAAATCTTCAAGTGCATTAAATACTTTTTGTTTCTTGTGCATTTAATAAATGTAGGGAGTTGTGTGCACATCTGGGTACAAACATATACCAAATTTATTTCATCCACTATTTACTCAAACAGGAACTGATAAATAATACTTTCACATTTTTGTTGTGTTTTATTTCTGCCACACCAGGGGCTCAAAAAATGAATGTGTCAGTAAAGGATTTGACAGTGTGTTACGACAGTCATCAATCCCGCAAGCCCTGTAGCCATAAATAAGCTTCATACAGTGCCACACTAAAGAGGACAGTTTTTCTTCTGCAGGACATTGAAAATGTCATGGCAAGGGAATTGTTTGTCCCTGTCTCCACGACAACGCCACCAGCACTTATCATTAACTTTCACACCAAGATTTTAATCAGTGGTCTTTGTGGCATAAGAACGAGTCAACATCAGCCCAAATTTTCAAAGCCGTTATTCTAATTATGACGAGAAGCTATAGATTGATGAGCTTAGTTTTCTGCAAGGACTGGTGGCAGTTAATTCCTGTGACCTGTGTGCCTCCAGTAGTCTCTTTTCGAGATGGAGTCTTGAAAGTTCGATTATTAGTGACAGGTTGTAAGTGAGAAGAAGCTTATCTCTCCAGAGAGTGTTGATAACTTGAGACAAGGTTTAACTAGGAAGTAGTGCGACAGTAGATGGCAAAAAAAAGGAAAAAAAAAAGGGGGAAAAAAAGCACCTTCTCTATCTCTGGCAAGCACACTGTAATGAGAAAATAGAGACAGCCACAATTTCACAAGTTGTAAATTCTGGTAGTCTTCAACTGTAAATTCTGGTGGAGCTAGTTTCACTCAGCTATCTGAAAATGTGTGAAAATATTTGTCCTGCTGCTTCTCCTGCATGAACACGTAGTGCTTTTCAGCAAAAGCATTAAACATTCAGAGCCTTGGTATGTGCAGTTCCATTAGGTTTGTAAGTCCCTGAAAAATGAGAAGAAATATGACATTTCCTTATGTGAAAAAGAAAAATAGAAGCACTTGCTGCCTCATTTTCATGTGCATTGAGACTGGCCAAAGCAGTATTATCATTGGTGTTAATATTATTTATGTACAAACAGTGTACTCAGAGCTGTACAAGTCAAACAAGACAATGTGTCCTTGCTCTGAGGGGCTTGTAATCTAAGTAGACAGACAATGCAAAATGCACTAGGAAAACCTAGAGGAGAATTATGTCTGAGTTAATTCATTTATTTGTTCTCGGTGATGGGTAGGCAATGTTATTTTTGCTGACTAGAATCTGTGTTTGCAGAAGGAGCGGTGTCGGAAAGGTGAGGGCTCTCCATGTGGATTGAACAGGAAATATGGTAGCAAAAATATGCAAATATTCTGCAGAAGAATTTATTAGTGCAGAAAAAAAAAGATTGTTGGGTGAGTCAAGCATTAGTGTACTTCCTTCTGAGACAATAAATGGGGAGACAGAAAGGCAGAATAGTTATTGAAGATCATATAGTTAGGCAGCGGCAGAATCACAGCAATGTCTCAGTAGTTAGGAAGCTCTAACCAGAGATGGATACTATTCTGCTGATTAGTTGCCTTTTGTCTCTGATTTCTGTTAGGGATTAAGTAACTTGTGGAACTGTACCGACAAGGTGGCGAAATAATTCTGGAAAACACTTACGGAGTCTCTCCTATTTCTTCTGGGTTTGTTGCTTTGCATTTCTCAAAGCATTTTGGGGAAATGGATGTACGGGAATGAAGTCCTGCTCAGCTGCATGACAGAAGCTGTCCTTCAAGAGGTCTGAAAACATTTGAGCTTCTTCTAGGATATCCAGATCTCATTTAGTCAGCATGAGTATGGCAGATATGTTCATTCTTAAGTGTGTTTAAAAAATCATGAGTCTAGCCAGGTACTAAATACCTAGGAGAGCACATGGAACAGTGGATAAAAATAAAATAATAGCACTATGTAGGTGGCTTGAGGAAAAGCAAGGACTGAAAGAAGCACCCAAACACAATTACTGTAATTAACAGTAGTAGCAGAAATTGCTGGTTGTATCCCTGATTCTGCTGCTCATTGAATAAGAAATTTCACTCTTTAAGTGCTAAGAGCTAGAAATACTAAAGCTGTTGACCTAATTTGCTATGGGAATTAATAGGATTCCTAAAGCTCTTTTCTAGTGGGGGAACCTTTCAGTTTCTCTTAGTTTCATCCTTGTATTTCCCCAGTTGTTTCATTGCTATGGTCAGCGAGCAATGGCACTTCACAATGCACATTGTGTTGAAGGTTCAGCAAATTGCATCATGAAGACTCTTCTTTGTGATAAGGATTTGGTAAGATTCATCTGCTTTTGAAGGATGAATAGTGTTAGGGAACAGAATGAAAGAAAGTTTTAAAAACCTTGAGTACAGAATAGTTTCTTTAATCTGTTGTATGGCTTGTCTCGAGTTTTTGATGATACTTGTGTCTGAAAGTATTCAAGTCTTCACTGCAGCCATAGAGATCTAATTGCAGTTGCGGTTTGACCACATTTTTGACATGTCATGTAGTTGTGCACAGCCTTTCCTGGCTGGGGACCTGCCTGTGTTGGGGTACTGTCTTGCTGGTCATGCCAGCTTAATTCTGCTGTCAGTGTCCTGGGGAGAGCAAAGTATGCCAGAAGAAGGAGCATTTTCATCTACTGTTGTTGAAACTCCTTGTACAAATGCACATTCATGTCATCCTGACCATCTCTGTACCACAGATTTTGCTGGCATGGCTGTCATGGTATTTTTTCCCTCCCACTCTTCCAGCTGTGTTAGCTGTGCTACCCAAACTTTAGAGACAGAAGCAGCTGCATTGCTATACGCCGTCACAAACTCCATATTCACAGCTGTAAGACCCATTTTTTTCTTTCAGTGAGTCAATTTTTTTTATTTAGAAATGGATAGAAACTAATATTTTGATGAAACAGAAAAGGCAACTGGATCATATGAGTATTAGGAGGTGGGGAAAGGAATCCGTTTCTTCATGTTCTTGGGTGTACTGGAGATAAGCAAAAAGGAATGATCATAAATGAGGCGCTACACTTAAGATCAAACTAGATAATGAATAAGATATTCTTTTGTCAAGAAGCACTATTTCATATGGTGACAGCTATAGTCCATAGCGACAAGATTTACAAACTCTATAAATGGAGCATTACGAAGTTATTACCAAGAATTTGTTCCAAAACTGTTGCTTCTTTTGCAGAAATCTAACCCAGATTTCAAGTTGCCCCTTAGACATTGCTGCAACTCAGTTCTCTTTTAGCTGCATATGCTATTCAAAGGATGAGTTTGCAATTAAATATGATTTGCAGAAGCAGTGGTTTGCTGCACTGTTCTAAGTTTCTGGCCTCTGATTTTAATCTGCTGAAAGTTGATGCAACCAATAGAGCTATTCAGCAGGTTTTGGTGTGTTTTTCTTTCTTTCCTTTTTTTTTAAGGCCTGTCTGTCCTTGTTAATTAGAAGTGTACATATTGGGAAATTAACTATGAAATACTAAAAATGATAAATTATTTCTTATTTGAAAGTATAAATTAAAGGTTTAGTGTATATAAAATTTGTCATGTTTAATTGCAAGTTCAATTAAAATTCAGGATAATGATGATTTATACAGGATTCTGTGTAATTTGATATTCATTAGCTTAGCCAGACACATGCTGATATTAGCTCGTTAATTATGTTTCCTTTTGTTGAAAGCAGCCTTGTGAAAGCAATCTGCTCAAAGTTTTTTAAACTCATTCTGCTAAATGAATATTTGGCAGCTGTTCATGTTATTGAGATGGTCACTGAGGCTACACTTCACTCACATAGCATCAATCATACCTACTGAATGACAAACAAGGGTTTCTCGTTACAAACCCATTTATGAAGGTTATGGTTGACATTAAAGAGCTATTTCATGGCAGATGATATTGCTTTGTAGTAATGTTTAAGTGTAACTACAGCTAGAACTGGCCTCTCCCACACAACTAGAACAAATATAGTTTAATGTGGGGCGAGGGAGGAAAAAAACAACCCTGTTTCAAATGCAAGTAATATAATCTGTGTATGAAGTGCTGAGCTACTTTCACATCTCTGGTATGTGGAAGGGAACACTCTAAAAGTTGTGAGACATTAATGCATAAAAAAGCAACGTGTGTAGCCTTCCAGGGTGTTAGGTCTGTGCTTTTCAGGTGTTCTTAACACTCTCTTCAAAGTGGAGCTGACCTGAATAATTTTAGAGATGGATGTCATGAAGCAGTTCCCAGAGAGAACTGCATCCAGCTGGGGAGGGGAGTTATCCTCTGGGAGGAATCAGCTCTGCTCTGGAGGCCTCTAGCCTTTGCATTAAGTAATTTTGCAGAATTGTCAAGGCTATGGGGGATTGAGCAGCTTAACATTTCAGGATCACTAGAGATTTTTATCTAAAAATATTTGAGGTAAATGCATTTGCTGTTTAATGAAAAGACAAGTATAGCTTTGAAGGATTGATGGCATGAAATCTAATTCTTTTGTTTCTACTAAAAAGAAAATGCAACAAAGGTACTGAGGGCTATGGCATTCAAAAGAAGCTATTGTTCCTCTGAGTGTTTGCTATAGGAACATACACATATCTTTACCTTGGAGTGCTGTCTAGTCTCTGTCCTGCCCATTAGTAGTCAGCAGCGTCATGGACCTGTTGAGATTCTGTTTTTTGGATCTGAAGAAATCTTCCTTCTGGAGTTACTCAGTTTTATTTGCTGGAGTAAACTCATGGACTTCAGGGACAGAAGAGGTGCTGGACTGGTGTAAGTTAGACAGTTTTTCACCCAAGTGAATGAATGTTAAGACTCAGGATCAGAGTGACTGAGAACAACTCCTTTTCTTTTTCCTACCTCTTTCGGAATTCACTCTTGTGATGCACTCTTCATTTTTCTGTGTGCTATGGCACCATCCAGTAATGATAAACCAGTGCTGCTCTCAAGGCAGGAGCAACAGCCAAAATCAACAGATCCTTGTCCCACCCACAAACATCCTCCAAACTTTTTGAGATGCGCTAACTATGAATACAGTTTAAAACTCCTTTAAAAGGGGAGATTACAGTATTATTATTAAATCAAACGGATGAAATCCCAGCTGTGCTGAAAATACTATCATTTAGTATGTTGTCTGTGATTGTCATTAGCTTTTTTTGCTAAGGATTATGAAGAGAACAAAGATTTCACTGTATGTATAAGACTGAGCGCTCTACGAAATTTTTGTCAGGGGACTTGTTGACCTTATGTAAAGTTGCCTCTTTGGGAAGCTCTTTATGTTCTGGCTGCAGTTGCCATGGCAGTTGTATAAACCTAACAACAGCCAGCATGCCCTGGTGCGATGTATTTCAGAAGTTTGGCCTCCAAATGGGTATAGTTACTTATTGCAAAGTTTACAGCCAGTACAGAAATAACGATCAATCAGGTGAACCATGTATTTAAAAAGCATAGGCTAATATATTTTTAATATATGTAATGTGTATCTGCGTATACACAATGCAAGAAATCCATTGCTCCACACAATATCATGCATTCTCTATAGCTTGCTATTAAAAATGGCAGGCTTCAAGTAAAATAATTTCTTTATCAGCATTCACAACTTGTGTGTAACTTGAGATATTCAAGTACTTTTGAAGTATATTTGCATTGGGTTGATTGATTGTTTTGGTTTGGTTTTCGAGGGTGGTAGCCTTTCTAGCTCTTTCACCTAAAACTATAATATTCTGCTATTAAAAAAAAATTGGGTTGGTCTCCTAATATATTCAACCCAGAACATCACTTCAGCGACATTAGTTGTTATTTTGCATCCAGCTGTGCTCCTGGGAAAGGTAGACTTGATCAACAAGGTTGTGATTGCTGTCTGCTTGCAGGTATGGCTGACTCAGCAGCACTATGTGGTTAGTCTGACTTAAAGGAAAAGACAAAATCCTACTATTACCCTTCTCCTCAGGGACAACTGCCATTCTCCATCAAGGAGACAACCATTCAGCTAGAAAGATTGACTCCCAGAAATTCACCACAATCACTTTAGTATTTTAAATTTCAGGTGGGACTAGAATTGATGGTGTTAAGGGCAGAGGCTCAGAGCCTTGAATCTTCATTCTTAAGTGAGTTAAGCAAAACTGCTAGCTCTGAAGAAGTCTGTATTTCTTTTTAACAGTTAAAAAATAGGATAAATGAGGAAGAGAAAATGCAGTCACTGTTTGGAGGTGGAGAAAAAGACATTTTAACCCTTTTGATGGTGAGAAAATGAATCCTAAATTATTATTTAGTCCTATTTGGATGTCTGTATTGCTGTATGAATGGTTAAAAAAAGATACAATAAACATATAGTTTCTGTAGTGAGTAAAATTGTTGAAAATACTTTTCCATCTAAGGCTTAATCTACTGCCATGCTGATAGTAGAGACCAACATACATAGTAAGCTGAAGTTGCACTTTTTGGTAAAAAATAAAAATGAATAAAATATGAAAAAGAAGTTAAGTGAGATCAAAGAAATAGTACAAAACCAAACTAACATTTTCTATTAAGTGCTTGGTTCATGACTGATAATGCTGCTTCTGCATATTTGCTATCCAAAACCGTTCCCACTCAATTGGGGAAACAACATTTATACAGAATCTTCCTTTGGCCTATGTTTATTCATACATGAGATCTATGGAGCTTTCCTAATGCTGTAAGGATGTTCTTTGAGGTATCTCAGTCTTTAGGATGCTGAGTATTATTTGCAGTTTGAAATTGCAATAATGTTTCTTTTAATGTTTTACAAGCAAAGCATATCAGACAATGAAAGAATACGAGCAGAATACCAACATCTTGGTTTTTTTGCTTTTATTATAAAATACATTTCATAAAAACGTAGTATTTGATCAGACTCCTGTGTGCACACGTTCCAGTTTCTGCTCCTTTCCCAACAGGTGTTTTACCTGGAAACTAGGAAAAGTTAACAGAGGAAACAAACATGTTGTCATCCACTGTCACTTTGAAGTGACACGTTTAGGAAACTGTGGCAAGTTTCAGTGAGAATGTTGGGGTAACTGGAGGTCCTGCTTGCACTTGGTCATTAATTCAGTGCTCTTGAAAATGTAATGTGTTTGAAGTAGAGCATGGCTTCTGCATGAGCAGAAAAGGAAATTTTTCATTTTTTAAAGGAGAGAGAAAATATTGTTTAGAGCATTACTATAACCCATAGTTAAAGGCTGTTGTGAAATTTGGGAAAGTTCCGGTAGTGAGAAGGTATCATTCTTTATCAGCATGTTGAAAGTGAGTTTTTCATTGTCACCATCTTTCTGATACATGCATGAATTTAATCTCTAGAATAAGTGGCAGGAACTAAAAGGACATCAGTCTTTGTAATTCCAGTTTGTTTATTCTGCCTTTAGAGCATCACCAGTGATGAAAAGGGTGCAGTCTTATGAACAGTGCTCTTTCTAGCATTCTAAGGGATGGCTGCTATTCATCGCCTTTAATCTGATAATGGCTTAAAATCACTATTTGTGAAGTGCAAATGTATGTCTGTTTCTTGATAGGAACTCATTTCGCTTTTTGCTAACATTTCCATATGCGTTCTCAATCTGCTTCACTTTACAGAAATCCCTGTCCTCCTTTTAAGATAGACAGCAATCGAAACTCGGTTAAAAATTAGGTTACTCCAGCCACAGTGTATTTATAAAATCTTTCTCACCTTCAGGAGACAGGAGAGAAGTGAATAGGCTTCGTCTGCATTTGGGAAAATATGATCAGAGGACTGGAGCACCTCTCCCATGAGGACAGGCTAAGAGAGCTGGGGTTCTTCAGCCTGGAGAAGAGAAAGCTCTGAAGAGACCTTTTAGATCATCTTCCAGTGCCTAAAGGGGGCTTACAAGAAGGCTGGAGAGGCACTTTTCACAAGGGCATGTTGTAGAACAAGGTTTTAAACTGAAAAGAGAGTAGGTTTAGATTAGATATTAGGTAGAACCTTTTACTTGGAGGGCAGTACACTGGAACAGGTTTTCTCCCTGGGCATATTCAAGGTGAGCTTAGCTGGGGCTGTGGGTGAGCTGATCCAGTTGAGATATCTCTGCTTATTGTAGGAGGATTGGATGGAATAAGTGATCTCTAAAGGTGCCTTCCAACCCGAACTGTTCTAATTCTGTGATTTCTAACTCCTTCAGGGTATGTAAAGCCTCAGAGTTTTAATTGTAAAGATGGGAATGGTGTGTAGGGTAAAGAAGATGACTTCTAGAGCTGAATGTTTATCAAACTCTGAGATTTAAAAGAGTTCTCTGAAAAAACTGAAACTGTTTCCTCTAAGTCAACCTTTTTTTTTTTCTTGGTTGTTTGCTTTAGTTTACATTTAACATTCTCTAGGATGACTTATATGGTTTATTGAAAAGTTTGCTTTTCCTATGGATAAATGAACATAGCTTCATGAACCGTGTAAAACAACCCCTCACCCCCAAACCCAGCAAAAAATCCCTCACCCAGGTGCTCCATCCAGGTGTGTTTGGAATGTCTCCACAGAGAGCGATTCCATGCTCTCCCTGGCAGCCTGTTCCCGTGCTCTGCCAACCTCAACATAAAGAAGCGCTTCCTCACCTTGAGGTGCAACTTCTTGTGTTTTCTTGAGGCTGTTGACTGAGCAGTTTATGGCCATTACTCCTTGTCCTGGTTCTGGGCACCACCTTTGTTACCCTGCTGGCCACACTCTGATTGATGCACACCACGATCCCCTTGGCCCTCCTGGCAGCAAGAGCACACTGCTGGCTCATGATCAGCTTCTCATCCACCAAGGCTTCCCAGGTCCTTCCCTGCAGAGCTGCTCTCCAGAAGGTCAGCCCTCAACCTGTACTGGTACGTGGGGTTATTCCTCCCTAGGTGCAGGACCTTACACTTGCCTTTGTTGAATGCATCTGTTTATCTCCAAGTGCTTGAAAAATTTTGGAAAATTCACTGAAGGGCAAAGAGTGGAGAGATTTGGACAGAGTAGCTCAGTGATATGGGATAGAACCAGGTGTATAATTAGTACCCTATATACTCTCCACTGGTCCTGTTTTCCTTGAAAACTAGATCCAAAATGGATGACATTAATACACAAAGGGCTGGACTGGGGTAGTACAGTCAGATGGCAGGTAATGTAGTATTTGATTGTAGCTGGTTAACAGAAGGACAAGAGGTTCAGAGGTTTTGGAATCCTCTAATAAGATTATTTTTAGATAAATAATAATATTAATAAAGAACTTGGAAATTCATAGTGTGAAATTCAAAATGGGATGAATTGCTGTTTGGAGAAACATGATTCAGAGAATGTGTGCAAAGAGTAACTTTTACTTGCTTCTATGCGAAGGCACAGAAAAACTGTTCAGAATGAACTTATCTTAAATAGATCTGGAAAAAATAAAACATGGTAATCCTTAATGAGGTTAGCACTTCTAGATGAGGAAGTCTTTTTCATTCACTTTTTTTGGGGACTATTAGATATAGTTTCATTGTAAGGCAACTGTGTTGAGGCTGTTGACTGAGCAGCTGGTGCTTGATTCTTTTAGTGTTGTTCTTGCCTCTTTGCTTTAAATGGGTTCCAGGAGTCTGAACTCTACCTCTTAACATGTTTTTGAGAAATGGCAGGGTGAATCAGAAAAGATTTTACCTGAGGGTGAGAGCTTAGATATGCCAAACAGGCTTATGTCTTTCTTTTTGTAGTCAAAGAGTAACATCGGGGATATAACTTAAGCTGCATACTGTGTTTGCATACTTATAGCAGGTTTTAATTGTATTGAATTGCAAAAAATACACAGTGGTAACTGAATGATACTTGCAGAAGAATTGCTTTATCACTGACTGTCCCATGTCTTGCTCTAAGAAAGAAATGTTACTAGTTGCCAAGGGTAGGATTTAAAGACTCAGAGATACTATATTAAAATATGCCATTAAAAATTTTGACTTTCTCATGAATCCTTCTGTTCCAAGCATTTTTGAACTTTTCATTTATACTGGTGTGTGTTTATATAGGTTTATCTTCCTTTATATAGGAATGCAAGCTCTTGTGCATAAGATCCTGCATGGAGAGCACAGTGGTGCTGGTCACTGGAGATGTCTGCATGTAGTACATTAGCAAATCATTTCATCTGCACTTAGATACAGCCAGCAGGGAGGGGAGACTAATTCTTTCCTTGGGTTTTAAGTGTGTTTGTCTGAAACTGGTTATGAGGCTTACACTAAAGATACTCCTCAAGAGAATGTTAGTCCTGTGGGGATTTTTTTTTTAGTCCACTGAGAGAGACTCATTGTGGCATAGGACCAAGATGTAGGCCAAGTGGAAATACAGCAAAGTGATTTAATAGAAAAGGTAATTCCTATTCAAACTGGATGGTCCCTTATTCATTTCCTCGGATTATCATCAAATTTATGTCACCAGCAAAGGAGCTTTATTGAGTTTCACAGATATATTCCTTTTGCTTTCATTGTCATTAGTTGGCACACTGACATTTTCATATGTGTCTCAGCTAATGCCTCAAAATTACTCCATCTACAAATGTAACAATTGAACAGATAATTTTAATAAGATTCAGCTTGACTTCAGACTGCACTCCTTCCTTTCTTTATAGAATGCAAATTGTAACCTGTTTTTAAAGCCGTGCAATGCAGTGAACTTTAATGGGATTTGACAACATCATATTAAGCACAACAACTACGCATAATGTACCGAAAAATTGGACGTGAAATTGGAAACATAGCTGAGAACAAAGTAAATTTACATGGTTTGGTAGTTTGAATGTCTGATATCATATTCTCTCATGCAAGCTCCATAAAAAGCAAGGGATTTAACAATGGATATCAGCGGAAAGTGCTTTTAAAGTTAAAGCTGATGGATGGCTTGTCAAAAAAAATAATTGCATTGGTTGGAAAGTCGGGATGCGTGCTGAGGGGGAGAGAACAGGATATACAGAGAGGATGATGGGAAGTGACAGTGGTCTGTCAAGAAGCAGTGGCTGCCCAGAGAAGTGTGAAGCCAGAGCTATAAGGTGGCAGAGTAGAACAGGCTGTCAGAGCGGGAAAGTGGCTTTAATACCCTGAAAAGCAAAGGAATCCGCCTGTCAGCCTTGCTCAGCCGTGCTGAAAGAGGAAAAGAACATGGCATGAAGTTAGAGACATTAAACGGGAAAAAAAGAGAGGCCAATGAAAGCCAGTGAGGAGGGGTGGTGAGCTGTTATGTTTTTTAATAGACAAATGACACATTTCTAGGAGCAGCAAGAAAGCAAACTGTCTAAGAAATTTAGAACTGATTAGAGGCTTTTTTGAAAAAGAAATACAATATGATCAGCATCTATTTCTGGCATTTTTAAATGTACCACGTAGCCCTTTGACCTTCCCTTCACATCCCTCTTGTGTAACTGTACTTGCCCATTGCTTCTATGAGAGGCAGAAATGGTTTTGTTACAGAAGCAGCTTTGTCCCTGTAAGAATTGGAAGAACTTGGTGTTTCAACCAAAAGTAGTGGTCTCAGAGGTCTCTTTTTAGCCATTTATAAGGTATTAGCTTACAAATCTGATTACCCACCTCACCAAACAGTTTTTCCGTAAAATTTTTTAAATGTGGACTTTCATTTGGCTATACATCATTACAATTTATACCTGGCACTAATGCAGTGCCACACAAATTGCAGCACTCATAGATTTTAAAGGTTTTCCACAAATCTGGGAACTTTATTTATATGTAAAAGGTTGTAGAAAAAACCCCTGAATAACTGTCAATACAAGCTTTTAAAATAAAATCAGTAATTTTGAAATACAGGTTCCTGTTTTAATCTGTTACAAATATGGTTCAAGGAGAAATCGGCAAAAGTGTAAAATATAAGAATTTTAAATATCTTTATACAAGTGATATATATGTATTTGGTATAGGATAATGCATTAAAAGGCCCTGAGGAAAGGCATTAGAATCACAGCCCATACTATAATTTTCAGTGGGTGTCTTTAATGTAACTGAAGAAATAATGTCCAGTAGAAAAATGCAAATAAAAAGCAAGGTACAGCTTGTGCACCAGCATTCAAAAAATGAACACTGCATATTAAAGAAGTTCTGGAAGACAAATTGAAACATACTGAGTGAAATGGAGGCTGCAAGGAAATATTGTTAGGTAGATTTCAATACTTTTCATGATTTGACTCAGTTTATAATTGTGACAGAAGTTACAAAATGCAATTAAGCTTCTGGGTGTAGCTTCACAGGATTTGTTCTGATTGCTACTAAGGCTGTTTGGAAATAAAATGTAAGATAGCAGTTCTCTTGTGAAATAGAAAAGGAAACAAAGGTCATAGTTTTTGGTCAAAAGCACATTCAGGTTTTGGCTCAAATGTCATTTATAACAACAGGCTAATTCAAATAAGGACTTTTTAATATGTCTGTCCATATAATCTTTCACTTTTTATTTCTGTTGCACTGTGTTGAATGGGAGAATTAATTTGCTATCTACAAACACATATTCTGTAATTAATGGAAAACAATTATGTCATGTTTGTAATACACAGATTAAAACCCCAAATAATTGGTTGTTCCCATAGCATACTTGCTTTTTTTGTTGAATATCATGTACCCGAAAATTTATTACATCCTGAAGCAGAAGGCCCCCAGTTAAAATCTTATAAGTGTTATGTTACTAGTCCTTTGTCGAAACAACAGCAGGGAGACTATATTAGCACAACGGAAAAATCTAGAGTCTTGTTAGGCATTTTAAATGTATTTTAAAAAAACCAAAACTGTATTGTAAGACAGCATTGTTTGCATTTGAGAATCAACATGTTCATTACTATGTTTTATGCATTAAGCATTGAATGTGTTTGCTTTGGGGACTAAACAGTTGTCCAGGTTTTAAGGAATCCCCATGCTCGACCTAAAGGAAAGGGCATCTTGTTTCTTTATGGGTGCAGTTTCAAATTATATAATGGAAAAGTCAAATAAGAATGTTCACTTCTCCCTTCTCTCATTAGCATATAATGTAAAATGACAAAAATAAATAAATGAGGAAATTGCAGTAATTCATACCTTTTATATCTAGATATTTTGTGAGCTTCTAAATGGGTGATGATGTTACAGATTGTATTTTTTTTCATCCAGACAGTTTTCCTATAGTGCCTGTTGCCAGTACGTATGAGTACATTTCAATATATATATATAAAAATATATTCTAAGCAAATGCATGAATGATAAAACTCTCTGCTTGGACAAAATGAGGAAAAAAAACCCCGAAAGTCCCAAACCAAACCAAAAAAATCCCACAACACTCCTTCAGAGTTTCAATGGCATCATTTGCTTGCCAGATAAGACACTTTATTTCTCCCCTTCTTTAGCTGGTAAAAGTCCTAACTGGCAGGGAATGAATGCAATAAAAAGTATTCTATTTTCTAGACACAAACCTGTGATGTTAGACCTAGAACTATAACCTCTGCTTGTTTTTCCTTACTCCTTAGACATTCAAAAATTCTGTACTGTTGCTTGCAATATAGTGTTTTTGTGTATTAATACCTCTTTTGGTTTGCAAATTACACCTCTTCATGTCACTTTGTGGTTCCAGAAGGGTCACTGGTTTTTTACACTTTAGGGAGATTGCTGCTGTTATCTGTAAATCCATTGCTTGGACAAGAATGGGGTTACATGATATGATTTAAAACAGTATCCTTTCCACAAGGAAATGACCCTTTGCCATACACAGTTTAAATAAATAAATAAAGCTTCTATGACACAGTAGCAGAGCATTTGCTTTTGTTTCCTCAGAAGTACCTGAATAACATGTCTTATTAAGCAAGGTATTAGGGGAATGAAAAGAATAATAAATCAGATTAGTTCTCAACTTTGGAGCACCATATATCATGCTAGGAGTTATCTGTATAGTGAAACGGATTTAATTAGAAATCTAAATTTTGGCATTTAGATGGTTGTGTTTTGGTAACTTGGAAATTGACTTTGAAGGTTCACGGAACCACAGAATATGCTGAGTTTGAAGGCACTCACAAGCATTCTCGAGTCTAACTCCTGGCTATGCACAAGATAGTCCCAAAAATCCCACCATGTGCCTGAGAGCATTGTCCAAACACTTCTTGGACTCTGTCAGGCTTTGTTCCATGAACACTTCCTTGGGGAGCTTGGTCCAGTGCCCAACCATTCGTCAATGATCCTAGAGGTCTTTTCCAACCCAAATGATTCTGTGATTGCATGATTTTCATTGTAAAGTTTTAAAACACAGCAGTGTGGAAATCACTTTTGCCTCTCTGCAGCGAGGTCAAACATATGAACGTGTGGGGTCTAAAAGAAAGGGGAGCAAATACTGTATTATCGTTTGTAATGAAATACCTCAAACCCAAAAGGGATCTCATTTATTTCATAATACTGGTTTTATATGGAGTTAGACTATTATTAAGCAGTATATCCTAAAGTATTCAGCTGCTTATATATGTTCGTCTAAAAGACTTGAATGCAGAAGTTGGTGGTAAACTGAACTCTGAGAGATGATGATGTATGTAATTTTGATAGAAATGTTGCATATTTGTTGTTATCCTGTATGAGAATATTGCTTATTTTTAGGCAAAATTCTTTCTTCCATATAAATTCCATTGACAGAGTAAAACTTACACCTTGGAACAGGTAACAGGTAACTCCTAGCAAGTAAGGGATTTATTTTCTAGTGTGGAAAATGCTCTCACCTTCCATTTTATTATGCTTTACTGCTGATCTGCCCACCCAAGATCCTCGTGTGAATTTGATCAAAATAGTTTTGAAAAATTTATTTCTGTAATACCCAATGGGGTACGTAATTGCTTGCAAATAGGAAGTAGAAGATCAAACTTCTGTTTGAATTACTCCAGGTCAAATTAAGACATGTGACACAGCAAGGAATTTAAATCACACATATCAAAGACCTCTTTTCTCTCCTTTCCAAAGTTTATCTGCATTTTGCTTTTGGTGTCCAGTTATATATATTCATATATATGTGTGTGTGAGTGTGATTATTGTGGGGATTAAGTATATCAGTCTTTGTAGAGAAAACATGCAGAGAACAGCAGCATGTGATATTGCAGCAACAGACATGTTAACTTGATTTCTGTGTCTTTTGTGGTTTTGGTAGGGAGCCAGATGCTATCAAGAAAAGTCCCAATTATGGTGATGTAGAAAGAAGCAGAATTTTGAAGATTTTTCAGCAGACCCCCCCTCCACTTAAAGAGAATAGCTACTGCTTGTTTGTCTAAAGTTAGCTTTCCATGTATTAGAATATTTCCCTTTTTATTAAGTAGGAGAGAAGATATATCTAAATTGTGTATTTCTAGCTGGTGTAGAGGATCAGGTGAACAAACGTATTGGATATAAATGAAATGAGGTCTGTGCAATTCTTGAACCTGTACGAGTTGTACGTGCAGTCTCGGTTTCTCCAGGCTGTAAGTATTTCTCTTGTTAATTATTCCTGCTCAGGGTTTTGGTCAAACTTAGGTATATGAGCCAGTATAAAAGCATTCTGTCATGCTGAGAAGGAGCAGTGGTAGGAGCTTGCATCTTTCCAGTTTAATTTCCGGGAGAAATCGCATGTGTGAAAGTGCACAACAACAATGCACTCTTTTCCCTTTTGTGTTATTTAGTAGGAAAGGGCTGGATGTACCCATGACAGGGGCTGTTCCTTAATAATTGTAGCAGTTTTGATATAGGACTTCTGGACTGGTTTACTGTAGTGAAGGATATCTCTTAGAAATTTGTTGTAGAGATTTCCTCTCTCGTCATCCCCTTAAAGAGCTGGAGGCAGCCATGCCTGGCTAGGTATTAGATATTGACTCATCTCTAGCCTGGGACGGGAAACAATAATAAGATACTATGGAGGAAAAGCTAGTTGCTTTTGTCAGTAGCTCTTACAAACTTCAGGCGTTTCTACCTGATACCCAGAAATGGTAGAAGCACCTTGTTAACGTCATTGGAAGGTCTGTTTGAAATATTAGTAGAGGAGATCAAAGCCGTGCGAATTTGCTCAACCAAACACAACTGTAGCTGCATAAATAACAGATACTAACTTACTTTTCTTTATTGTACAAGTCATGTCTTGAAGGCTTCTGTAACTATGTACCCATATTCTGCTTAGATACCATTTCTATTGTAATAGAATTTTATATGTCTTAATCCTTGTCAAAAAGGTCATGCAATGCATTACTATTTCTTTTCCAGGTGTTTGGTTTCTTTAACATAGAAGTGATTTTTTTTTTGAGTCCCTTTGTAACAAAGCTGAATTTGTTATGTTAGATTCTTCTAGGTGTGGGGTGTTTTATTCTACTGAATTTTGTGTTTCCTTCAAGCAAGTAAGGACCCCTAAAGATACAAGGGCATTGAAAAATATAAAACTGGTCAAGATAAATGGCAAAAACCACCATGCATAAATAAAATACCCCTCTCTCTCTCTCTCTCCCCTTCTCCCCCCCTCCCAAAATGAACAATGATTGTGTGGTTGAAGACCTGGCTGAATAAGTATGTCAGGTACTGATTGGAAGAATGATAAATGGAGTGACCTAACAAAGGATTGACTTCTCCAAAAGACAGGCCTTTTTTAATGGATGGAAAGGGAGGAAGCCTCATTTAGAAGGGAAAGGCTGTTGGCAGTGCAGATATGACAAAGGGGAAGTCGACAACCATTGATTTACGTTCGGGAATGACAGTTGAAAAATTCAACAATAATCATGACAAATGAGAAGCGATGCAGTCAGAGGAAAAAATGCCAATACGTTAAGCCTGAGAAGAAATGCCAAGGTCACAAGCAAAGGTTCCCAAACTTCTGCTTTTGACAGCCTTAATGGAAATATTGGAAAAGATTGGGTGTACAGGTTAAAAAGTATGGTTTGGAAACAAGAATTGTAGGCAATGCTAATTAGTGTTTGTTCTTTTCAAGGTGGTCATGTGTGTTGCCTATAGTAGTGTTGAGTCAAACTGATCATTAACAGACTGTTTTCCTCCAGAGTATAATTCTTTTTTTCTGGGGGAACTGTTCAAATAAATGAATAGCAACAGGCAAAAAATCACATTCATTTTAAAATATCACTTTGCTGCTCAGTGAATAAAGCAAATCCATGGATTTCTTTACCCTAGTCTTATGCATAGTGTGAAACTTATTTAAAAAAATAATTCAAGTATGATAGTAAATAAGATTATAAAAGATTTAAATGGAGTGTTAGGTCAGATCTGAATAAATAAGTCTGGCATCTGAGAAGTCTTTGCTAAATGTAAATCTAAACAGAATAGCAAAATGTTGTAGTGAAGAGGTTTTAAAATAAACAGTGCCCTGCTTATTTTTGTTTTTCAGTTTATTGAAGCAGTTAGTGGAATGAGCAGACCATGTGTATAAAACAGTTTTCTTCTAGTGCATTAAGTTTAATTATGTTATTAAGTAATTTACAAAATTGCAATATGCTGATAGTCACTAGTGTAATGAAATGAGCAGCTCTCTGTTTTACTTGAAAACCTGAGAAAACAGTACTGGTAAGAGAAACATGCCTACACACCGTATCTTATGGAAATCAGTAGGAAGGCAGTGAATATCAAAATTTATTTTATTTGTGTAGTATTAGGTGGCACAAATTGCTTTCAGATGTATCTTTGCAAATACTTGCTGATATTAACTTTAAAAAAATTACCCCCAACAAAACTGCCTTTAGATGGGGCTAAAAAGGACAGATTCTTAATCAGAAGGAATTATCAGTTTTATAACATTTAATTATTGTAGTATATCTCTCAAATTAAACTCATTTTAAACTCCTGACTTGTAAAGGGTTAAGCCCTTGCACACAAGTACTAATTTAGTATGCAGTGGTCATTTTAACCTTAAATGTACTGCAGACAATTATACATTTAAAAACAAATCTGAAATGCAATCTGCACAAATAATACCTGAGCTGAAGGGTAGGAAAAAAGACACACAAAAAAACCTCACCCTAAAAGCAGACCCAGAAACGTTATAAATTGCTGGGACCTGTTATTTGAGGTAAACCTGGATCCGTAATGGGTTTTTACTAGTCCACTTACATCTGGGGCTGCAAAATGGAATATAAGGAAACTAGCCTCTTTAGATTAAACATTTTCTAATCAGCTTTATCACTCATATCTGAATTTATCTTATTTGAGGAAAATGCCAATATATTAGCAAGCATATATGATACACAAGGTGACCCTACCAACTTAATGACATAATACATTATCCTTAATGAAGTCAATATCTTGTCTTTTAGCTGTCTGTCTATTGGGGCGATTAATTGCAGTGTCATTAAAGTTAGCTCTCTTTTCATTTGAGCTTGACAAGTCGCATAAAACTAATGTTCTTAGTTATCAGCCACTGGAATAGGATGGAGGATGGAGGAAATTGTAGGACAAATAAGGGGGTACTGCAACAGCTAACTTGAAGGAATTTTTCCAATGACTGTTTTCCAAGTCTTCTATTGCCGACTATGCACTAATAGTTGAAACATTTGGAACAGAATTATCTGGATTGGGAGTTTGCTTTTGCTTATTGAGCTTTAAGTAGAACATAATGAACGGCAGACTATCAGAGGCCACTGTGTTATTAAGACATCAGGGCTGAAAAATTTGCAGAAATAGCCCCATGAGTAAAGTTAAATGAGATTATGTATCCTAAGTTATGCAATAAACAATATAAAAATAGGAATTTTTCTCTTACCGTAGAGTTTCTAATTTATCAGAGCATGAAATAAATATAAAGCAATTTAGGAAATGAGTTTATATGAAATAATGGCTTTGCATCTTTGATAAAACAAGTTTTAGTCACCAGTGATGATAGCAATGAAGCTCTGGTGCCCCAGTGCTAATTGTAGTGCAAAAGCATCACTCCCTGCCTTCCCCCTACCTCTGAAACTACAAGACAGGATGGCTGTAATTTACAGTGTGTTATCTTTGTCTATAGCGGCAAGATGATATGAAGTAAATCAAGGTACGAGTAATGAAAGACTGAAAATTTATTCCTTGGAGCACACTTTAAAGTGTAGTATCTGTTATAGTGGCACTGCCTGAAGACCCTGAAATGAGACTTGGATGAAGGGCAATAAAGAAGCATAGAGGCTCATGTTAATGTTGTTTGTCTGAGGTTAGTAATTGGGTTCCACTGATGAGTTGTGTGAAGACAAAGTGAGAATCCTAGCAAGTATTGTAAATCTTACATTGTTGGAACAAGAAGCAATCCTAACAAATATTGATCCTTCCTGTGCCCAGAGGCGAGGAAGAAAGCAGCGTGCTGCTGAGCCAGTGTTGTTTCAATAGCACCAATTACCTTAGTGAGGCTAGTGCTCTGCATGAAATCCCACCAGGCTCACAAATTGTGAATTATCAATGATTAGGCTTTTTAGATATATCCCCTAAAATCATGCCAGGTTAGCTCTCTGTATCAATTCTCCTTTCAGACCCCAAAATGTATCTCTTAAAAGCCTTTATTTTCAGCTTTTAAAATGCTATGGGTATATTTCAAGTACATTGTGCACACTTAATCCTTTCCCTCCCATATAACCCCTTCTCTCCCCACCCCCATTTAAAAAAAAAAATAGGGACTGATCCTGATCTCATGACACATGAAAATATTCTTGGAAATATTTACTAAAGGTTTGTTTACCTTGTGTTTTCTTGTTTCTAATTTGCATTAAGTACTAGGAAAAAACATATATAGTGACAGTTTTATAGGATTATTTTAATAAAATCTCACATTCTGTATCTGAAACTTTGGTTTACTTTTGACTCTAAATTCAAATTTCTTCTAGCGAAAAGTCTCAATCGGCTTCTTTATTTAAATAATTTAAATTATTTACTAAATATTTTACAGAATTACAATGTGCTGAAAAATTAACGTTCAACTCAAAATTCCTATGTAGTTAAATGCCTGTGCTTCCATGCTTGCTTTTTGTCTTATCTCATTTGAGGTTATTTGTCCCTATAAAGTAAGGCTGTCAAAATTCTCTTGGTGTGTGAGAGTGCCGATGGTCTGTGTGTTCAAACCCAGCGTTGTGACAAGTCCCTGTCCTGATGGAGTGCAGGCATGTGCCTGCTGGGGGCAGGGAATGGGAGACAGGGGTCAGTGGGACACCCAGGGAGAGATTGTCCTCCTGCCACCTTCTAGTCCTGTGCTCTGTCCACTGGAGCCCGCTCCTGTCTCCTACGCTGGCTGTGGCTATTGCCGATTTTAAGGCCGGTAGGAGCTTTATTGTAACTTCACAGAATCTCTGCGATGCTGTGTGAAAAGGGAGGCCTAGTAAGGCACAAGTGTAGCGCATAGATGTCTCTAACTACTGCTGTTCTGTCACTTGATGGTGGAATTGTTAGCCTACTGCCTCTGCCTGCCTTTTGGGGAATACCCGAATACCCTCCAGTGGGATGGACCTTCTGGCAGGAGCTCTCTTCAGTAAAGGCTTGACTTTTATCTGCAGGAGGGGACTTTTACCCCATTCCTATCAATTTTACTTCTATCCTCTCCCTCATGACCTCTTCTATGTCTCTTTGACCTGCTTTTGAGTTCTCCGCGTGTGTCTTCTGCTTTGCCAGGCTGACGGATTCTCAACTGAACCAGTTTAGAGAGTGGCAGAGTAACCACTTAGGCTTAGTCCTGTGTGCTGTGCAAGCTGAAAGGATCTCAGGGAAGGGTTCACAACTGGGATTTTTTTGTTTTCTTTTTGTTAGATGTCGCACATGGACTGGTTGGGGGTGACAACCACTAAAGAGGAGCTGGACAGACTGAAGGGTATCTCTCTGTGCCAAGGAATGGGTGTGACCGCATGAGTGGGTGTGACCTAGGGCTGAGCCGGCAGGATGTGTGTGTCCCTAGCGCCTGATATCTGGTCTGAAATGTCCTGCAAATGCTTGCATGTGGGCTTGCTAGAAGTTTTCCTGCGGGTTTGGAAGATGCTGGTGAAGGCTTTGTGTTTTGAAGCATTTTCTTGCAGAAGATGAGAACCAGCAGCCACTGTTCCATTGCACGATTCTGTCTCAACTGATCAGAAGCCAGAAGCAGTTCCAGGGATTTAAAGTAGTTGTTTGATAGGTTTAAGAATCTGTATAAATGGTATCATAGCTGCGCAAATAGTGTTATGCGAAATTCCTATCTTTATTGTATAATAATCGTAACATAAAAATGCTGAGTTTTATTGCTGAAATGGAGCTGTGAAGTTGGTGGCCTGTATATGTGATACTTAATGCTATTTAGTGTTTATTAGTGTGGTACACATAGAGCTGAACCCTCTCTGTGCTGAAACATTTTAATTGTGAGTGCACAAAGCAGCAGTCTGTGTTCAATAGATCTACACAGAACTTTACTGAAACCATGTTTTTTCCTGGGGTTCAAACATCTGTTGGAAGGAATTCTGTACCTCTTATAATATTATTAAATATAGTTGAATACAATATTAACCAAACTGGAGATTTGGGGAGAGAAGGTGACCACAGTAATGGTCAATTTTTAGTATGAGAGTTTCTCAGTGTTGCAAGAGACTCTTAATGAGGAAGGAAACCAAGAAAGTAAATGTATCAACAAAATTGAGTTGGTTTCTTTCTTATACTGTTCAAATGCGTTTGTCTACTATTCTTGAGTAACACAGTTTTCCCAAAAGGAAATGCTATATTTTTTTAATATTTTGTGGGTTACAATATATCAAATTGAGCTACAGGTGATTGACCCTCAGATTAGAAGCTAACTGATAGTGAGCTATCACAAAAAGCGGCAGGTTAAGGGAAGTTGCTATTTTACAGGAGACAGCCTCTTCTATTTAAGAAGCAATGCTTTTTCTTCATGCATGCTAGTCTTTAAACTGTGTAGCTTTGATCCATCATTCTCCCTGTGACTATAAAATACTTTTAATTGCTTATGTTTAGACGTACAAAACCTGTGATCCTCCTAGCCCAACATGCCAGCAGCAGTTCCCTCAGTAACTTCAATTTTGTAACAAATTCTAAAGAACACAAACAATTGGGATGGCAAACAGTGACTTTTTTTTTCCCCCCTCAGTTAGTTCTTTGATTTTCAGGATGGGATAAGTGTTTCATCATCTTCCCTTAATCTGAGATTGGTGAACCTTCCTCTTGATTTAGAACTTTACACTTTTACTTACCCTGGTTATTGTCCCACTCACTTTCATGGGTTTTAGTGGCTGTTTAGACTCTTTCATTAGTATAGATTATGGTTATTTCCCATGTTGAGTTTACTAGCATAAGTGTGAAATGTTACTTCTTTGCCCCTCACTTGATTTAGTTCCTTTTAGCACTTCCAAATTATTTAACGCATTCTGATAATCTCTGGAAATCTCAGCCTGGCACTGTACAATATCATTTCTTCAGTTTACACTGCCACCACAGGACGCAGTCAGTAGCTGGTGCATTCTTTCAGGTGTTCACACTGAAATATTTAGACACCTAGACTTTGTTTCTTCTTGAAATTTTATACTGTTTCTGAACCTGGTTCTGTATTTGAGTCCCAAATGAAGTACACTTTAAGACTAAGATTTACCTGTTTTAGTTACCTTGTTATTCATTTTACCAGGTGAGATTTCTCTTGAAAGAGGAAGTTTATTCTGGGTTCCTGCAAGTAATTATATCACTACACTGCAAAGATTCTTCTGGACTAATAGCTGTATATATTTGAATTTTTCAGATTTGTGGTTTTTTCCTCAATGAAAATAAAGGATTATCCTTCTCCCCCATATGTGTATATGCAAAATCTGCATCTGTTGTCCACAAACATTTTCAACTGCAAATTAAGAATGCATACTACAAACCCCACGTTTATTTACAGATAGAATGATGTTTTTGTATTTTTATGATACAGATAGGTAGTGAGTATTCATTTTTGCCACCTAGCTCCAGATACCCATCATAAGAATGTAGCTATTAATCATACACTGATCTCTTTTCCTAAGCCTCAACAAGAAACTAGGGACCACTAAAAACATGCTCCCTTTCATTAAAGAGGAAATTATTACCATATATTTTTGTAATAACCAGTAACATTTCAAATTACTCACATTTATAGCTTGTAATCAAGTTTATGTTTAACCTCTAATCCCCATGAAGTAGGTAATGACTGGTTTGTTAGTTAACCACTCATGGGAAGTTAAGGGCAGTTAACAATCTACCAAACCAGTCATTAACTACAGTAGTGACTGATTTCTCAGGTGTTATTGGTGTTATAAACGTCCTTCAATGGTTTGTAACAGAAATATTAATTTGTAAGAAAAAAGCATATTTCAATTACTATGCTGTGACAAGCTAAATTATTTGGTATTCTCGTTTTATTTCCTTTCTCTTCTTGCCCCCACCCCCATCTGTGCCCCAATCAATGTGCAGAAGAGGGGAGGTACTGCCTGTAGTCTTAGACTGAATGTAGGGTCGAGAACAAGCTCGGTGGCAAGTGCGTTAATAGGATTAGGATAGACAAATATGGACAGCCAGGATTTCAAACACTCTTGGATGAGATTTCCTGCTGGTAGGTAAATATGTCCTCGGTAGCACTCAGAGCCTGTAGCAACAGTGTCATGGCACTGGTGTATTGTGATATAAATGAAAATGATTCAGCATGACATGTGTTTTAATTATGTGTTTCATTTCAATACTTTTTGTTCCATATTATAAAGCATCCTAATTAAAACGTAGCATTTCACAAGCGTCACTTTGACGTAGAATGAATGAGTACACTGTTTAGGTATCACACTGAGGTTAAAAGTAGAGTCAAGCTAAGAATTTTCATCACTTACCCAGGTTAGCTCTTTCTTTGGTTTAAATACTTTAATAATGAATTAGCTAGCTGTTAAATACCTAATTTCTCCGGATGAATAGCTGCTAGCTTTTCTGTTTCTAAAATTGTGCAGCAGTATGGGTTCATCCATCCAGCATATGGGTTAATCAGAGCTTGCTTATACTAATAATTAAGAACTTTCAGTAAATGCCTGGTACCTGATCTCACTTTTGCTGCATGTTCTAATTAATCTGAAGCCCATATGAAGCTTAATCAAGAGGATCCTCTTTTGGATCCCAGGCTTTAGAAGGTGTTTGGTATTTTCCATCTCCCAGGAGCTCTAAATTTACAGAAAAGTAGACTCTTGGAGTTTTGGTTTCATGCTGCTGTATCCATATTTTGTGTGCTCTATTAATCTTAGAATAAACAGTACTGTTTTCCTCTTTATGTGAGAGAGATCAAAAAGGAAAGGAAAAAAAAAGTGAATGTCTTCCTTCAGGATATAAACTTTGGTTTCAATACAGAAACACTTCAATTATATTTAAGTTCTTTTAGGATTCCCATTGAATCCTAGTCTTCCTAAGTGGGAAAAAATTCCCTACTTTATTTTATATTTAAGATAGAAGGTATCAGCATAAAGCAGTTAAAGTTCTTTCTTGCTTCTCTTTTTACTGTACTGTTTCTCACTTAAATTGTTCTCTCTTTTCTTCCTCTTCATATAGGATCTGCCAATTTGGCAGAATACTTGAAAGTTTAAAATAAAAGGTAGGAAACTGAAAGTACTCTTTTAAACTGAACTTCCAGTTTTAATCTGCTCTCTTCTGTATGTGAATTATCAACGCTTGTGGTAAATACAATCTAGAATCTGAGACTTAATTAGCAAATTTCACAGTGTGCTCCGTAGAGGTTTTTTTTGTTTGCTTGTTTTTTCTTTTTTTTT
>VZRL01003135.1:4232638-4242369 GCA_013397895.1 Origma solitaria | reverse complement strand
TTTTTTTTTTTTTTTTTTTTTTTTTTTTTTTTTTGTAGTTTAAGTTATTTTAGGGAAACATTTGCTTTACTGGAAAGCAACCTCACTGAGCCAAAACATCTAGTCTTATGCAATGTAGGATGTGTGAACGTTTCCAAAGCAGGATGAGTATGTATGGCAGCCCCTGCTTGGAATCAGCGCCTCTGGGAACAATGTCCATACAGTTCCTCAAGCTGCTGGGAGCTCCTCAGATGCTTGCAGTCCATATCTGCTACAGCTGTGTGCTCCATGTGGAGTGGACATCACCCCAACAGGTGCTGGTCTGAATCTGGTAGGTCATTGAACAGCTGTCACACAGGAGCAGCTTTGGGTCACAGCAGCCTGGCCCATGTTTGAACCAGTGACCGAGAGGTGAAAGGCATTTTCCGGCGCTATCAATCCCCTCTGACATCAAGGCCCCCTCATAGGCTTTCCACTGGAATTTCCACCAGATAATTGTGTCTGTGATTACCTTTAATGTGACACTAGATCCTGTATAAAAAATATCTCACTGACCTGTCAAGGAAAGTTCTTTGATTTGTATTTAGCAATATATAGCACCGCTTTACAAAGCATCATATTTTTTATACCTTGGGTATTACATAGGTTAAAGATAGCCATACTCCAATTGTAGGTCTGCAGTTACAGGCTGATCTACTGTACTGTATGTCCCTTTGGGGAAAAGAATGTGAGCTCCAGCCACAGATTATCAGGAAATTCCAGCCAAACTGCAATTGCATTGTGATAATGCAGCACTTTGTTACTGAGCAGGTTAAGAACTAGTATTCCCATTATGTAGCATATCATGAAATGAATGCTATTGTTAAGCATAAGGACAGGACGCATTAGAGGTATCTTTTATTACACAGTCTTCATTATAAAAGAACAGCTAGTGCTAAAGTGTTATCCGAGTGATAGGTAGAGGTACATTGTTCTTGTGCTGCTGTCTCTGATTAGGGCTAGGATAATGCACGGTTCCTGCCTTTATGTCCATCAGGAAACAAGACAGACCAAGGTAAAACAGATGAACATATGTTGGCAAAAGATTAAAAAGACCAGTAGGAACGTCCATTAATAATTCTCATATTTAGGATTTGCTCGGTACTGTACTTACAGAATCTACAACATTTAATCTCTTTTCGGAAAGACCAGCTGAGAGAACCTTTTTTCCTCCTCTGAGTGATAGGCCTAGATTTTCGGAGGCAGCACATTTGTCTGTCAGAGCTCTTGGCTGGTGTCGTGATTTAGTTTCCGTCAAATGATGCTGGTGTCCGGTTGATGATATAGCCTTGCTGGATATGGGGAAATTTGTTACCTTTAGCTTTGACAGGAAGATAATTGCTGATGGTTAACAGAACTGTGCAGAATCCATTGGTTTTGCAGCAACACAAGCAATGGAATCTGCCTCAAGAAGTCAGCCTTTTCACATAAACTTCTGTATTCTGCTTCTCCATAAGACAATTTTTTTTTTTAATTTTAAATTTCTTGTTGCACCAGAATATATCTGTATATTGGTAGCTTTGGAAGCTTATTGACCTGAATAGAAACAATACATGTTGCAATGAACAAGACTTGATGACGTAACATCTTTTTTTCTTTTAATTTTTTTTCTTTATTTTTAAGCACAGCCCCTGTGATCTTTCTTTGTTTAAAACATTTGCTAAAAGAAGGGGAGGAGTTGCTGATTGCTTACCTTTGCTAACTGAAACCATGTTCTGTGTGTATAACTTGTTAAATGTAAATGATGAAAATATTAAAACTGCTCTCAGAGTTGGAAGGGAACAGAAAAAAATGAGATAAGGTAGTAAATAGTTAATACAAAAGAGATTTTAAAATCTGCTTAAAATGCTAGAACTGAGCTTAAAGGAGTTATTGTAAATTGGTCAGTGGCAATATTTTGTGATCACATTCTTAATCTTTAAGTTTTTGTGGACAAAGACTTGACTGGATTTTTGCCAGCAATACTATAGTTGTTTGCAATATTTAATCACTCTATCAATATGTCTTTTCCCAGATATCTTGTAAGGATAAAACCATCTTTCTTGTCTCTGCACAGTTATTTCTCAGGTCTGGACAGTGAGATACAGAATTGCCTGAAATGCTTGTCCCATTCTTCCCCATATGACAGTGAAAAATAAATTGGTTTTTAATAGCAGGAGAAGCAGAATCTATAACTGGAGTGACCAGCAATATCATCTTACTCATCTTATTGGTAATGTTTTTTAATAGTCCTGGACTTCTTGAATCCTTTAAACAAAGAGGGCTTAGAGATATTAGTAAATATCTCTATTATAGCTCTTTTTCCAAGAGGGGAATTCTGACAAAAATAGAACAATATTAGGCTCACGCAGAGAGGATTATCTGGTCTCTCACAATATAAGTAATATATGCAGTACTTTGCTTCTAAAATGACTATTGATTTTGGGGTGTTCACCTTTAAAATGTTTATGCTTGGATTAACTGAAAACTAGACTCACCTTCATACATACTTTTCTTCACATTCACTTTTCTTCATAACAACTTCCAGACATTTGTCTACATACTACCTTCATCCCTTCAGTTTCCAACAAGTGTCCTCACATGCTTTTGTTTTGTTTTCTTTTGTTTTGCCTCTAAAAGTAGGTTTCCCTTCATATACTTTTAAATCCATGCTTTTCTTCTCTGGTCACTTTGGGCTGTGTGCCTGTCTGTGTCCTTTCCTTTGGCTGCCTACTTTCCTCTGTTCCAGCCTGCAGCAGCTGTGAACACAGAGCTCACAAAGCTCAGGTTCCCCTTGCATGTGTGAGCAAATTTCCTTCTGCATACCTTAAATTGGTGAGCCAAAAAATGTTAAGATTTTGGTAACTGCTGACACTCAGCTTTCAGTCTTATATTCGTATCTTGTGAGGAAAAAGATTTGAGATTAAACTGCCTTTTTAAATCTTATTATTTTATCAGCCATGTAGTTTGATTCCCCATTGTGTTAAGGAAAAGGGAAAATCATAAAGTAATTTGAATTTCTTGGTCATTGAATTAATGTATATTTTTATACCAACACTAGATTAACTACAGATTTTGTATAAACTTTTTGTGTAAAAATTTGTTGTCACTATGCATCAATTTCCCAACAGAGACAGAGTCTGACAAACAAAGGAGTTTGTCATTGTATTCCAATATGCAGGAAGTATTTCTTCACCGTAGTACCAATGTTTGAAAACACAGAGCTTTCTCCACCACAGAGCTGTGCTTGTCAGGACTCTGTCCTAAGAATCTGGCTTAAAAAATCTGTACCTGACCCACAGCTCTCGAAATGCGCTCCCACCTGCCTTGTGCAGGGCTGGTTTAGTAGCTCAGAACATGGGGGTTATGGTGTGACGTGATGGAATAAAGAGGATTTCACTGAAAGTGCCATGCAGTAGCAGCTCAAGTTTAATGACTTTTTAAACAGCTTATGGGAAGAAGGGAAACTGTGTTGTATTCACAGAGAGATGTCACCAAGGTCTAAAATTAGAGAAGTTATTCTGAAACACCGAACCTTTCCCCTGAAAAACAAAGAATGTTTAAAGTGCATGTTGTGCCTCAAAGTTTCAGTCCCCTCCCAGTGCCCCCCTCCCTCCCAACTCTGCATCATTTTATTTTCTTTACTTGCTTTTACCACTGTATGACCTCGTGTTGTATTTTTTCTGAATGACAATGAAAGTAATTGAAAATATTGATTGGCAGTACAGTTAAGTTGTCAACACAACCATTTAATTTGTCAGGAGGACTTGTTAAATTGTCAAAAATCATATAAAAAAACTCCTTCAGTCACTGATGATATACATTAGAGATGTTCACGAATCAAATGGCCCATTTTTGAGATAGATGTTGAAGAAAAATTCTGAAATGGCTTTCTCCAGACTTTTTTTTCAGGTCAGATTAAAAAAGAATACCCAGAAAATACCTGGCTGGCAAAGACATGCAATAGAGCACCTGGACATGATATTACTTATTTTACTACAGCACCCTTGCATACTTTGTATTTATGACAGTCTGGATTGAAATTTGGCATTGCTTCTGCAGCAGGTGTGTTTATTTCAGCAGTTTGTTTTAACATCCAGGAATTTTAATCTCAGGTTTTATATGTAGGCTCTACCAGAAAAGACAATGCTATTAGTGTTTTATGAACCTTATCTTTGTGTTAGGATAAATATTGCATTTTGTCAACATGAAGCCATGCAAAAATCTCCTTGCACATGATTTGAATCTGTACACATAATCTTGGATACTGGTGCAGCTTCAGGTGTGCTACAGTTCAAAAGAAATGGTGCCAACTTCTCTGAAGTGCCTTGTTTTTTTCTTCTTAATGTAATGGTATTTTGAATCATAGGTGAGATTTTCTAGGCTGTCTCAGGCATTTATTTGCACAAATCCAGCCAATTTATAATACAATTCAGAGGGAAGTATTCCCACTGACCCAGGGCATTTTTGCAATTCTTCCTGTAGTTTTCCTTTTCTTGGAGCTGGTGGTACTCCAGAAGGTATCGAATGCTCTTGTTTTCCATCGGTTCTGTAAAGCCAACTGGCAGAAATTAAAAATGTGTTTCTTCATTCATCACCATCATAAATCTGTGATACTTCCTGCATTAGGATTCTGGTGAAGGAAGGTTTTTAGCTTTCAGTCCTGCAAGTTCACACAATGATAGATTTTGGTGTAAAAGTGTTAGAGAATTGTTTTTTTAAAAGTAACTGAAAAGATTAATTATTTTCTCTTGTATCTTGGTATTTGGTCCATGGTACTTAAGAGTCTTGACTTTACTGACAAAAGGTGCTAAGAAATCTGCAGATTATAATTAAGAAATACAAGAAGCACCTTTTAAAATCAAAATTTGTATAGCGTAAGACAACAATATTATCAAGATTTTCTGAAGTATTAAGTGATATTGTGATCTTGGTTGTGGAGAGCTGTACATGAGTTTGTGCTCTGTATCATCATGTGCTCCTAAATGAAAAGCATGTGGATGTTACTCGCTTTCTCTGTTGATCAGAATACAGTATTAAAAGTATTAAAGATGTTTTAGACTAATTTTGCCAATCTAAATACAAAGTAGTTCCATATTTTTTTTTCTTCTCTGCCAAGCCCATGCCCTTTCTTTTCTATCTGAAGGGACTTTACTTACCTGGCAAAAATATCAAGTAGTTCTAGTATGTGGAGTTTTGCATCTCTTTGCTATTTTGCAGATTTGTTTTCGTAACTCCTTTGGGATATAAGGCACTACAGAAATAAATAAATACACATAGTTAATTGTTACAGTTTATTTTATTTGAATAAAAAGCTTTCCCTTTTTGTATTAGAGCTGTATGCTAGTTCGTGAAAATACTAGTATTTAAATGTGCCTGTAGTATTTAGAGCTGCAACTAGTTTTTTATGAAATAGACTCCTCAAAACTGAAACGCCTTTCTCTAAGCAATCATTCTTCAACATAAAGAGCCATTAAGAAGAAAGCAGAGATCAGGCGCTCTGCAGCTGGATTTAGGAAAGTGGAAGACTGATAAATAAATAAATAAACAAGCCCAAAGCACGGCAGTGGGTTTTAGGGAATTGTTAGCAATAATAGCTTGTCTTAGGTCAGAGAAGTTCCACCTTATCACATCATTGTATTAAATAACATTTTCTGAAATATGGTTTTGCCGTTTGAGGTTATAAAAAGTCTCTTTCTGTCTTCCCCACTGTAGAAAACCATAGCATCCTCAGCGTGACAGTGCATGCCCCTCCTGCTCCCAGTAAATACATTTAAAAAACCCTACAGTATTACAAATACAATTGCCAATATACCTTAATTTATCAAAGATCATTTAAGAAAAAGCTTGCATGTTTTATAAGTATGCTAAACTAGCCATGGGTTCATTATATTGGAGACTTTTACATTTTAATTATCATTTGTGATGTCCAAATTATAGGTCGGTGTGTATGCCTTTGTTGCAGTGGCTTTCTCTCATCTATCAGTTCATTTGAGCTGTAATATTACTTTCTTCTAATAAAATTTTAAGCTCATCAAGTCAGGACAGGAAAATTGTCCATGGATTGGTCTCCTACTGAGCTCCAAGTGTTAAGAGGGGGGTCGGGTGTCTTCAGAATTGCTCATTCTGCTTGCAGGTTGCAAGGAAGCTTTGTGCCACACAGAAGCAACTCTAACCTGAATGTTGGAGGATCCTGACCTTAATTGTTCAGGACAGGGACAATGAATCTTGATCCTTGGAACAGTCTTAGCTATTCTGGGAAATGTAGTCATCTCAAAGTATGACAGTTTGGTTATTACTGATTAGACATGTTTCAGATGAGATTTCCAGGGATCAGTGATTAACATACACCATCTACAAGTAATATTTTTTCAGGGTCATATTCTGCAGGGAGCTTGGTTAGCTCAAATCCTTAAGTCGCTGCTTTCTTTTTTAAATATTGGATGGATGTTGGCACAAAAGCTTGCAACTTCTTTTTTTCTTCTTTTATTTTTCCTCTCCAAATGGGTAGGCATACCAAACTACTTATGGAAAAGCTAATAGAGCTGAAGGTATTACACAGCAGAGTGTGCTGACTAACATTCTCCTGGGAAGTGCTTTCAATACAACACACCATAAATCCCTTATTTATGAAAAGAGTTCTGTTTCTCTAGAGGTGTAATTTCTTTAACGTTGCCAAAAAAGTATGTAGCAGTCTTTATTTCTGCAAATGTTTTAGGCTGGGTAAATTCTGAATTTGTGATGCGTTGAAGAAAAATGGCATAAGACATTCACGTAATAGAATGAGGGAATTTTGATAAGTGCCAAAATGCACATATATACAGAAAAGTTGGGGTGGCTTGCTGCTGGAAGGTAACCCAGGGTGACAACTGGACCTTAGAACTCGTTGGCTAAAAGGAAATGTTGGCAGCATGGCAAGTGTAATGGCTGTGAATGCTTTTAGAAGTCCTGGGGAAGAAATGGATGTTTCTCTCTAGCCTTGGAATTTCCAATAAGCTTCTAAAAGTTGTGTCGTGCAAGATATGTATTTAGTGCTACAATTATACCAGTGATATTCTTTTGAGGGTTCCTCTTCCTGCATATTTTATGGATGCAGTATACCCTGTTGAATATTTTCGACCTGTAAAATGTGGAATATTTTCTGATAAGCGACCTTGCATGTTGCAGGCGCGCAGTGCTTTGCAAGGCTTGATTCTGTTTAGGGGAAGTAGAGAAAAAATGTTCTCAGTTGTGCTTGAACTCTAAAAAATGTTGGATACATGGAGCTAAACTCATTTGGTTTTTGTGCTTTCTTTCCAGTTTTTAAACAGAGCAGATAAATTTTGTATGCTAACCTAAGGTGCATAGGCTTTCAGTCTACTAAAATTGCATCTCTTAGCATGATTCCTTGTTGTTCTTGTAACCAAAAAAGCTTACTTTGCTCAAAACAGACTATTCTATTAAAAAAATATATAGTATATATTCTGTTCTTCTGTGTTCTCAGTAGCATTTAGAGAGCAGGGAACAGTCGTCTTTGTCCTATACATACTATATATACTTAATTGTAAGCATTTTGCATGCATAAAGTATGACATTTTATGCAGTACTTTGCATTTGAGGACTGTGACTAATTAATCCTTCTATCTAGCCCTGATATTTTCTACTTAGCATGTAAAAATGGAGATAGAAAGATGGACTCTTGCAAAAGAAAACTGGTCTGAAATTTATACTGGGGTGAATTTGTACCCCAGCATCACACTGTCATGACATCTTTGACAAGTCTTTTAGTTTCTTGTGCCCCAGTTTCCAGTGTTTAAAACACAGTCACACAGCTAAAACGTCTATTTATTGTCAATTTTATATACTGTGCTGATATTTATAAGTAGGCCAGGGGCTTGCTCTTACAATCTGGTTTGGCTTCTTCCAGTGACTGTGGCCTTGGTCCCAGAGTGTAATGCAAACCACAGGCTGATGTCTACAAAGAGGTTTTTGTCTTTGAGGCACCTAGACAGTACTCAAAGCAGGGAGAAGCTGGCAGAGTAACAAATTAGTATTTGTCTATGTGTTTATGTCCATGGTTAAATAATAAATTAATTTTTTTTGGTAGTTATTTGAAAATCTCATACCAACAATGTCTTAGACAAATAGCATTCTAATGTGCAAAGACCTTGCACTGTTAGGTTTGCTTGTTTGTGAATGACTGATCCATTGCACCATTAAAAAAAATAGTTAACTCCGTTAAGTGAAATGGCGCAATAAATTCTGAACTCTTACAGAATGACTGTTTCACTCATCATTGATTGCTATTTACTTATTTATGTTCATCAGTTACTCTTTGTGTTGTCATTCTTTTATGGCGATGTCAATGTGATAAAATCATACCTCTAGCTGTCTCTTGCATGTCTGCTTACAAAATCTGTACTACATTTTTCATTGTGTCCTATATTTTTATATCAACTGCTCACACAGGTGCTGCTTCTTCTCTTCAGAAAAAAATGTACGTCCCATCAAAGTATTCAACTATGACTTTCTTACTTGTGACTGTCATTTTCTCCAGAAGGGACTCTAATGTTGTTTTTGGTTTATTGTGGAGTATCTGGGACCCATTAGCCTGTAAGTGTCAAAAAGTGATAAATTAGCGATAGCGACTCACACTTGTGCTATCTACACCCAGAAATGAGTCTAAACTACTTTCATCTCCTTTTCATATGATCTGCAACAAAATTCAGGTAAAAGGCTTCTTCCACGCTGGCTCTAACTCTGTCGTCTTTGAACCTGCGACTTGGTGACGATACAGTATTGCATTAATTCTTGCGCCATTTAGTCTCCTTATCTAATGGCACAGGCTTATTCTTTGTAACTAACAACAATGAAGGGTGCCTTTAAGAAATCTCCAGTGAGCATTGAGGCATTACAGATTAGGTCAGTAGAACTGCTGCTAGGTTGAGCATGATGGATGAGTGGGAGAATGAGTTTCTGCCGCACAGTATTGTGAAATCTTTTCATTGTCACCAACGGGCCTATGAGGGGCTGATGAATGAGGGAGCAAGTGTCAGAAACGCCCTTCCTTGCCCTGGTACACTTTTAATATCTCCCAGAGCTACAGGATGAGTATTGATAAAAGTAAAGTTTAAAAATAACCATGGAGTGATAGGTAGCAATGATTTAAGGAGAAAGCGGCAATGGGGTTAGAGAGGGTTCATTTTGTAAAAGCACACAGAAGAGAGGAAGCTGAACTGTGTGGATCAGAGAAGGAGCAGTAGGCTTTTTATAAAAAGTTAATGTGATGAGGATGACGCGCTCCTTGATGGATGAGTTACTTCCATCTGGTTGCAGTATATGTAATAAATAGCTGCGCTCGTGTTTGACCTCTCCCCACTTACCAGGCACATCTTTGTCTTTTGGGATATCCAGGAGGGAACTGTCCATTACAGTCAGGGGGAAGGGGCAACAGGGAAGGAGAGTGACCAACATACAGAGCTTGGGAGGTTGTAGGGTTGCATATACAGCAGGTGGAAGTGATGTCAAAATTTTATGAAGTGAAGAGGAGAGAAATAGTTCCATTACTTCCTGTGCAGGGTCATTTTAGAACAGAAAGCATATTTTGAAATGTTTTTCTGCATGAAAATATTGCACAGTCTGATTTTTCATGTTCTAGATTTGTAGATTAAGATATTTTTTGCCTTGAATTCTGGTTTGTTTTTTTTCCCCACATTCTTTTTTTCAGTGTTTTCCAGGGAATACTTGAAGAAAAA
>VZRL01003135.1:4000138-4227638 GCA_013397895.1 Origma solitaria | reverse complement strand
ACAGCAGTTGCTGAAGGTGAGGAGTGATTATGGAGGCTGTGCTAGCAGAGACTGAGGATACAGTAAAAGCAATGCTTAGGTGGCTGCCAGTCAGTTTCTTTTGACCTTTTCAGAGCTCATCTGGCAGGTTGAACAAACTGGCATTTAAAGGTATCAACTACCTGAAACTCCTTTGTAGACCCTAGGAATCACAAGTTGTGAGTGTCTCTGAAAACCGAGGGCTATGGTAGTTAAAGCCAGAGCAGGATGGACCCCTGTGCTGGGTGATGGAGTCCCCGCTCTCAGCGGCACTGAACATGCTGGCAGGGGAGCAGGGTGCTTCTCCTCTTTAGAAAGGCAATGTAAGCACAGCCAAAGAGAGCCATGAGGTGTGTTTAGCTGTTTGCTAGTGCAGAGCAATGCATTCCTACCCTCTGGCTGTCATGACTCTAACTTCTTCCTGTTAATTTCAGGAGGAATGAAAAATGACCTTTTTTATTTATTATGAGGATTACCTATGCATCTTTAGGCTGTGGAAGGGCCCCATTTAGACTTGAGCACCATAAGCTTGTAAGGCTACAATACAGTATAACTTGTCAATTCAGCATCTCTAGTCAATCTGTCTCAGACCTAGCTGATTTGAAGATGACATACGCAGAGAAATGTGCACTTTAATTATGCATACAGATAGTAACTTTCAGTTAAAATCTAAAATTACATAGTTAATTATATATACATATATGTCTATATATTATAGATGTGACTAAAATAAGCATAATTATCAGAAGTGGTTGCTGTATGAAAGCAAACAAACAACTCTGCAATTGCTACATTTTTTTTCAGTTATGTTTCCGTTTTTGGTGTGGCAATTGCCATGTTCAGAAAGACTTTCTCAGACTACAATGATTACTCTGACCTATTATAATTTATCAGAGCTGATATCCAAGGTGTGATGCACACACAGCACAATATGGACATTTTTATAGTCGGCCCTCACCGCTGAATTATGACATTTGATTCCTGATAGATTCCATTTACTTCCAGTAGAGGAGGAGTCCACTTTGCCAAAAGCAGTAAGAAGTTGCTTCATGTTCAGTACCAAAACAAGACAAGTTAACCTCTGAACTTTGAAAATTAGTTCTCAAAAAATGTGAAAGGTACTAATAAAGATGGATTTGATGGATAAAAATTCATAGAATATGGGCTCTGGTTCCTTTATTAAATATTCATAATAACGATTAAGAGAGAGCAGTCTGGTTTTCAGTCTGTTCCTCTGCATCAACTTGCCAATATATCTAACAGCAAAAGACATCTGCAAATACAAAAGAAAATCGGCATTCTTTTTAATTGTGTATTACCATACAAAGTGTATGCAGGAGAGAATCTGCTCAAAGGCTTTTCCAAGGAGCAAGCACAATATGAAGTAGTTCATATGAATGACGCTACGTTAGAAAAGTAAACTGAAGTTTTATTCCCAGTTAGGAGCAAAGATGCTACAGATGTACCATATGATAGATACAACCTTGTTTTATATTCCTAAAAGAAGGAATGGGGTGAAATTGTGGGGAAGGAATTTGTGAGGGTTTCTTTCCCCAACTGATACTAAACCCCATTTTTTAAAATGTGTCAGTTGGCTTTGCCTCAAGTAGGCCTTGTTAGTCTGTTTCTCTATGAACCAGCCATTAGCATCTTTGCAAATAACACAAGTCTGAAACTAGAGAATAGATGCTCAGTTTAAGTGAAATCAATCTCTTTGAAGTCTACATAAATTAGACGTTCATTTTTAGAGTCTTGTCTGAGAGTACCTTGCAATAAACATTGTGGTAATTAATTAGTTGTCTTTGAGAATGAATATGTGAATGAACTCTTGACTAGTGTTGAACATAACCCAGCAGAAGTAACAGTTATATCTAATGTGATATTTTGACTTGTCTAAAATCTGCATTGAATTTGGAAATGCAGTCATCACCTAGAAATTGCTTTGTCATTTTTGGGGAGTACAATTATTCTACCAAATGAATCTCCCCTGCCTACATTCAAACGATAATGTCACTTAATATGGCTCCAATGGATGCATGACAGTCAATGGATTTGATTTTGTCCCCAACACCATAGCAGGTCTAACAGAATAGGATATTTGGGATCTGTCTTAACAACTGAAGCACACACTCCAGAATGTCAATATTAACTACATAACAAATGTGTTTCTTCTAAGATGTTAAACAGTGAATGGAGGAAGCTGAGATAAACTTTGTTATCCATCCCAGCCAGAAGGAAAAGCTTTGACAAAAGGCAGGAGCAGACAACTGAATGGTAACTGAGGTGGCTGTCAAGCTCCCAAAGCCAATTCCATGTTTGTGTGTGCTAAAATTACTATCTTACTTATTTTATCCTTCATTTTTGTCAAGGTACTTTCAGTTGAACAGGCATCAATTTTTGCAATGTCCAAAATAAACTTTGTTCATCATGAATCGGGAACATCTTGGACACTGAAGACTGAAAATCACTCATCTTTCAAAAAGATTTAAGTATAGTTCTTCATGTCTTGCCACCTAAAAACCTCGAACCTCATTCTTCTCTTTCTCTCTCTCTCAAAACCAACCAGCAAAAACTTCTGATAGAAAAATCTTGATTCAAGTTTGAGTTATTTCTTCCGTTAGGACACTAGGTGTAATTTTTCTTCAAATATGTTGTTTGTCTATATCAGGGAGTAGAAAACAGTTAATTTTATACTGGAAGGAGTTCTTAATTTTAATTGTACTCTGGTGATGTTCTGTTGCAATATTGCAGTCATTTTAAAGAATCTAGAAGGATGGCCTAATTGTGAAAACTTGGCAGTGACACACGGATGCTAGAAAAGCTTTGTCCTAGTAGTTGAAAAACAGACAAAGCCATTTATTTCTCTTCCTCTCTTTTTGGTATTTTTTCCCTTTAGTCAGGTAGGACATTTTCTTCCTGTGTGTGTCATTGGCAGCTATGTGTGAAGGTGAGGGTGGAAGTGGGACAGGGCGTGGTTCCCTTTTAGGGCTGTTTAGAGCCACTTGAGGCCTCTGATCTTCATCAGCATCTGTGTCAGGGTGATTCTAACAGCATTGGTTAGGTGATAGCATTGTAGCCTTAGCTTTCTTTAGTGCTTGTAGATTGATGGCTAATGGGCTTTGTTGGGCTGTTTAAGTGGAAGTTTCCCACAATCTGATGCTAAAATGGAGGTTTAGAGTGAAGCTTTTATCACTCTTTCACCAGTCGCACCAAGAACTTCCCTTTCCTTGCTGGAAATGGAATTTCATGCTGTGTATTTCTAATACAAGCATTCCATCAATCATCAATCTAGTAGGAGTTTGTGGTTCTAACCCAAAGAGCATTTCACATGCTGTGAAGTGGTTTCATAGTCTGGCATCTGTCTGTCCCAGACCCTATGGAAACTGCTTAAACTGGAACTTGCCTTCGATTTACTATGCTCCATTTTTATAACTTGGTATCAGACACGTTTTCACAGCTGGTTCTCAATGCCTTTCCTGCACTTAGAGGGATTATGTGCAGGATGTGTTTGACAAGCGGGCAGTGTCCAAACTCCGTGTTCCTTGTGTGGCACTGAAATGCCAGAGTAAACAAATCAGCAGTGAGTGCAATTGCCAACCCCAGGGAAAAGGAATACATGCTTGTTGTGCAGCACGTTTGTGTTGTCAGCAAATCTCAGTTTTCTTGGCAAGGAAGTCCATGCCCATTTAAAAATGAGGAAAATTAAGTACTGAAAAGTGAATTGTCTTAACATAACAGACTACAATTACAATCCAGTCTCCTGTGTTTGGAGTAGCATTAAACATTATCTCCCTTTTAAAAATAATCACAAAACTACAAAACCCAAATCCAAAACAATTGCAGATGATAGTCATTTCCTCACAAGTAGAAGAAAACCCAAGATGTTTTTGTGAACTTCCTGATTATTCTTTGGACATTGGAACCAGGGAGAAAGTGGGGCACTTCACTGTCTCCTTTTGGGACAGTACCCCAGCATGCAGGTAGTGAGCATTGCCATTGGGTTGATACCATATTATACTGAAGTTCTGATAAGATAAGCATCCCATAGAGTACTTTGGGACCAAGTAGTAGTAAGTACCAATTCTTAGGCCAATTCTGTGGAAAAGCAGTCAAGCAAATTCTGATTCTTAGTCAAATTCGAAATTTGATCATCACTTCCTTCTTGAAGTGGGAAGTGGAGAATGGGAAGTGACAGCTGCAATTCAGCAATGGCCCAAGAAATTGGAGCTTAACTAAGACATCAAAGCACTTTTTTGTAAAGGACCTTGGTGTTTGTTTGGTTTGATGTTTTAAATGATGTTTTAAGAAATTACAATTATATAGAAAGGCAAATTTTGGAAGGTAATGTCTGTTTGTTATTTTAGTCTCACATATATAAGACTTATTCAGGACTTAATCATTACTTTGGTATTATAGGACAAGAGCATGTGTCAGTTAAAGTTAAATTTGTTAGATTTGATGTCCTACCTCATGTACACAGGTCCTAATTCAGTGAGCTGATCAGCATTTGTAATGCCAATGTGAGTTGTGATGTTTTTCAGGATCATGTCACAGTTTTATCAGTGCAGTCTCAGTTATTATGATAGTTTGAAGAGGAAAGGAAAAAAAACCCTTTATTAAAAACTATTGTGGAGTTTTGCCAAGAGTAGAAGATGAAGTTTTGGACAACTTTTTCTTTCTCGTTAACCCCTACCTGACATGCTGACAGGGACATCAGTGCTGCCAGCATTTTTTTTCTTCAAAAATTTTCTCTCTTCTTCTTTCAGAAGAGTAATTTTTGAGGCAACCATGACAGCTCTGTCATTTTACTCACACCTCTAAATTTCTCTTTCTGTTGTCAGTCACCAGTCACTGTATCTTGATGATCATGATTGATGGCAAAATATATGAGAATTGTAAGAAGGGCACTGAACATTGTGTCTAAAACAATCATTTCATGTTCTTATTTCTTAAGTACAATAAGAAGTTAGAAAAACACCTGTTTACTTTTAGGTCTTACACTTATTTTTTGCCTTTTATAGAATGGTGTAGATATACCTATAGTGATACCTATTAATATCTATAAATTCTTTTTAGCATACTTAAAAGTTGTTTACACATTTAGTCTTGGTTGAGTACTTATGATATTTTGCCAATGTTTTACTGTTTTTCAAATTTCCTTTTAAATTACTAATTTTCCATCAGATTCCAGGCTTAAATGGCAAGTAAGGAGTTGAGAGAAATAAAAAAGAATCTGAGTCATATTTTCCTTGAAAGAACTTTATGTATTTTTGGAAAGTAAAACATATCAGTTATATTATAAGTAAATAAAAGACATATTTGGGGAAGGAGAAATGGTTGTTGGGCTTTCATCTAATCAAAATTTCTATACAGAAGAAACATTTTTTTCTCCAGTCAGTCCTAGCATGAAAGGTATTATAAATTATTTTAGGAAAAAAAGAAATCAAGACCTGTGAGTTTGAGTGGTTGTTCAATGGCCATTGGATTGGTCCATTTATATGAAGTAATTGCCTACTGAACTTCGAAAATCAGCATATTCCATTAGCTGCTGTGTGTGCCAGTGAAACAGCAGTATTTGAGGCTGGATAAACACCACTTGCACTCCATCACTACTATGGATAGAGTCTTGCTTACTTTAGGCATATATATACAGTATCTATCTTCTGCATTTGGGTTTCCTTACAGCTGTGAGTCAAAAGTGATACTTTTGCTATATATGATTATTGGTTGCGTGAGAGTTCTCGCTGGCAGAACTATGTAGGTAAATTGTTTAATCTGAATATGGTCATAACCCTGGGGGGGTAGGGGAAGTCCTGCTCAGCATGTAACTTACTCTGAGCCAGGAGCTGATAGAAGCTGTACCCACAAAAGACCTCGTACTGATACAAGCTGCATGTCCAGAAGGAAGCTGATTCTTGGGGTGATATTCTGCCAGCTAGACTGGCAGACCTTTTTATACCTGGCACATGTATCAGGAGGGCCGTCACAGTACCCGCCCGTGTGCCATAGCTTTTCCATGTGGGTCCTGTGGAGACTGGTGCTGTCAAGGGAGGCACCTTCGCCACGGTAGTTATAGCCTAGGATTCTCAGAGGCCTCAGAGATATTCACCTTCTCCTTCAGGGATGAGAAATGAAGATACTGGAGAGAAGCCAGCAGACTCCAGTAATTTTTTTGGAAGAATGCTGCTAAGTGAAGGCATAGAGATTCATCTTTTCAATTTGGAATTGGTCTTAAAGGAATCTCTTACTACCAATTTAAAACATGGTCCACTGTTACCACGCAGTAACTTGAAAAGCTTGTCTCTGCCATTTGCTTGAAATGAGCATTGTGCACAGCTTCAGCCACAGATTCCTTGCTGTTGCTGCATTGGCAATTGGTTGTAGCAGGTACTGTGTCTCTCCATGGTATAATCTTTGAGCTTTCTCTGATTTCAATTCCCATTCTGGCTACAAATGGCATGAATTTATGAAACCCATGTTGTGAGGTTGGATAATAAGTTTATCTGCAAGACAATATGAAAGTATATTCTACTTTTAATGGTACATGTGCATCCCATCTGGTTTGGGCTGGGCTACAACACTGGGGACTGAGCTGTGTGTATTCCAGGCTAAAAAATCTGTGGCTGCGGTAAAATCTTACTGGTTTTAGGTTCTTAGCTTTTTTGCTTGGGACTGTTTGCAGAAATGGGAAAAACAAACAAACAAACAAAAAATGCCCCAAAAAACAAACAAAAAAACCTCACAAAAAACAACAACCAAAAAACCCCTCTTCAAAGGACCCTGCTGTTTTTATAAACAGCTCCCCTACTTTTTTTTGGACCTGTAAGGTGGCATTTTATTTCATAATAGAGAAGTTAAATTTAAGTAATGCTAACATTACTAATGACACAAATACAGTAAAAAAAAAAAAGTTGGGATTCACAAAAGGTGAATCTGAGACACAGGAATCACTAGGAGCTCTTTGGCACAAAAATTTCTGACCAAGTTGTTTAATGACACGAACAGAAGTGTTGGGGGGGAAGGAGGTTTGGTTTAGATCGCTATTTGATTTTGCATTAAAATTGTAGAAATCTGTTTTGATGATCATTTTTTGAACATGGAATCATGGGAAATATTTTGTTTTCCCTGAGAGCCAAGGCAATGTATTTATTTCAAGTTTTATTAAATGAGTTATAAATTTTCCTAGCAATTTACTCATAGCTCAAGAGGTTTAATTTGCATGTGTTGCCTTTTACAATATGCTTTTCGTAATGTTGCAGATGCTTCTTCCCTAGCTTCAGTAAACAACAGGCAGTTGGCCAGGTTTTTGACTGAACGTTTGCCAACTCTGAGAAATATTAGTTAACTCTCTAGTGGCCACTGAATGATTTTTAGCTGACTTTATCCAAAGGAATCCGTGAAGATTAAAAATTATACAAAGTGAATAAATAAAGACCAAGTAATTTGCTGGACGAAACACAGGAAAAGATGATTATTTCTGCATTTTAGTAATTTCAGTTTTTCTTTTTGTAAGCTTTTATTTCAAAATTGGTTGTTTTCAGAAATTTATTTTAAAATTGATGATGAAGATTATGTTAATAATAAACATTTCTCCCTTCAGATTAGTGAGGATTCTTTATTCCTGTAGACATTCAAATACCATTACGTTTACCTGTAGTGTTTGTTTTCATTTTGAAAAGCTTGTAAGGACAGTTTTCTTCTTCAACATAGTCATCCAGACCATAGCAGGGATATTTTGCAGGGGGGATGACAAGCTCTTTCATGAGCAGTGGAGGTAAAGAAGTCTTGTTTCTGGCAGATCTTTGTTGTATTATAGATGATGCAGTAGAGTTCAGCTCCCATCTCTGTCATTTGTGGTGCTCTCAGCTTTCTTCCAGGTTTCTTGTGTACTCTTTAGTGCTGTCTCTTGAGCCAGCCCTGTCATATTCTCCTCCAGTCTGGAGCTACCTGCATGCTTGTTCAGCAGCAGCCCGTGGATGGTGACCAGATCTGCCTTTCTTCCTGTTAGTGAGGGATTGAGTCACTTTATCTCATTCAGCCTCTCATCCTCAGCGTGTTTCTAGGAATGTAAGGTGATTTCAAACTTGGTTAAAGTTTGCGAATTTGTCCCAAAGCTATGATCAAAACAAACATGCAAGAATGGCTTGCCAGCGTGCTTGCATAAGGAAATAAGGAAATGAGGCCAACCATGAATAAGAAAGAAATGTCAAACATCTTCTTGAATGATGTGCACTTGGAAATAATTACAGGCAGTCCCATGATTAAATGCTGTCAGTGTAAGTGGGGCAACAGGACAGGCTGAAGGAATGAGCTGAGTGTGAATTACCTGATATGACACTCACTGCTCTTGAAAAACCTGTCTCTCTGGGCCTGTGAACACACTTGGGATAACTGTTTTGAGCAGATGATCATAAATGGAGCATGGTGCAACAATCATTTGAAATGGGATGAGATTTTAAAGGTGGAAAATTCGAAATCCTTTTGATATATTTCCAGGTTACCCAAGGCTCGCTCTTTGGGTATCTAAGTTTGCATTTTTATTGGTGTTACTTTTTGCTCCACGGGTGCTCTGATGATATGTGGCTAGCTTTGGGCTGAAATTAAATACAGTGAAGATAACACAATGTCAACCATGCCTGATCTACTGCTTTCTTCTTCAGATTCATTTAATCATATTACCCCTCCCAGAGAGTTCCTCATTTGTGCAGAAGTAGTGCACTCAACACCTTAAGAACGTAATGGACTAAAAGAAATGAAATATTCTGAAGAGCCTGGATTGTACAAACCTTTCTAAATTTCTTTTCATGCTCTGAGGCAAAACATTGTCTATCTGAGGAAAAACAGTTGTGGTTTTACAAGCTTTGCATTAGAAAAGTTACCTTATATTTTCCCAAGCAAGTTTAAAATGAGGCTCAAGTGGTGTGGCTGTAGGATCCAGAGGAGATGAGTATCAGGTGATTTGTTCTGTTTTTCTTACTAGAAACACCGTGCATGACTAATGTGATGCCATAAACTGATGTCTTAGTGTGTCCCTCTTACTTTGCTAACAAATAGCACCTATGACCCATCGAATTTCACTTAGACTGGATGAATCTCTTTTCCCCAATATTTCTCATTTTATGCTTCCCTCTGTCTTTTCCCTTATGTGATACTGGAGAGGGAGGAGTATTGCTTAGCAACCAATCACAAATGGTCAATACAGGCATAAATATTAAACCTTTCCAACCATGGTGAGGAAACGGAAAGATGTTCCTCTTTTTCCTTGGGGAAAATTGGGGCAAAATGATAATGCAAATCCTTTTTGATGAACAGGACAAAACTGGGTCCTCAGTTTTTCTGGAACTCCTGTAAATGGAGAAGGAAACCTTTTCTTCACTAGTACATAAAAAGTGCAGTGCAGTGCCCATGGACCTCCAGTGTGGCATCTTGTCAGGGAGTGTGCGTGTGTTTGCTTTGGGGATCTGTTGGAGCTTTCTTTAAAAATTGTGTGAGAGCCTAAAATTGTTAGTTTGGAGTTTGGCACTAACTCAGTCATATGTTATCACTAACTACAGATTTAAATGACTTTTTTTTGTCTAAATGTTTTTAATGTGCTTTATAGTCTTCAGATGGAAGGCAGTAGAAAGTACAGTGCATCACTACTTGTCATCCTACTGAAGAAATTGTGTAAGAACAATAAAATCCACTATTGTTTAATGCTCCTGCTGGAGGGAAAATATATGTGCCATCACACATTGTTTGAAAAAAAAGTTTATTAATTTGAAAGAATGTCTGATTTCAGCAAGGCATTTACACAACACTCACGAAATCCAGTCTTAAGAGAAGTAGAGAGACTTGAAACTATAGGTAGCTCCTGTGATGTGCTTAAAGCAAGCAACTGAAAGTGCACTCCTGCAGTTTGCATTTATTTAGTCAGTGGCTGGAAGATTCAGTAAAGTCTGTGCTTGTGTTTACTTTGACACCAAACATTTTGTGCCCCATAGGCTTAGGAAAGCGTGTGAGCATTAAAATACCTTGCCAAAGATCATTTATTAATCATTTAACCACAGCAATAGAAGTCTGGCCTCTGGCTCTGTGTCCCAGTAGCCCAGCCAATGCTTCTCCATTCAGGCAGCTTCACACCATCTGGGGCTGTCTGCCCCATGGATGTACGGGGGTTATTGATCTCAAGCATTGCTGATTGCCCAAGAGTGCAAGCTGGAAAATAATTGGAAAAAGCATGTTGGTCTGGTAGCTCCAAATCTTACTGGAAGTTGTTCCTGGAACACCATGTTTATTGAAATGATATGTGCAATCATATTACAATCATTTCATAACTAGGAAATGAGAATATTTCAGGTTTTTCAATAGTATTTTCTTGAAAAGCAGCCTGTGTGAATTTTGATTGATATGACACTTTAGAACTATAACTAAAACTGTATTTGTTACAAATGAATGACCACTGAATCAATTTCTTTAGTATATATTTCTTTAGACTTGCATCATTAATATTCAAAGGGGAATGTCTTTTACATTGTGCTGCAGTTTATACTAATGTAGGTTCATTTGCTTTCATGTTATTAAATCACTCTTTTCTATTGAAAAGATAAAATGAAGCAGCATTGTTCATGTGCTCTGTAGAACTGTAGCAATGTGCAGTTTGGTACCTACTGCATTTCCAAAGCAATAAATACATGAATAAAAAATCAAAGGTAGTAGACAGGATTTTGCTTTGATTTCCACAGACACAGCATGCCATTGTTATAAAAGAAATCTAATAGGGAAATAAAAATTTGCTTGTATTTGCCAGCTGTTTCTAATGCAACAACTAGTGTAGTCTATATTATTTTTAGGATCATCAGAAGGTGCAATACCACTTCTTAACTGAAAATTAGTGTATATATTAAAGATAAATTGAATCTTACTGCATAAAATACTTCTGAAACTATTTGCTATGTATAAAACGTCAGGTATTTGGCTCAGGCAATATGTTTCACTAAAAATCTGCTTAACAGTCAGCACTTTTTAAAACAACGAATTTTTATAATAACAAATTCAGAATTCTCTGCGTCTATGTCGCAGTCATATATATGCTTAACTGGATATATGTGACTGCTCTCTTTGAAGCAATTGAGAATTGCTCTAATAATTAGAAATTTAGAACACGCATAGCTTTATGATGGCTTTGTTGACTTAAATTCTCTAATGGCTTTGCTAAAGAGAAATTCATGGGCAGCCTGAATTCTACCTAGGAGCCCATTTACAGCGCTTCTGTTTGTCTGTGTCTGTTTGTTCAGAGGAAACTTGCCAGAAGGAAATTCAGCCCTCAGTGCTGCCTCCTTAGATAACTATCAGGGTTTTGCTTTTGAACTGAGAAGTTCATATTTTTCTCTAGAATCAAGATTAGTATTTCCCTATTCACCTTAAATTTGACAATAGTTTATAGATAGAAGTGTGGTATCTCTACTGAAACCATGGTTTATTTTAAAAATAAAAAGGTTTCCTTCCACCATCCCAAATAAACGTATGAGCTGTAATGTAATACTTTTCTTTTTTGGTGTCATTTGCAAAATATCTATAATGAATCTTGAAGAGAAAAAAAAATCCTCTTGCCCCAAAAAAGACCTTCAATAATGATTACTTTTAAAACTAGGGATGCACCTATAGTTGCACTGGTCTTCTTAGTAAGAAGTTCTTTGGAAAATAATATTTTTCAAAAATGCTATTTTCAAGTATATCATTACAGAGTTGGCTGATATGTTATGCTTTTAATGCTTTAACCTTGGAAAACTTAAATGTATATATCATAATAAATTTCAAGCAATTTCAAGCAAGCTCTTGAATCTGATAGCAGTGCAGTGTTCATGTCTCCATACAAGTAAGTTAGTTACATAAAGTTCGTCATAACTCCTAATTCTCAATTTTTATCAGTATTTTAGGCTCTAAATAGTTTGCTTACATGCTAACATTAATCAACAATGATGCTGGAAAATGTGCCAGCTTTATCAATACCTTGTTTTATTTTGGTTTATGACGTGTCTCCTGTTTCTGTTTTAAATCTTTGCTCTCTCTTGTGTAATACAATATCTTTAGAGCTTTGAACAAGAAGCAATTATTTGGAGACTCCATATATGCTACTAAAGGGTAAAAAGTGAGAGAAAAATGCTTAAATATGGTAGAGAAAATGGTTTTGTCTCGATTTAATGTGTTCCCCGCATTGATTAGTGTTGAACTGCTGTCAAGAGCTCAGTCCTCTGCACACTCATGCTGTGTCAGGCGATGAGTGTGTGCATGCTTACCATTCCTACTGTTATTTTTTTTTGAGGGCTCTCAGTGGGTGATTAGATGATTTTCATGCTTGATGGAGAGCTGCACACATCACATATGTTATTCTGAAGCCATTATATCCAGTTGTGTGGGCAAATGTTTAAATATTCCGCTAACTTCTGGATCTGAAGCAACAGGTGTGAAACAGCGAGTCAGAGAGCCATGCTCTGCTGAGCTGCCTTGGCGATGCAGGCTTCACGCATGGAGTGAAGGAAAAGAGAGAGATGTAGATCCTGTGAGGATGTACCTCCCAAGGCCTATCCCACGTGCAATGAGGTGGTGAGACCCTGATGGTCCTGTTGCTCTGGCAGGCACTGTCATCTGTCACTGTCTTGACGTACGCATTTCTGCTTGAGGGATGCAAAGAGAAAGGAGGCATCAGCATCTTTCATGCAGGAAGAGCATTGTTTCTTCCACATTGGGAAGCATAAATTTGGGTTTTGCCACTGAACAAAACTCTTCCTGTTAATCCTGCAGGCATTGCTTAAATGGCAGATCTGAGGATTGAGCCTCGTGTGCTTTTTGTGAAGCATTTTTTGTTGACCATTGTTTTCATTGTAATAGGTATTTATAATGAAAAATAATAATATTGCTGAAACTTGAGGAGATAGTCTTTGTGCGTGAGGAGATCTGAATTAAAATAGCTTTAATGGGAACAAGATGCCTGGGCTTGCTTTTTCACTGGTAGAGCTGCAAATGAGATGCTGAATTTAAAGTCAGGTTTTAAAATACATAAATTGAAGTGAGAAGAAAGGGACACTAAGAGCTTCCTTGACACCTGCAGCCAGTAGGACAACAAAATTCATTCATTAAGGTTACAGAGACAGTCTTCAGAGATTTCAAGTTCCATAAGTACCTGATTTCCAAAGGGATTTAGAAAGGTATGTCTTAATGCATAGCCAGTTAATAACATGTGACCTTAGATTTCTACAGATTGCAATGCTTGGAAAACTATGGTGACCGTAAACAGTCCTGAGCATCTATTTCAGCTGTAAAGATACAAAAATAAGTTAAAACATCAGTTACTTTTTTGCTGAGTTTTAAACCAAGTTACATATCTTAGACCATTCCAGGTGCAAAGGGAAGTCCATCCCTGCTGAAGTCGTCTCATTTCATGCCTCTTGTCCAGAAACTGGGGTTTTTAAGGCTCTTCACAGAGATATCTTTGGGAAACTTTTATATTGTTTTGGCATTTTGTCAATTTATACAGAAGAGATAATTTTAGATTGAAAAAGGCTGAGCATAGGAAGAAAAAAATCAGTCATAAAACAAAGAAATGAAAGAATGCATAAAATACCATGGGATTTTTGCCAGGAAAGAGAAAAAAAAAGAAAGTCTGGGGTAACTAGAAATGTGAGATGAAACCACTGTTTTGTCTGAAGTTACTCTCCTCCGATTGTATGCATAATATCATGTTATAATAAATCCAAGTATATATTAAGTTACAGATGCTAAGGCACATTATTCTTCCCCTGCTTTCCACCAGCCTTGTCAGTAATATTATTGTGCTCCTCTTACTATGACTTACAGGGCATGCAGTGGTGAGTGACCAATATTTAAACATTCATTCAATATTAGCATGTATAAGAAATGTAGGATACTTTCATTAATTGGATGAGGGTTATATGTGTTTCATTTAAAAGCTGCAGTGATCACTAATGGAACAACCTCGAAGTCATTATCTCTTAAGAAGCAGGAGAAAAGATTGTTCTTCATGTTCAGTTGTATTTGTCATTACTTGTGAATATAATTTTCAGATAAAATATAGTTTTAGCTCTCTAACTACTCTAAGCTAAGGTTGGATGGAATAAATTCTTTTAGTCCTCATTTTATTTTGTCACACTGACTCTGAATAGCACATTTTTTGGCCAGCTTTATTTATAAGCTGTGGTTTTTAAGTGAAGAACACTAAATACTGTTCCTTATTTTATTTTTTTTTCCCTTCTGTGTCATCTTTAAATTTTCATAGCCTTTCTGAAGAAAGTGTAGGCAGGAAGGCTACAAATATTTCAGGTACCATACCATTACTCAGAAGTCCACCGCTTGGTATTACAAAAGTACAGTGTGCTGTACATATGAGATGGTTCAGAGCACAATTCATTAGGATTCACGTTTTGTCATTAGGTCACTATGATTTTCAGACTTATTTCCCCCTTGCACTTGACATGCAGGTCTTTTTGCTGTTGGGAGACCAGACTAGTGCTGTGATTGACCTCATCATTTTATTTGACTACCACTGTTGAGATTGTCCCTCAGCAGTCTCAGAACTGATTGTGCACAGAAGAAAAAAACTAAAAATGTACTAATTTAGTAATAGAAGTTATTTATTCCCTTCTCTCTTAGAAAATTTTCCTCGAGCAAGGTTCAGTAGCAACATTGTATGACTCAAGCAACGATGTGTGCTATATCAGTTTCTGCTGAGGATGACAGAAGTTGACACAGATTTCAGGAATTTCCTGAACAGCAGTTGTATTACCTGGAATCTGGATAAAATCTTGAGGCCTAGCGAAGTTTTATCTTGACAGTTTTTCTGTTCTGATTGAATCAAGAGCATCTTTGGTTTGACTTTGGTTTGACTTTGGTTTTTTAAGTTGGCACCATGGCCAGACATTGCCCTTTAGGGTCGGGAGGAAGCAAACGGCACCACGAAGAGAATGAGTTGTTCCAGGAGGCAGGGACTGAGCATCATGGGCTAACAGAGAAGAGACTACTTCTGCTTCTCTTCAGTAAAACTCTCTGATTTTTCAGGTTAGTAATAATGCGTTCTGAGAGCTGAGGACCAAAGTGCAGTATATCCAAATGCACTACTCTGTCTCTTTAGGTCAGAGTTTTTAATTGTCTCGCATAATGTATTAGGTAGAAGTAACAAATACAGGAGTTTAAAAAAGAAAAAAAAAAAGTGCCCTGGATATCTACTCAGATTGGTTGTGCATGTAGCTTATTTAGAGGATTTTGTAGGCTGCATTGCATCAGTTGACCAAAGCAAAAGTTAATAAATGTAGCCAGCTAGCAATTATTTAAAGAGGAAGAAAAAAAAAATGCTCTTTTCTGAAGGAAGAGAAATTAAATGAGTGATGAGGAAGATTTTCATATATTGAATGGTAGCACTAAGACTGATTTATTTTAAAAAATTCCACATTTGTTGCTTGGATAGGTTTTTTCATTGAGATAATAGAAAATCCAGGACAGCCTCCCTTGGGTGAGTCTTCTTTTCCTTAGTATCATACTTGTTTTCATTCTCATTTAGTATTTAAATTTTCTCCTTGTCACCCTAATAACTGGACATTTATTACTGGTATTCACAGAAGAGGAGAGGTGGATGAAATATTTCAGGTGAGTCATCTGATCTAATTTGGAAAGGTTTCTGTGAGGAAAGAACAACTTTTGATTTATAAGGAAGGTTGTCTGTTATAAAGATATACATGTTGGAATTTATTATCAAGAATCTGCTTTTAATTTTAGAGATTGTTTACCTAAACTACTATGTGTCAGAGCTCAGGACAAATTTCTACTTAGCATTTAATTTTAGATACTTGCCATAGTGGACAGTAAAAAATGGGTCCCCAGAATTCGTGGCATCATTATGAATCTTACCTTCTGGCAGCCCCTGCCTGCAGTTTGTCTTTGAAATCTCCTTGATGCTTGTTAACCCTCCTCTGACATGTAACAGCTCCCGTTTATTTATTGGACTTTGCTCATTTATGAAAAAGTACAGGAATTATTAATGGTTTAGTATCTATTAATGTATTGCTTGGGTGGAATTCAAATTCTAGTATTTATGGTAAACCCCTTTATAATGAAATGAGCATAGGGACAAGAGGGCTCATTCTTAAGGTTAAGTGTCTTTTGCTATGAGAACAATTGTCTGTAAAATATTGTCTTACCAGCTTTTTATTTTTAGCAATAAATTAGAAATAAGGACTTTATGTATGAAGGGAAAGGATTAAGAATATTTGTGTAGATGATAAAGAATAAATAACCCAATTCAATGAACTGTTTATTGGGCACATTGTCATGGACTCCAGTTTTCTGTAGGAAGCTGATACAACTCTCCATCCTGCAGTGAGTTTCGATCACAGGATTGGGCTCATGTGGTGTGCCAGAGCAGGTAGCAAGTGCACCTTCTGTGTCAAATCTGAATGCCCAAAAGCTGACACTAACCCTGGGAAATGCAACTCTTCTGTGATTTGGTTGTGATCTTAAGGGCTTTATTTTGTTCTAGCTTCCCTGGTGTAGTGCAGGAGGAATTTATATTCTCTTGTGCTGTGTAAACCTCATGTTTTTGCTTTGTCTTGAGGGAAGCACAAGGAGCCTTGGGCTTGGATTTGCATAGATAGCATGTCTGTCTTTTTAGATTGTAATATAGAACATAATGACAATGTTGGGTTCAAAACAAAGGTCCATATAGCTCAATACCCTGCTCTGACAGTGGCCAGCGATGGAAGAGAACAAAACCAGGGAGATCTGTGGTGATACTGCATGTTCTCAGTGATTTGCAGGGACTGGGTGAGAGAGGCATTAGTGCACCTGAAAGACATCCTATTTATATGAGCACTGTACAAAATATCAAACAGTGAGCAATGGTGGTGTATGTAATAGATGTTAAACTGGGAAAGGACAGAGATAGCTCTGTGAAGCCGAGTGGATGAATGTTGCAGAGTTTATAAATCAAGAGATGATGGGAGCAATTCTGTGTAATGTAAATAGCAGTACAGCTTTTGTTCATTAGGCTGAACTTTTCACGCTATATGGAACATGTAAAAGAAGTGCTTTAAAGGTAATGGCATTTCTGTATTTTTATAACTTTCTTTTTAGTAGTGTTTTATTCCATGAAATGTTAATGTTGAAAATATTCATCATCAATGCTAAGTATGAAAAATAGTAATCAAATTCCATGGCTCTTCATATAAGCCTATCCATCACAAAGCATGCCCTATGGCTATATATCAATTTTAAGCATTAAAGTTACACAGTATTATCTTAGCATTAGGTTAACTGTCAAATAAAAATAAAAATTAATAAGCTGGAAAAAAGAAAGAAGAGGAGACATTCCTCATTTAAAATCCTCAGCTGATCTGGCATAATTGAAATGTCTTTTAGCAGAAACGTTAGCTTTAACTCAGATAAGACTCAGCTCTCAATACCATTTTTATGGTAGTCCAATAATTCTGAGGGTACAAAACTACCAGGTATAAATGCTGATAAGGTCCAGGCTTCCTCCTTGTATCTCATTGACAAGAAGCACATGTTTGGAGCTAAAGAAGATCCAGGCAAGTTTTCAATATTGAGATGTCTGCCTGTTTGCTCAGAGAGATTAATGAACTTTAGTCCACATAGTCCCCAGTTTCCAAACTTTTGCTGCCGTTTCTGTTGCAGTCCTTCTGAGACATTGTGGAGTATGGGCATCTGGCTGCAACATTTTTAAAAAAAAACAACTGTGGTGAAGGACTGAACAGTGGTTTTACTTTACAGTTTAATAACTGATAGATTTTTTTCTGATTAAATACATGTCTAGGACTAGGTGGAGTATAGCTTTCTTTCTCTTTTCTTCTTTCCCTCCCCCCTGCCGTCCTGTTCTCTAGATACTCCAGATAAGATATTTATTCTCTGAAAGTGTCAGAGTAATAGAATTCTGTTGTTACATTCTTATTTGCTCTGCTTTAGTCGACTGTGATACAGGAAATATCATCCTTAAGGTCTTTTCCTAAAATTAAACACATCTAAGGAAAGAAATTGTGCAAATTCTACCTCATATATAATATGAAATACTAGAAACGTATGTATTTCTTTGACGTGGCTTGTCTTAACAAGAATCCAATGCAAGGAAATATTTTTAAAGAGTCAGACCTTTACATTTCAAGCCTTTTTCAGAGCCAATCTTTTTTATCAGTGTTAACTGTGTTGTTCTAAATTGCTTGTTTTTGTCATCAGAGTTATTTTGTATACAACTCCAGTGTGTTTGTATGGCACTGAAGTCAATATGTAGCATTTTTTCTTCTGTTGTTTGTATTTGTTTATTTTATATTTGCTGAATAGGCCTTGCTTGTAATGAGATTATTAATGATAGAATTGTAGTCTTCATGAAGTCTGGACGTTTGTGAATTCCGATTCAGAGTACAAAATTCTAGTAAAGCACATAAAAAACACCCTCCACTTGATTCTCTTTGACACGTAAAAATATCCATGTGATGGTTCTGTTTTTGCTGGAAGTCAGGTTTAAGCTGTAAAATACAAAAGTAGCAATGCAGAATAAGTTAAGTTTTGATCTCATTTCTGCAATATCTGTCTTAAACAGTTTTTATATTGCAAATGTATTTCAGTGTATATCCGAAACAATATTCCCCTTGCTACAAAAGGAACATATTGGTGTTGTTAATAGAGCATATTCCTTTCACTGCTTCCACTATTTGTTCTCTGCTTTGTTTTAAAATATGAGAGAAACTTGGGTTTCTGTCCAGTGAGCTGATGAACAGAAATTAAAATGGTTTCTTCTGATCTCTAATATAAAATTAAAAACAGAGCAAAAATATTATTCTTAATGTACTGTGAGCTTGAACAGCAAATATTTCTGTTCTGGTATCAATCAGAGAATGAGCATAAAAAAAATTTTGTCTGCTGGTCATGGGATACAAGTGAGATAGGAGTGACATTATATCATATTGCATTGAGGGCCAATGAGGGAAAGCATTATCTTGGTAGGTCAGAAAAAGCTATGAAATATGAATATCACTGCTAAATAAATTCTTTAACCTTGCACTATAAATGCTTCAGATTTTGTTCTTTTCAAGTGGGATGACAAAAGACCAAAAACATTTCTAATACAAATGTCTAATGCATTACTGTCATAAATGTTCTCTCAATGTGTATATATAGAAAGAGAACAATGGGCTGCAAGGTACTGCATATTCTGATAAAATTCACCTACCAGCTGAATAAGTGATCTGAAAAGCACCTGTTTCAGGCCTAGAATCTGTATAATCACGTTGTTCAATTTTTGATCGCTGTCAAAATTGACTGTTGGTTTGTTGTTTATAATTCCTGTGTGAATGTTTTATATTGGCAGAAGTCTTTAATAAGAGGTTGCTAACTCCCCTTTCCCAAGTATTAATTGTGTAATAGGCATCATTTAACATGATCAAAATTTGGCAAAACCCCACAAAGCAAAAGTTTGAAATAAATGGCTAATTTTCACTGTTCTGAAAGACTGGAGGTAGTATAACTCATGGTCCTGTACCTCGGTACCAGTGTGGGTAAGCAAAAAGGAAATGACATTTGTTGCTGCTGATATTTTTGGATTAGTAATGACCTGTTATCAGGTATTTTTAGGATAGGTGTGTAAGCAATGACAGCACATGAAATACATTGTTGATGAAAATAACGCACATTAGTTTGAAAGAAAGGTTACTGTTCATGCATCTGACAGTTCTAAAATAATTGTCTGATTGTGGAGATGTGCCGGAGTTTTTGCCCCATGTGAAAAATATGAATATGCAGAAGAAATGGGGAGGGAAAAAAAAAAGACTACTAAAACTTTTCCCGAATGGCCTTACCTATAAAGATATGTTGAATTTGGTCACATTACTGAGGTTAATAAACGTACATGATATTTGTAATAGAAGTTTGACTTTGAGTATAGCTTGTTATAATACTAATTCCAAAATTGATTCTTATATAAAATACAATATAGCTTTTGTCTTGATTAAAAAAATTAAACCAAACCAAACCAAAAAACCTCAACAGTGAAGGGAGCTCCAGACTCTGTCCTATTAAAAACGTGCTTTTTATTCCCAGTCTGGAGTGGGACAGCTTCGGTCTCTGAGTATTCAGTGTTGTTGCACTGTTGGACCGCAGACCCCATTACTGGAATCCCATACGTCTGTTCATTTCTGAGCACTGGCTGCTTTCAGGTCATGGCTTTCGTTTACTGTCCTGTGTGGAAACAGATTGATGTCCTTGGGTCCTGAGATGAGATGCTATGTACTGTTCTAAATTTGTTAGTCTTCTCTAAACTCTTAGTTTATCAGCCTTGTCTAATTAGCCTTATCAGCCTTACGTCTATAAAAGATAATATCCTTTCTCCTCAGTACTCTTATACACCCAGTCACCTCTCTGTCCTTTCAGGGCTGTTTTGTGTAACTCGGGAGCAGCTCATTGTCTGTCGTGGCCCTGAGCTCTTAGATGTTTGGAAGGCCTCCACACAGCAGTGTGCTCAGTCATGGCCTGGGCTTCTACAAGAATGAGTTTGCCTTAAACAATATTGTGAAATGAATAGTTTGCTTTTCCAAAGGGGTGTTATGGAACAGGAAAAACTTCACACAACAGTGGTGATAATTGGTATGAAACCTGGAATGGTATGAAATGGTATGAAACCTGGGGCAAGAAGAGATTATGATAGCTTTATGTTAGAATGGGCACAAATCAGAAACTATTAATTTGTCTAGAAAAGAATAATGCAAATTATTCAATTTTGAAAACTATTAATTTGTCTAGAAAAGAATACAGAGCTCTGTGTTTATAACAGTTAAACAGAGGCATTTGCAACTGCTAAGTTTATTCATGAAGGGTGACTGGATTATGCTGTTTGGTATGGAGTGGATAAGGTTATATGAATGATAAGAAAATCTGTGCTTGACAAAAGGTGTTCAGAAGTGGTGAGGCAACTTGTTTCAGTGTCTGAACCAAATTAAAATGCACAGGAAATCTTAACTTCCATCTAGTCTATTCTGAAGCAATTCCTTGATGTTGTTTAAGACTATGTGGGGATCTGGATGAACTGAGAGGGATGATCCCATTGCTGTTTTAACCCATTAATAATAGACTAATCTAACCTTGTAACAGAATATGAACATTTAATATTCTGGTGTTTAAGACTGAGCTAATCTTAGGTACGGAAACTACTGGGTCTTGTGAAATGAGGGAGATGAATCATGAAAGCTCTGGAATCTTCTGAGCCATGTCAGTTCACAAAGGACGTGGGTTTTGCCATTCTCAAAGTAGGTAACACAGCCTATTTTCTCTTCAGGAAATTTTCAAATAATGCTTTATAGGAACTCTTTTGTGGTAAAATTAGAAACATGTTTGAGCAGAAAGACATAAAATAAGTGGCTAGGTAATTCTAGACTCTATACATGAGAGTATCTCCAAATATGACAATGATAAAATGTATAGAGCAAATGAACAACAGAATGATGTAATAGCAATTTTAGTAATGTCCTGAATCAATCCCACTTATCTATAGTATTCAGTGTGAATTCTACTTGCAACAGTGTTGTACCTGTTAGGCAGTTTCATAAAGGCACTATGTTTTTTATATAACATTTTGTCCCTTTAGAAATTATCATGACGCATGTCAGGAGCTTTCACACTGAAAAAAATATGTCACATTAGCTTCCAAGTTTCTGATTGTCTAAATAACACGGTAACTCAACATACAGCTGTCTGGCATTTTGACAGTACAATAACCCATAATTCTTTCTGCCACTCAACACTTCAAGGTTAGTATTTTGTAGTTTGCTCTCAAGGAGTATTCATTTAAATTTTCAAGAGGCAAAGAGTTGAATGCTGTCTTATACTGCTCTTTTGATTTATTTTTTATTTACTTTTCTACTATTAAATTTTTTTAACCATATATTGCATGTATTTTGTTTTTAACCTGCAACTTTCCAGGAGGTAGGATGTTCATCTGCATCTCTGTTTTTCAGAATCTCAGGGCAATGAGTATTTAGAGCAGAACTTCCTATAGCAGGAGTTTGTCTTGCATCATGGGGGAAAGCATCACCTCCCTTGGTATATTACAGGGGACCCCAGATTGCTGAGATATTGAGCAATTTTTTTAAAGGAAACTGTGAGGTGAAACAGTGGCCTGTGGGAAGAGCTGCTTTCAATTCCAAACTTACATCTTGAGATTTTGGGTGAAATGGAAATTTTGCAATTCATGATGAGGTGTTTGAGCAAAGTTTTTTTTTTTTTTTTTGCGAATGTAATATAGTTAAATCTTGTTGGGACTGGTTTGTAAATTATTGATGATGTTGGGGAAATCATTCTTAAAAACTCTCAGATATGTATTATTTTTCTAATAACTGGAAGTTTCCGTTGAGAAAATGGGGACTAGTAGGTAATGCTGGGTGTACATTAGAAATTTTAATGTGGTAGATTTTGGTGTAGATAACATTTTAAATATTTGGTAGAAGTTACTCCTTATTTAAGTGTTCTGGCCTGCGTTTGAGCATATCAATATGCATGTCCAAACACCACCGGCCATTTCTGACTGAACTTCTTGGTAAAGAAAACACAGAAAGGCGACAGAGACTAAACTTCCATCATTTTTGGAGCACTCCACCTCAGGCAAAATTTTAGAGTCATTGTCCCGTTAATACAGACCTCTATGCACACATTCATTGTTTGGTGAAGACATTCAGGTATAAGGCCAGAATTGTGTTAGCTTTTCACAGATCCACATATTAAACTTGACCTAAACATGTCAGAACCTCAGAAACAGAAGTGCTGCTGACATCAATTTTATGGCTATTTTGAACTTAGTGTTGCAAGACACACCATGTATATTTATGCTCACGATGATTGCTGTATGGAAAAGTATTTATGTTTTAGAAAATAAATAGGTTTTGTATCTTGCGAGGGAATGAGATAAAGTACAAATATAACATGATTTAGAATACAGGGAAAGCATTTTTTGTCATTGAACAAAACCTCCAACCTTTCCATGCATTCCCACCCCACTCCCCGCCAACAGTCTCTGACTATGAAGAATTAATTACAGCTTTTAAAAAATCAAAGCCCCCATGTATTACCAGTGTGTGTGCATGTGCAGAGTATAAATATGTCCTAGAAATGCACAAGAATACATTAAGTGGATTTTTTTTTCTTCAGTGTGATTACTTTTCGTATGTTTCTGAGAGGAAAATAATTCAGTCTTTTAAGTCTTGGGAAAACAGGGGTTTTCTGAGCTCTTTTAAAGAGCATTTTTATCAGGTTTTGACAAAAGGAATTTTCATCATGATATCTGGAAAAAATTGGGATGAAATTAACAACCATGTACAATTCTTTATTGAAAAATAACCCAGCCTGGCAATATTACTGCAAGCTCTTCCCAAACACACTTAAACTTTTACATGATTACTCCTTTTTTCTCTTGTGCTATTTTTCCTTTCACTTCATGAGCTCAGCTGGAAAAGAGACCGAAAAGATTGTAGTGGTTAACTTAAAAAAATTTAAAAGTCTTTAACTGGTAATCCTAGTAACAGAAACTGAATGCTGTTCCAAAATGTGCCTAAATACCTAGGTAAACATGAGACAGTTGTTGTAAGAGAAGGCATCTGGGGGTTTCTAACTGAATTCTTGCTGAAGTGCAGTGTTATAACTTCTCAAGGCATAAAAATACATCTGTGGCAAGTGCCTTCTTCAAGGTGTAAACCCCAGCAGACAGTATGAAACATACCTTAATAGAGCTTTACTGTGCTCCCTTTCCTTGTCCACCTTTGCTTTGTCTTTATCTCTTGCTGTCTCTTACTTGCTGAGCTCTTTTACTGTCATTCTCATAAGTTTTGATTGCTCTTTCAGTTGTTACTCTTTTAGACAGGCTTTCTCTCCCTCTAAATCTCCTCTTTATCTTCTGGGGAGCATCCTTTCTGCTTCAGGGTTTCCTGTTCTTTGGACGATACTTGCACATGATAGAGAAGACACTGGACCTCGAGATTATGTAAGTGACTGTGACATGCATTTTAATTGTACGGCAGCTGATAATCTGGATATTGGGGCATTCGTCAAGGGGGAGCAGAAATATTGCTGGAGAGTGTGCTTCTTATCAGGGCTTTCTTTGTTGATCTCAGGGCTGCAGTAGAAAGCACAGAGATCCTGACTGGGGAGAGAGCCCTGTTGTGGCAGATACTGCTGGTCCCTGGGTGAAACTGCCGTGTGTGACTCTTTAAATAAATGGACAGAGAGAAAGGCCATAATGTACAGGTGGGAGGGTGGCACATGAGCATTGTGAGTCTTTTTAGAGGCCTCTTGCCTCTTGCTTTTTGGATTTCTTACAAGATTTCTTTTTTCTGTATGTGGAAGATGCCAAGTGTTTGGTTTTTTTCTGAGTTTGTGATGTTTTATGTAACCAACTCATTCTATTTTTTTACACTCTCATAAAATACTTTGCCTTCTACATGGCCTCTTAAAATTTCACATTAAAAAAAATGTTCACAAATACAGCATTGAGAATGATGGAAAGATCAGGTGCCTGTTTTGTCCCCTGCTGGGATTGTAGTTTGCGAATCTGCAGGAATACTTTTGCTTAAAATTTTTGTGCATGAGAATAATAGCATGTTCCAAAGGGTACACCTGATGCATTTATTCATCTCACCTGGCAAAACCACCTATCCCATCAATATGTCATCACCATTTTTATTTCCAATGCCTCTCAAATGTTTAAAAAGCCTTTGCCTACTATTCTTATACAAAGCCTATATATTAGTTAACTCTGTGGACCTGTCACATCATGTCTTGGAAAATTGATTATGAAAGCTGTGACATAGTGTTTTGTGATGCACTTGGCTACCAAAAATAGGCTTTAAAAAATTTAGGCCATAAGAAAAACAAAAAGTAAAAAGGAAAACATTGGAGACTGTGGATTTTAGCCATATATAATTATATGTTTCTTGGATGCCTTTTGACTTATTAAAAATAAAAATAAGATTGAAACAAAGCAAGCATTTAAGAATGTGCCTGCAGCTCCTGTTCTCCAAGTAATTGAATACAGGATTTCTTCTCTAACCCGTTCCAGCAAGAATATGCACTGCTTAGGTATTCATTTCAGTGGCATTGACAATACTGACAATATAATTGACCTAAAAAGTTCTGGATTTCCTGTTAATGCACTTTAGAAACGTACATCAACTACAAAAAAATCATTTCTATCTACATTTCACTTGATTTCCATTTTCAAGAAAGGAGGTTTCATCATTATTATTCTATTTGAATAGCACTGATATCTTGAGAGATGGAAGGAGACTTCTATTGTATGCAGGAGTACTTTATTTCGATATTTTCTTTGTCTGATTATACATGATAAACACACATTAGTGACATTCCGTGCATGTTTTGAAGATAAATGGGATATCTCTTTAAACCATTCCTGACACTTCCTAACCTGTGGGCTTAATGGCATATTCTTTCTTTGATTCAATAATTTGTCTGTCAAAAAAGCTGTGCTGACATTCTCGTTGTTGTGAGACTGAAATGGAAAGAAATCTCTTATCTTTAAGATAATTTTTGAAAAATCGAGGAGAACATTTTAGGATAAAAATGTTTTAAAAATGATTTCAGTTGGAAAAAAAATGTAAGTGTTGACATTATACCAACTGCTAGATGGCAGGTGATAAAAGGAAGAATGTTATCTAAAACTGTAAGTCCCCTTGAATTAATTAGGGAATGTGTGAAATCTTAGAAATGAAGACAGTTTCTACTACTATGCCTTGCATAAGTATTAGTTCTGTCAAATAAAGAGTAACTTTTAAAATAATGGACTATAGATGCTGCTAAAGGAGTCTGGTTTGCCAAACCTATGTAACTTCGCTGTATAGAGCAAATATTAATACATGCATGCACAAATGCACCTGTACTTTTGTACATATATTGTCTGTGTATGTATTTATACTTCTATGAATATATTGGAACACTGTCTATCTAAAAGGGTCCACTTGGCCCTATTTTATTTACAGAACTGATACAGAGAGGAGCAATTCAGACAGGCTATGCAGAGCCCTTTCATTTTTCCCAGCACAGTCTGGTGTAATGGGAAATGTAAAGAGCATAAACTGCATAAAACAAAAACTAATCCCTGAGTCTCCAGTTATATCTGATCAAGTAACACAGAACAGTATTAGAAGCCAATGGTTTGAACACTGTTCTGTGTTTGTGGTAGCTGCTTTCCTGCTTTGGATGTTTTCACTTGAACCCTGTGGGCTGGCTCTGTCTGCTCTGCATGCCAGGATTTTCCTACCTTTTTTTAGGGGCGTGACAGAAGAAGAATTCTAATATTTTTTGTTCTTAAAATATTCTGTTTTTATTAGAGGTGGATTAGGCAATAGGCTTCACAGGAGAATTAGCTAATTCTGAATGTTTGACTGAGTACTCAGGTCTTCTTTTCTTCATTGTCTTCCCTGAGTTTCATTTTTGCCAGTGAGCACTCTTCAGCTCTTTTGCCAGAGCTGAGGATTTCTTAGAGCTACTGTCAAATGTGCCTCTGGCTGGATGGCCGGCTAACAGGGATTGATCTTGCACAGGGTGTCTGCCTTAATTTGTCTTTCCTGATGATTAGTCTTGTCCCGTTTACATTGTAATTGTGAAAGGCTGACCTGGTGACTGTGGCCTATAAGTTACAATTTGAGGTTTAAGCTCCTTGGTTCACAATATGCTTGCAAGGGCAGGAGGGCGCCAATGTGTTTTGAGATGCTTGTCACCGTGGCAGACTTCAGAAAACTTGAGTGGTTTAAAGATATCGGCCAACCCTCAGACCTGCTGCCACCAGATGTGGAATTTACAGGAAAGGAGTGAAAGTGATGCAGACCTGTTGTGAATTAGGAGAGAGAATAACAGAATTACCTGGAGTCCTCCTTTCCAAGTTTCATAACAAGTAATCAGACTCTTACCTAACTATGCTCAAAGGCAAAGAAAGAATATGGTTTCAGCAGCTGACATAAACAAGATAAAAACCTCTCCCTCAAATAATTCTTACCCTCCAAAAAACCCCCACAACTGAAATCAAAACCACAGTCCTAAAGAAGACGCATGCGTCTGTGTTGGTCTAAAGGAAACCAGTTAGAGATCAGAACACTGATATGAACTTTGTTTATGCGCTCAGAGTTTGAAACTTGTCTCTCCTGGAGCTGAAACCATTGTAAATTCCACTTATGGTGCTTGCCAGATCACCTCTGACGCCGATGGTGGGAAGTCTCTTCAGTCAGTCTCACTGGAAGGGTCTTGCTTCATCCTGTGCTCGCAGGGTTGAACAACTATTCTTGACGAGTTCTAGGGATTAGCTTTTGTGGGATTTAATCAAATAATTTACAATACAGCTGTGTTTAGAAATCATGGGACATGTATTGCCAGCTTGATAATCTGTTGAAGTTTACAGAAATGTCTGTCTCTTAACTCTGTAGCAGTGTTGTTCTGGAGTGTAAAGCTCCCAGGTGTGCTAATATGCTCTCAGTTAGTCCTTTCGTTGTGCTATGTGATATATTTAAAATAGGAGAGTACCTTTGGAAAGATGTTAATTTAGGAGGAAACTATGGGTTTTCCTAGTAGCAGCACAGAATCTAAAACCTGTGGTCGTATGAGATTTCATTGGCTGGTTCTGAAATTAGTCATAGACTTCTGGGAAAGCACAGTATCATATTTCCATATGCTGTGACTTTTTCTTCACAGTTCTTTTTCATCCAGATGGAATGAAGTCTAAGTTCTGAGTAGTTTTGGAAAGAGTGTTACAGATGTGATACCTGGGGAAAAGGTGGTAGCTTTTCTTCTTGACAGTGGTGAAACTTGTGCCCAAGCTGAAAAATCAAATTCAGCAGGCTATCATCATTAAGAAACACATGTTTACATTTCAGAGGTCTGACATCGCGAACTGTAACCTTTAAAACTAGACTTCACAGTTAAGCAGCAAAATTTGCTGATAGATTAATTGGTTGAGAATTTTTTAATGACAGTATCTAAGGTTAGGATCAATGTAAATGTTATTGTAAGCTTATCTATTTTTAATCTGTTCAGTCTGAACCAGAATTAGTGGTATTTAGTTACCATCATCGTGAAATAGTAGCAGTTTGTATATTAATGTCCTCTGGAATGAGACAAAAGCTGTTGATCTGATTGCATATTAAACCGTAAGCTACTCTTGCAGCAGTGTTAAGAGATTCCATTGAAGTGAAATGGCCTGCACAGGGCTGACTGATCTGTCTTTGCATGAACCAACTGGTGAAGCATTCAAATAAAATGATCACTCATAGATCCCTCAAAGAAGGACTGGGGGAAAGAAGGGGGAGGAGGAGCTCCACACAATAAACAAAGCAAAAGCACTCAATCCTTTTTAAAGACTTATAAATATTTAATAATCATCTGTCTACGGCCAATCTAGAAAAAGAAATCTTTAACTCGACTGTTCTAAAGGCCCAAACCTGAATTTTAATTGAGGTGGTTTCAAAGTTCACATTACTTAGTCTGGCGTTTCCTTGGATGTAAAGGCAGTATTTTCCTGGCATGGGGTGTGAATCTTTCTGAATGTAGTTATAACTGTAGGCTGATCTGGATTTTTGGTGTGGCAAACTAATGCTGCATGACACAGTATTTTTTGCTACTGTTAAAAACCTGGTTCACTTTCATTTTAACTGAAGCTAAATCTTGGTCTCTGTGGCTATATACAAAAATTGTTTTGTGTGTGTGTGTATATATATATATATATAAAACGTGAAATGATATGATCTCTAACAACATTAAAAAGTTTTTAAGGACAGCTTTTATTCTCCCAATCCCTTCTCCTAAGTTCTATCACTGAAGGCACCTGATTCAAGTGTCCCCTTGGATGAACCTCTCGTATCTCACACTAGCCAATTTTGACAGTCTAAGTGCTCAAATTGAGCCATTTTGTTCTCTGTAAAATAAACCCAGGCCCATTATATGTGATTTTTCATTCACACACCCCTCCCCTTCTCTTCATTTTCTTCCTGCTCTCCTTACTACAGCTCTGTGAATGTGGAGTTGCAACATTGTGAGGACTAGTGTTTTCACTCCAGGCATGTCAACTTCAATCTGCTGCGATTTGGTGTGAAATCTGTGCCATGGTGTGGGGCAGAAAGGTCAACCCCCCCATAATTGATGTTGCTTATTCATCTGCTTCCCGTGTATTTTTCTCTCCACACACTGGCCTTTGTTTGGATAAATTGTTTGAAGATTTACTGTAGTTCTTAAAGCCTGAGAAGCGGCTCCTGCGGTCCAACTTCAATGTCCCCGCTAGGCAGGAGGCTCAGCTAGGATGACGCATAATGGCATTTAGACAGAAAGATCTTTTTCTCCCAAGACAAAATGTAGAGGACATCATCTGGCATAACAATTAGGACAATTTTCAGACTAATTTACTATGGAATCGCTTTGTACAGTCCACTTGTACACTGATATTTAATATGGTAATTGCTATTAAAACCTGGAATATTATTTTAAAGAATTCATGGAGTTCAGGAAATCAGTATATATCTGACTGGGAGGGAAGAATGGGGTAGGAAGGAAAGAGAAACTTCTGTGATTTTTAAATGTGATTTTTAAAATTACACATAAGTACTTTTCAGATTATTAAGGAAAAGCCTCAATAGTCATAAAGAATCTGAATGTACCGATTTATTGTATTTTGGGTCACCTACATTTGTTCTGCTTAGGTTGGCAAATGGCATCACTTGAGGAAGGAAAAATAAAAGCGCCATTTATATACTCGGTGGGGCTTCATGGAGATTTAAAAATAAGTTTTAGTAAATGTAATAAAATTCTTTGCATTTTCAGATTTCCAGTGAGCATACATGTCAATATTTGAGCTCTGTGGTAATAAATACAGGAACATAAAGCTACAAACTTTAAAGAATGTCTGTGTCCTTGTGGCTGTAGTCCTGAAAAGAGTGCATAATTTACTGAAAGAAATCTTAAAAATAGGAGAAATATGCACTTCTTTAGTAAAGAAGGAAAAAGCTTTATCACCTAGTAATCCTGCCTGCAGATTGAATAAAATAGTTTGAAATCATTGTTTTGATTTCCATTGACTGAAGGCTAGAGTAGCTTTATTGGTTAAGCTGTTAAATCTGCTGTGGTTTAAACGCTTTTTTTTCCTGATGCACCCTTGCTTCGATTGACCTTGAAACGCATTATCTCATCCTTTTTGATTTTTCCAAAGAAAATGTCCATTGCATCAGAAGCTGTCTTAAAACACTGAATAAATATGCTTTACTACTATTTTTCTTCAAGGATAATATGAAAATGTAATTCATGAATATTTCCACTGCAATCTACTAGATGATATCTGCCCCTCTTGGTGATTCACTAAGGAGCCTCTACCTGCAACTAGTGAGCAGAGCCTAATATGTGTTTGGCACTGTGAATACTTTGGTTTCGTTATGGAATACAAATAAACTGCATCTGGAAAAACACCTGGCACTCTATTATCTAAGGTGGTCAATACAGTGTGATTCTAAGATGTTAGAATTCTGAAAAATCATTATCTTGATCAAGGATAATGGATTAAAGAAAATCCTTTTAGAACTGAAAGTAATTGACAGTAAAATTCAAATAACTGAAATGGTATAAAATGCCCATTACTCAGGATCTAGAGCAAGTTTATGGTAGTGCATGCAACTAAAAGTGAGCCTCTCACACAATCATACTGGTTTCACCCTGAGAATAATTCTGTTCTTGGACTGAAAGTCTTACTAGCTGCTTTTTCAAGCTTAAATATAGTTACTGCAACATTTTTATATGAATATCATGCCTTTATAATATTTTCTTGTTACGTGTCTGTCATAAGGAGTTTACGTGAAAAGAGTATGCAAAGATTCCTCTTATAGAATTTGTATGTATCTTAGTACTGGCTGCAGCATTTATTTTATGGATTTGGCATTTCTGTATGCTCTTGTTTGTGCTTATTCTTTAAATTAAAAATTATTGCCATTAACTGTGAAATCTTAGAAAAAAACCTGGCACATCATCTGTCATTTTTAAGACCACCACTATGCATAAATAGTTGAAAGTTCACTTCTTTTTTATTTCTTTTAAATAATACACATACAGTCTTGTATACATGTAAATTTGCATTTTGGACAACAATAAAAATGAGATACAAAGACAGGTAGGAAAATAATGAAATATTTCATACTGCTCCACACAATTTATTAGACAGTATGATCATTAAAATATTGGTGTAAAGAAACTGGAGCATTGAAAAAATAATGATGTATTCCTAATTTATTTTTACATATGTTCCATTTAGAAATGGGGTGATAGAAATAATATTATATTAAATACCTGCAAACAAAATTTAAATGAAATGCTTAGCAGAAACTACCCTTCCTTTAGTTCTAATCCAGGTTGCTCTCATTCTTTTGAAAAGCGAAAAGAAAAAAGATTTAATTCATTCGCATTGTTCTCCCTACCAAACTTTGAATATGGCCTTGCAGCTTAAGGCTAGTTTGCTCTTCTTTTTCCATTTAGAAGTGTTTGGAAAGCCTGAAAATATAGTTTTTCTTTTCAGGGTAGTATGCCTTTCCTGCCAGGTGAGGAAGCAGTATTTGAATTTGTTTAGGAATACTTTTAGTGAAATGGCAGGGGTGGCTCCCTATATACTTTTGGGACGTGCACTCTCGTAGTTCTAAGCAATTTAATGGCGGGGACGGATGTTTTGTAATGGCTCTGTCTACTTAAAACTTTTAGAGTTTTGGAGTAGGCTGGATTAATGGAAGAATTGGAAACACAAGCAGATCTGGGTGACTGGGCATTCTCATGAACAGCCTTGGCAAAAAAATGTACAGCTCCCAGGACTAGAAAACACATATTTCATGTCCATTTATATGCCTTATTGTTATGTATGTGTACCTGCCTTTTCTTTTTGAAAATAATGAGTATGAAGAACATGCAAAGTGGGTTTTTTTCCCAGACAGTTTAGATCTACCATTTGTGGAAAAGTTTTGTGACATGGGAGAAGGAATTTTGGGAGAAGGTTTGTTAGTGATGGAAGGATTAGATTAAATAGTTTTTTATTTACTTATTTATTTAAAACAAGCTTTTTCCATTGTATATAAATATATGGGACTCTAAATTTGTCCTGTAGTTAGAACACACAGTAAATATAGAGAGCACCTGCATTCCTGAATTGTGAATTTCTAATGCTCTCTACATAAGAAATATGCTTCATGGCATAATTTTTGATGCCTGTGTAATACTAGTCCAAACTTTGTCTACTCTGGTAGTCTTTGAAATTCCTATCCATTTTATAAGAGCTGGATAATTCACCCTGAGATGGCTTGTTATCTCACATACAGCTAGCCCGACTGGTATTGCTGCTAGCAAGATAGCTCTAGTGCGTTTCCTTTGGGAGTAGGATTAGTCATATTTGTTTAAATGAAGTGTGAAGTCAGCATTGGTGAAAAGTGCCAGATTGACAACTCTAGAAGATGAGCTCTTGGATCCCTGTGGAACAGAATTGCTTTGTTTTACTGATGTACCTCTGCCCTGACCTCGGACACTTCATTGCTAATAATTGGGCAAGCGTAGCCTCCAAGTTGGTTTTGAACCTGTCTCCTGCTTTGAATCTGATGGCAAGCTGCCAACTGAATTTGCTTGGAAAGAGCTTCCTCCCTGGCAGCTGGACCAAGACTACAAAAAACGTGTTCACTTTATCCACTGATTAGTCTTCAGTTGCAACTTGGGGCAGTTTCTCTCGCTGAAGTTCGTCTACTTCCTGCCATCCCTTCCAGCTCAGATCACATCCCTGACCTGTTTGAGCGTGGGTGTAGCTGGAAGGAGGAGGAGGTGAGGTCAAACAGTAAAAGCAAAGAATAGGAACATAAGAATGTGGCTGTCTAGGTTCAGCTTAGCTTAATTACTATTACACTGTAACATTGCAAATTGGTGGTCTGAGCTCAGCTTTAATAATTTGGGGTGAAAATTTCCAACATTGAAGTCCTATTACAGCCAAAGGGACCCAACACAGTGGTGTCATTCTAAATTAGCTAAAAAAACATATATTCAAACAAAGGCATACAGATTCCTACAGATAAAAATATTTCTTCAAACCTTTTCATTTTATATTGAATCTCATACTGTACTGAATTATGAAAATGACCCTTGAATTGTTTTGCATGTGTGATGTGGTTATATTGACTGTATTGCACTGTCTGTTGTGATCCCACTATGTTTTCAAAATGTTGGGTCCATCTGTGTCTGCTATTGGCTTTTTTATCCCTTTTAAAAATCTCACCCTGAATGAATTTTGTAAATATTCAGTCTTGACTTCAGCTTGCATTGCAGAGTCATCAATTATGACAGACTGCTGCCTCTTCTCTCCACTCTTCATCTTTTCCCTGTCAAAATGCACCCTTTGGCTAAATATTTTTCAAGGGCTAAATGTGAGTCTAAGGGAGTCACTGTCAAGGTATTTTTCATAATTTCAAAAATATTTTTCTCTTTCTCTTGTTTATAATTACCTCTTGGAAACTTCAAATTGAAATGTTTCTTTACTGGGTTTTCAACACATGAACACTCTACTGAGAGAGCAGGGCAGATTTGAAGGTTATTGATGTATTTTTTTACCCTTTAGGTTTGGGGGAGAAGGAGGGAAAAGATGGTATAGTATATATAATGTATTCCCCTCCTCGCCTCCCACCTCAATAAATATTAAAGATTTAATATAAGTACCCCAAACTGGTCTGATATCCCTTTCATGGGAAGGCTTTCCCTCCCTTCCTCCTCCATGTTAAAAGGCCAGCTGCTTGTGGTCCTTGCATCCCATAGTAGATGAATAATGAAACCCTAAGGCAACAGCAACTGTTTGCAGTCTGGAAAGAGCCACAACTGAATACCTAGGGAAGATACAGACCTTTTCGTCCCTTTTCTCTGCTGTTCTGATAACCAAGGACTGGTTTAGATCCCAAGATATCTAAAAAGCCTGTAATGTAGCCAAGCAAATTTTGCTCACTAAAGAAACCTATCCAATATTTTCATTATACTTTTTGATCTCCTTAGTAAATATTGAGATGGCGTCATTTGCGCGGTCTCTGAAGCATTAAACATGACACTCGTTTTTCTATTTTTGCTATAATATGTGTGTTAACTTTGCCTACTGTGCTGCCAGCATGTAATTTCATTGTGAGCTTCATGATTATGGATTTTCTTTTCCCTAAAGTTTCATCTCTATTTTTTGGTTCATGAGACAGTTTTGGTGGTTAATTTTAAAGAAAGTATCTCTGATGAATATGAAAGCAGCTTGCACATGCAAAACCAGGAATAAACAAGGAAAAGTCAAATGAAAGAAGAAACATAATAAATTGGGAATTTATAATTTCAAAGCTAGTCTAATTCGTTTACAAATTGTGGTGATAATTCAGCTTTGCCCATGAGAATACCTCTGATAAAATAAAAGATATTTGTTAATAGATTCTACATGTCAGGCACTCCCTTTCCATATAGACCTCTTCTCTGTAGCTGTGCCTCTTCCCTGCAAAAGGTTTGGGGTTTTTGTGTGCTTGACTTTTTAGTAACATTTCTTTCCTCATACAGTTTGGATTTCACATGATGGAAGACCTAAAGACTCTCTAGAGAGGGTGTTGTTGGTGTTGAGTTTGCTTTAAAGTCACACGCTATTTCAGTAATAGGTGAGAATATGGCAGATTACTTCTATTGTGTTACATTAATATCACTTTCTCTTAAATGATGTTAAATGTTGGTCTTGGATATGGAAAGATACATACATACATAGTCATTTTTTTCATTAGATTTTCTTTTCCTCCATGCTCTGGTCCCAAATACCAATATTTTAAAATTTTCAGAATTCATAATTCCAAATTTAACTGAAATCTGAAAAATTAACATTTGGTAAACATGAGAACCTGTACCCAAAATATGTTCTAGTGAGTGTAGGAAAAGCTGTGCTGTGTCTAAAGGCTGCTCTGATAGAAGAGACAATGTTAATATATTTTTGCAGGGCTTCCATAGTTGGCCAGGTTTAGCTGAGGTTTCCACGTGACCTTGTGTGTACTGAGAGCTGAGGTCTGGGATGCCCTTAACTCCTGTTGGTTTTGCAGGATTGCCTGATGTTTTAAGGCAAAGGCGACCATGCCCTAACAAGGCAAAGACACTAAAGGTGGCTTTAGGTGATTCTCACACTGTTGTTTTGGTTTTCCTTTCTTCATTTAGCGTTTTGAATCAGTAAAAATTATTTGAGATTTCTGTTTGTAAAACCTTTTTTTTTTCAGCCGAATGGCTAATCCAGTGGTTAATTCATACCTTTTCATCACTGAAGGGCTAGTCCACTCTCCTGCTTGCAGAGCTGTTGGTTACTGTGCATGCATAGAGGAGGAGTATGGCCTGCTGGTTAAAGCAGGGAACTACGAGGATACTGAAAAGTGCAATTCCTGGCCCTGCCATATAATTTCCATATGACCTTGGGCAAGACATGTCAGATAAAACTTACTTCACAGTGGCATAATATAGCTGAACTGATGAGATTGTAGTGCTTTTAAATCCTCTCGAGGAAAGTTACACAAAAAGAAATTACTACTATAGGAGAATAGTTGTGAAAATAAAGTAGAAGAAGGGGCATGATTAGGAGACAATTTATTGACTTTTCTTTCTGGCTATTTAAAACTTTTCTAACTTAGCTGGGGTTGGAAAAGTGGATGCAGTGTGAGTTTGTTTGTGTCCTTGATGTGCACGTGCAGCTCCCATTAGTGCCAGCAGGAGCCCTGTGCTTGCCTCACGAGAGGAGAATAGACCCCTGCGTGTGTAATGATAAGTTACATCGCATCTTGTGGCTCTGTGTATGATTTCTGATCTATTGTGCCAGAGATACTACAGCATGAGAGAGAGCTGCTGTCATTTTCAATAGGAAGTGAGAACTTTAAGAGCCTGAGAACTGTCCTCTTTTTTGAATAGCACTTTTGCTGCATGAAGTGTAATTTATTTTTATCACAGCAGGCATAAAGCTTCCAGGTTTTCATAAAGAAAAATGATCCATATAGAGCCCATGTCGATTGAACAATCATTTGAAAACCTGTAAATTCAAAACATAGCTCTTCCTCAATGCAAAGTATTGTTCCTTTTTTTGCTGCAGTTTTTAATTTTTTTAATCCTGGAATTTCATTAGTACTTTAGATGTACTATAAAAAAGTGGTTTAATGTCAGTAATTATGTTTCTAGCCATCAGTTTACCTGTAGCAGGACATATTACGTAATTGTAGTAATCAAAACTTCTTCAGACAGGACTTTCTGTGCTTTCAAAATCTTTCAGGGTGTTAATTAATTTTTTTAAAAAATTTATTTTTTAAGTAGTAAATGTATATAAATCATTCAAATTTGGGAAGAAAGTGGAAAGGAGAGGAAAAAGTGGGGGAAGGGGTGGAAGAGAAAGAAATTGTTTGCATCTTGCCTGATACACAAACACACAAAAAGAAAAGAAAACAAAGGAAGACCAGTTATTACTCCTACAGCTTGTCAGTTTGATTAGTGAACGGTTGCCTCTCTCTCTTCTGAGAAAATACAACATCTTTAAATGATGTCCGTTCTTAAATGTAGAAACCCCGCATTGTGTCTGTTAATGCATAATTGGACTGTCTTTTAATACAAGCAGAGGCACTTGTTTCTGAATATAAACCCTGCACCTCAACAGGTCAGGAAGATAGTAAAAACCTGTTGTTTGGCTTTGTCTTGGGGAATAATGGAGTCACTAATCTACTTGATCTCTGGGAGTCAGATAAAGAAGAAAGTGAACGATGCATACATTTCAAAGATGGAAGGCACTTGTAAAAGCAATTTCTTCGGAGGGAAAAAGTAGAGCAAAGGCTGTTGGAAACCTTTTAATTAGTACTAATTACCTCAGCAGAAAACGTTGGAGGCTTGAAAGGATTTGTGTCAGCAAGTGAAAGATCAAAGATTGCGACGCTCGCATTTTAATCTGTTGGCTATAAAAACGAATAAGGGGGTGGTAATGGGGCCCATGAGAATGACAACCCAGGTGGTGGAGGCCTTAATCCCTTCTTTACTGCTAGTGCCTGAGGCCTAGTTCCAATTACATAATAAGATGATTTAATTTTTGCTTTAATTTTAACAAAAATTAAGTTTATTTTAGCCTTCAGTAAGGACAAGACAAGGTTTTCAGACAAAATCCTCTCAATTTATTTCTTTTAATGTTTTAAGTCCAAGCCTTTATTTAGCTTTTTTTTCCCTTAAGTGGCTGAAGCTGCTCTGTAGAAGGCCAGGAGGCAGCAAAGGTGCTTTGATGTGGTCCTTGCAAACAGGGAGGGGCTGGCAGTGGGTCACTGGTGGCCACTGTGGCGGCATCCAGGAATCTGGTAGTGCCTTCTTTCTTTTTTTTGCTTATTTGTTGTTTGGTTTGGGTCTGTTTGTTTTTTCTCCTTTGGTTTGGTTTTTTTTTTTTTTTTTTTAACAAACTGCCTAATTGTGGCCGTGAAGAATATTTTATGGGCACGCTTGCTGTGATATTTCACTTCTGTTTTCTTTCAAAACACGCCATGTAGGTTCACATGTGTGAGGTAAATTTTTTTTTTTTTTGGGTGACTTGAGCAGATTATGTGCCCCTCAGAAATCTAATTGTCATCAAGTTCCACTATGGACAAAAGAGTGAGCATGTGGCTGAGGCTGGAGAGAGTGTGATGGCTGCAATGCAGGCATCAAATGGATAGATTTATGTCCAGGAATTTCCAGCACTTCTACACAGCCAGGCCCAGCTCTTGTGCTCAGACGGAGGTAGATGCCTCTTGAAATGGCATTGGGTTTATAATTCAGCTCATGAAGTCAGGTGCTATCTATACACACTGGACTGGTAGGATTTGAGTATTTTTTTTAATAATTAGATTTTTACAAAAGGTTATATTACTTATGCTCTGTGGATTCAAGCGTAGTAAGTTGCAGTCACTGATGGTTTTATTTTTACAGGTAATTGGACTAAAAATTTGGAGGCAGTAACAACACAAATAGTCAGGCCTCTATTCTCAACTAAACTTTAAATTTATTTATTCAGCAATTAAAGCCTGAAATGAACTTTGAACTACATACTTTACTAAGTTTTTTACTGATTTTAAAATATTTTAATTATGTTAAATTACTTCAGCATCGGGTTTTTATGGTGGATGATTTTATGCTGACATGATAAAAAGCAGGGTTTATTTTAAATAGATTGTTTTAAAGGAAGTCTTTTGGTCCTTCAGTAAGTTTTGTATGTGTTGGCATGGCAGTAAAACATGAAGCAACCTTTTCAAAGGTAGGACTTGATGATCTTGGAGGTCTTTTCCAGCATTAGTGTATGTACGATTCCATGAAAACCCAGGTGCCAAAGTTCAGTGTTGTCTTCCTTTTGCTGGCTTTTCCTAATCTGTGCAATATCTGTTGCCTTCAAGCATGCTTTGGAGAAGCTCGCATTGAATCTCATCCTAGGGAATGGAAAAACACCTGGACTGAGACCTGAGCCTCTTTCCAGAGCAGAGTAGGGGAGTAACACTAGCCTGGGTTATTTTTGGGGTGGCCCTTTCCTGTCAGACTGCTCCATCTCCATCATGGCAGGTGACTGTCCTTGTGAGGCTGCTCAGAAGGACCCAAGGTGGTTTTCTGTTTCTCCAGGAGATGCTGAGGCATCCCCTTTAATTTAACATGATCCTGGGACTTCTTGTATTGCTCTCTGCTGTGAAGAACCTTTGAATATATATGGGCACAGTGACCAACTAAGAGCGTATGGATGTGATCTGTGTTTTGGTAATTATTCATCATCATCATTTTCATCCCTACACTCTCAAATCCACACTTGTTGCATTTTTGAAGGTGGGATTTATGCTGGTTTGTAATTTCCCAATCATATTTTAGACAATCTTATTAATTTTAGGAACCGAAGAGAGAGGAACCAACACACAAAAAAAGGTGTCATTGATTCTATTGTCTGTCTTCCTGGACTGTAAGATTCTTAGCTGCTATCTTTTCCTGCCAGTGCTTTATATGGTTAAATTTTAATAATACTTGAAATGTAGAAATGGAGGACACTTGGGGGGGGGCACTATACAGCATTTTTTGCCATGTGTATTTCCCTTCTTTTTTTTATTTTTATCATGTATGGATTGAAAGAAATGCATGTGTTGTATACCATGTACATTTATGAGAAGTTTTATTTACTCATCTTTCAGTGTGATAATATTTGCCATTTTAGAATCTGAATTTTTGTTTTGAGCAAATGCTTTGCTTTTATAAATACTTTATGCTTCCATTGCTGAGGCAATGTGTTAATATCACTCATTGTTTTCCATAGTATGAGCAATGGGAAAAATAACCAAAATGAACATTTCAGTAAACTAATAGTGTTCTTTGTTTTGACCATGCATTTATTGTTTACTTATGCAAGCAGTAACTTATGTAAACAATTTTAAAGCATGTTGCAAGACTTTAATTGAAATGCAAAACCCCCCAATTTGACTATATGGATTTAATGAACAGATTATATGAAAGTATTTTGAAAATCAAAAATATATAAGAACATGCTTATATCTGAATTTAAACTTACATATCTAAATTTTTGCAGGATTGCCATAAGACCCAGTAACAGAAAAAAATGTTCAAACAGTTAGTACTGAGAAGTTGTCTTGCAAAAGTGCTTGACTGTAGTGTGTGGTAACAACTTGAGTGTAGTGTGTGGTAACAATTCCCAAAAGTCATGGGGTGTTTCCTTGCTTTCTGCTCTTTGCAAGAGTGATTTATGAGTTTACAAGTTCCTTCCCAAACTCTATAATTGCCCTGACAGTTTCCCAGGTGGACTATATCCAAGTTGGTATAAAGCAGTACTCATTGCAGCTGGACCTTCTAATTCATCTTGAGTTAGGTATAGGACTTCTTGTTCTCTTTGTCTTTATTTAGATTTTTTTTTACCACTCGTGAAACACTGTACCATGGTAATTGGTACTATACTCCCTTCAAACACCATATATGCCTGAAAGTAAAACAAAGCTCTGTTTGGTAAGACTTAACTGAAAGCTTTTCACTTTATGGATGGAAACAAGGACAAATACAAAATTTGGTCTTTGCATATACTTAGCAGGTCACCTTTCCCCTTGCTGGAACCATCTTCTCCAGGATTCCTGGCTTGAGCTCCAGCAGGTAACTCTTCAGGTCCAGGTGTTTCAGCTATTAATCTTCTCAGCCCCACTGTCACTTCTGATTTAGAGCTGCCAGAAACCAGAAACTTTGCTGATCGTGTTTGGAAACTGCTGGTGATTCTCCATTTTCTGTCAACAGAGTAGCTCATCCTTTTCCTCAACACAACTTTTCTTTTTTCTCCCTGGCAGAGTCAAACTGGCCAGTTACATGGCACTCCAGCTGGCCTTGTCCTTCTCCACGGCATTCAGACCTTCTTGCGAAGTGTTACACAAGACGCAAGCGCACACCTCGCAGATGATCTGTGGAATGCTGCTGGCTTTCTAGAAACAGATGAAACAGGATATAATCTTAACACTGATGACAGACCCAGTAACACAGTTACTTTGTTTAAACAAGCCCATAAAAAAGTGTTTCCCCTCTAACAGCTCTTCTGGTGTTGCAAACTTCCACTTGCATAATGTACAATTCACTGGAGATTGTGCAGGCATAAGCAAAAGAAAAAGCTGTCTCTTGCTTGTGTGTACTTGCACTTTAGAGTAAAGCACATCCATGTGGAAGATGTGCTGTCTCGCAGTTAGGTAGTCTCCTTGAAAGGATACTGGTTCTTCTTAATTGGCTCAGTCATGCGTAGGCCTTGTGTGCTTCTACTCTAAGTTTTATAGGTCTAAGAATCTGTTTACTGGCTTTTGGGGCTTAAATGTGTGTTGTAGTAAGGAAATCTGGTACAAATAGGGCTTTGAGTGCAGAAGAAACATAAAGGTGAAAATTTACGTTGCACTCAGACATCATTAAAAGATTTTCAAGCTATACACCAAAAGTTAAATTTCATAAATTGTTACTAAAGTAGCTAAAGTTACCTTTTTAAGGTACTAAGGGCTTGAGCATTAAGGATACTGATGAGCAAAATGTTTGGGAAGAGGCTATTAAATGCTATACTGTGATTAAAAGAAATACTGAAGAATAACCGAGATCCTTGCTCCAGAAACGTAAAGCTGTTAATTATTCTTGAACAAAATTTTAAAATATATAACAAATAGAAGCATGTGTGAACAATTTTGTTGATGCAATTGAGGAATCTCTCATTTCAATCATCAGAAGATATGTGATTTTTGGAAGCTCACCAACAGTGGTTTACATGTTGACTCAGTTACTCATATTTGCTTGAGAAAGGGTACAGTTTAAGTAGATCTTATTAAAAAAAGGAAAACCCCAAACCATTAATGAAATTAATATCATTTCAGAACTTTATTAAATCTATTTAAATATACATTCAAATATTTCAGAGACATCAGGCTGAATGTTTAGAAAGAGATGAATGCAGTGGCCATTAAGTTTTAATTGTCTCTAATCTCTTGCTACTATGGCAATAAAAAGAAAAACTCTTAAGAGGAACATTCTATATGATGCATTATTTGGTAGGAATATTTTTAGTCAGCAAAACCATGTATGCAGTGCATTTTCTCCTTTTCCATAATTTGAATATGTAAGTCGTATGCTTCCAATAATTTTTATGTTTTACTTATCTGCATTTAACAGCATTGAGAAGTCTTTCTGAATATTACTGAAAGTGTAAATATCTTTTTGTTTTCTTCTCCTTTTGCCCTCTTCTCTACAAATTTCATGAAAAAAATTAAAAATTTGAAATGAGTCTACTTTATCTTATTTTGCTGTACTGTTCTGAAGTATCCCGATGAGCCTGGATAAGCTGATGTGGCCTTTGGGGAGAGACACATCAAATATAGGCAGACAGCTCCTGTGTCTCGTAACAAAGACTGAGGAGGTCAAAACTATCCCAACAGGCCTGAGCAGGTCAGTCAGAGGCAAATGTTGGAAATAAGATTTGGTGGGGAAGGGAGCAAGGGGCCTGGGTCAAGTCCTGTTCAAAAAGTCAGCTTTGTCAAAAGCTTCAGTCACATTCTTACCTACAGGCAACCTCTGCTGATCCCAACTCATTAATCGAACTGGAGAGCCGTCTTGACCCTGGCTCCTTCCCTTTGAAGTGTGGTGTCCTCTGCAGCATGAGGAAATAATTTGCTGCCTGATTCAATGAGCCATCAGTAGAGCCAGCAGACCTAATGACATGTGAGAATATTAACCTCCTACCACGAAGAGCTGTGAATCTTGAGAGGCAGTCTATAATTCACCCAGCACTCCTGAGCCTTCCCTTTCTGTCTTATTCTTGCACTCACTTTCTCACTCACGGGGAGAGAGAGGAGAGACCCTCGTGTCATAAAACTTTATTTCTTTCAGTAGTGTGAGCCTTGCTGAGGTGCTTGATAATGAGTTACTTTCCTTTTGCAGCTGGATAAAATTTATACTGAAATACCAGATGTCTGTCTTGCATATAATAATTTCTGTTTAAATTATGACATGGGCTATGTAACTGACATCAAGGGGGTGGTAATAGCAATACTTACCCAAGCAGACTATTTTGTTTCCTTATTTATTTTTCATCATCAGAAGAAAAAAGCAAAATCAAGATAACAAACATGCATAATGATGCCGTTATTCTGTACAGTATGTGTTTTAGCTTTCCTCAATCAAAGAATCTTTCTGCAATCCTCTTTTATTTATTTTTTATTTTATTTTATTTTATTTTATTTATTTTATTTTATTTTATTTTTGGCTACCTAAAGTATGAAACAGTTCTGCCTGGACTAGTACTGTGCATTTATGCACTTTCAAGGGTGTGTTCTCACCCTTTGAATCTTAAGAAAAAAATAGATTGTTGGTATAATCCTGCTGCTTTAAAAGTCAGAGCTGTTTTTTTTCTTGTTGACTCCTTTAACATTTTCATAGATTCAGGACTCAATGCCTGGTGAACTTCAGGGAGAGAGACAATGTTATTCATGAGGCTAAATAATGAGAAAGGAAAAGCAAAAATGGCCCTGTGTGTATTTATTACTCACCATGAAAGTGGTGGTGATTACCAGACTGTTACATACCCATTTACAGTATAGTACTTTTTATAGTGCTGATGGGTGCTGGATAAGGTCAGAATTTAGAGATTATGGGTACAGATGGGGAACAGTATCCAACACAGCAAATTCCAGACCAAAATGGCTATTGCTGGCAACAGTCTTGTGCGTGCTAGAGAGGTTTAGGTAACTGTTTTTGCTGTAACTGTACTTTCAAATTCCTCATCTTTGGTGGAAACATAGTTGCAAAAGCAAATGAAGTTATAGCACGTGTGAACACTCACAATGGTAAAAGATGTTTCTCCACTGGCAGTGAAAGTTAGTGATGTAGTTGTGCGGCCAAAACCTTTCTACTGGAAATTGAGCCTGAATTCTGTTTTGTTACCGCTATAGGGTTATTTTGATTGTGAGGAGTTGTTGGTAAAAACTGTTGGCATATGGTGTGGATCTGGGTACAGACTAAGGTACCGTGCAGAGAGGATAAAGGAGGGCATGGAGACAAAGCAGGGCAGGTAGCAGAAGGAAATAAATAAATGGCAGTCATATGGTGATTAACAAGTACTACAGTGTCTGTGGTATGCACCTATGTAGATCCCTGTCTTTAAGTTGTTCTAAAGATATTTTTTAACATCAGGGGATTCAGTATTATGTCCATTAACAATTCTCTGCTATCATGCTTGAGCAGTCTATTAGTCGTTCTCACCTCTTATAGCTGGTCACAAAGGCCAAGTCCCCTTGCCTCTCTCTGCTTCATCTTTTTTATTAAGTTTATTAAAACTAGTCAGATTATACATTCTTATGGCACAGGCTGTGCTTGGTCCATTCATTATGGTTTCTTATCTTGGCAGGCAATCTGAATTGAACGGCAGCTAGTCCATTATGCACATATGAAGCCCATCACTCCTCCAGCAATGGCCAATTCATCAAACATTTATCTTTTGCCCTCTGAGCAGTGCGTCAATTTGCTTGTCAATCCTCAGCCTTGGTTGTTGTGGAAGATGGGAGAAAAATTACTTTTCTTTTCCCCCTTCCCACTGAACTCTGGTAGTCGAAATGGGCTTTACTCTACTCACTCTACTCCCCCGCTCTCTATGGAAAAAGGGGAGGGGTCAAGTTACTATCTGAATTGCAGAGTGACAGATTGATCCAAGATACAGTAAAGCTTTCATTATGACACTGCCTTTGCACTTGAATTTGCTCATATTTCCATTATAGTACTGGTTTTTAGGAGATTTATAAATAGGTTCTTCACTTGGTACATGGAGCTGAGAGGAGCTTTTAAGAATAAACACATTACAGGGTTTTAGCTCTTTGTGGGTTTTCTTTGTTTGCATTTTTTTAAAACAGGTAGGGTTATATTTTGAAAACCATAGCATGTTCTTTTGCTATTTCTAATCACTAATATATCATTGAATTCTTTCAGTTTCAGGAAATGGCAGTGTTTCCTTTTTTTTTTTTTTCTTTTTTCTTTTAATTGCCATTTGTTTTATTAGGACTGAGTTCCACGTTAAAATTCAGGAAAAATACAACTAAAGCAAGAGTTTTGCATCCAAGTTTTTCTCTTAACTTCTTGCTGTTCTTCATCAAATAGTTTCAAGAATTTTTAGCAGAAGGATTTTTAAGTCTGTATTTAGGAATATTAGAGAAGTGATGCAAAATGGAACTATTAGTGGTGTTTTTTCCAGAATGCCCTTTGATAGACTATGAATATATACAGTCACTTTCTCTCTGCTTGGTAGTTTTTTGCTCTGTTTTGCAAACTGTTTTTCTTAGATGATACTTGTTCTAAATGACTAAGATGACTAAGAACTCATTTTCTGATCCATTTTGTATTATTTTGAAATATTTTATATGGCTTATGTGAAAACTGCCTTGCCACAAGCTATAGTACACTGATTGTCATCTTATTTAAATTTAAACAAAATTGTAACAGTAATATAATATAAAATCTTGGCATTTTTAATCCCAAAGATGTAATATAAAAACTTAAGCAAAAAGAAGCCTAACATGAAGGATAAAGCTTGAGCTGTATTAATGGATATTCTCCTGAGTAAAGGTGCATTAAATGCCCATAGTGAAATCTGAGACTTTGAGGTTCATTAGAAAAGAAATTGAACCCCACCACAGTCAGTCTGGTTGCTAATTTGCCTCTTTTGCGTGGTTGGTTTGGTTGTTTGTTTTATTGAGAGATTTTTGTGTTTTGGTGGTTGTTGTTGTCTGTGGTTTGTTTTGTTTTGTTTTTTATTTTAGTAGAGTCTTGGTAGGAGAGAATGGTGGTTGAACAACTGAATGGTTGACTGTAATATGTTTTTGTGAGCTACTGAAAGCTGTGATTGGGATTTGTAATTTATTTCACCAGATAAATAATCCACTCCTATGGGACGCAGCTCTTACAGTTTCTTTTACCTTAATGTTGCAGTTTCTTTTAATTTCATTGCAAGATTTCCAACAAATAGGCAATATTCATCCTTCCAAGCACATGTTCTTCACTGAGCCTCACCTGAAGGTCTGATTCACCTTCTGGGAGTGCCCATCTTTTCTTGGTGCCCGTGAGGAGTTATAGGTAACTGGGCTTCTATAGATGGATGAGATAAATCTGCATTGTTGCTCTTCAGACAATGCCATCATTTGAGGAACTGCTGCTTAATGGCAGAATCCCTCTTTCAAGAAATATCTGAATTTCTATTTTATAATTGGTAGGAAAGTGTCTGAAATGTTGTGAACTTAATATTTGAGGGAATTCAGGAGGCCTCATCTTTTTTCATCTATCTGTTTATTGACTCTACTTTTGTTAGTACTTTCTTTGAGGTTTTGGGGTGGGTGGTGGCTTCTAAGGGTTTAGAAGTTTGGGCCTTCTTTTTTAAGCAGAGGGATTTGCTGCATGAGACTTAAAACAAGACTATAAAAACACAGATGAAGATTCTGAGTTCTCATGAATCCCCACCATTTTAATGTGCTTACATAGCTCTGGTTAAAGATTGTTGTGCAAGATGTTTTCATCCCAGTCTTTATTGGTAATGCAGTGTCTCACATAGTCTTGTATGCTTCAGTGTGTAAGAAAAGGGGAAAATCGAGGGAAGGATATTTATCTTCTTGTATGTCTGGAAATTAATTTGACCTCTATTTGAAAAGATTCAGAAACTTACTGTAGGTCCAGTTCATGATGAAAGTTTAATATTTTCTTAATGGACATCTCTTTTTCACAGGTGTTTAATGATGCTTCTTGTCATTTCTTTTAATTTCTCTTTTGCTGATTGTATTCACATCTGTGCCTGAAGTTTTATCTGAATAGCTGTGTCCAGATATTTTCCATCTACCAACAGAAAGATGGAAGCGATGCAAAAGGCTACATCTAGATAGCCTGAAAAATGCTAACATTTCCTCTGATATTAGACAAAACAAAACATTTCTTGCTTTACAAATTTGGGCAGTTCCTTACTTTTACTGGGATGCTTTTTTTTGGTGTTCTGCCTAGGTCCACAAGACATGTCAGAGCTGTCTGTTAAATAGTCCATTCTGTTTTCTTTTAGGTTCTATTATCATGCAGAAAACTGTGTAAAATCACTAAGCAGAATGGCAAAAAAAAATTTTATTCTTGAATACTGTAGAGGTAAATTTTTGATGCTTTACTTGTATTTTGTTCACCTGATTTTCTTTCTTTCTTTCTATCTATCTATCTATCTATCTATCATCTATCTCTCCCCCATTTTTTTATTGTGCTTTGTTTTGTTTTGGTGAGGTTGAGTCAAAGGACTAGAAGTCAGGAGTTCTGGGTGTTATTTCTTGTCTCTTAGAAAATTGCTGGAGGTCACCTTCCGTTAGTCACTTAACCTCTCTCTGCTTTACTACTAAATGGAATTTTAAGCTCAGCAGGTTTTTGAAAAGTAATTCATTAATGTTTTACAAAAAAAAAATGCTTTGTACTCCTTGGCTGACAGGTGCTGGAGAAACAGAATTTGCATTTCTATTTTAATACTGAAATTATCTAGTACTAAGGTTCTCATGTTGATTCTGCTCTCCTGTAATCTATTAAAACATTAAAGGCAACGAGAAAAGGTATTTTAAAAAGCTCTTGTTTTGTAACAGCTCCATCTTTAACTTCTGCTAATGGCTATCTCTTGTCAACAAAGTGCAAATCAATTTCAAGGCTAAACCCAAACTCTCTCATTTACATATTGTTAACTGCTCTCTCTTTTCCTGTTAAACAGGAGGAAAAAGTCAATTAGATATGAGGCAGCGGTCTTATTAATGAAGGGGTGGGATAAAATGTGAGGAAATCTTCTTTTTTAGCATATGCTTCCAAGCAGCTCATTCTTCTGAACAAGGACAACTGCAGAGTACCAAGTTTTGTCTATTGCTTGAGAGGCTTCTGCTTTTTTTCATTTATAAAATCTCATGTTTTCATTGTCAAATATTACCAATATGAAGTATTGCTCTTTACTTTCATTGTAACCAAATCCCTGTCAGGCCAGAGGGATCACATGAAATAGTGTACTTGACAATTACCATGCATATACAAATATATTAAAAAAAAAAAATCTCTGTCATGACATTCCTTTATGATTAAAACTTTGTTACAAACCATGAATGAATTATGGAAAAGAAAGCTGGAAGAAATCATACTGATTAGCCAAAGGACTTGGATAAAATGACATTTCTGAGACCTTTATAGTCTAAAGGATTATTTACTGTCTACTTACAGAACATCTTAAGTCGTTTTGCAGAGGGAGTCAGTTTCCTGTTTAGCGCAGTGTTTTTGTAAGCTAATGAGGGCAAAGCATGAGCCATAGGCAATGATGCTGTGATATTAGCTGTGACAGGGAGCTTGATCATAATTATCTTAACGAGGATAGGGTTAATTACAGTGGAAACTTAAAGTTTTTTCTGTTTGAATGAGGCGGCACTGAATACGTTGTGATGTTTTGTCGGTTTGATGTGACTTTGAAAATTGCAATGGAAATCTCTTGGCAACACTTGCTCTCCTCTGGGAGCAGAGTGTGAGCCCTGCAATGAGGTAACTGAGACGGTACCTGTGGGTGAGATAATGGGCAGCTTTCATGACATTAGAGCAGGGACAAGCAACCTGCAATCCACCTTAGTGATGTTTATTAGCCCTTTGAAAGTAAGGGAAACAACTGCTGCCACAAGCTCTTCAGTGCTCGCTGCACTGCTTTGGTGAGATTGTGTGTTTGTTTTAGTATACTAATACGGGGAGACATATTTTATGCTGTAAACTATGACAAAACGGCGCAGATTTAATTTTAGACTGGTCCTCTTTCTTAGGGGATTTCCCTCTTTTTATACTCTTAGGTTGCTTGTGCCCTTCTTCCTAAGTGGTGTATATATAAGCATTCCTCTCCTCTTTTGTAATGGGCTCATAAGGAAATACTTGGAGTACATTAATATTACTTGCTCAACCTCATTAAAAATAAAAATGACAGTATTTTGCAGTGATTTCTGTCTCAGCTTCTCAAAAATGCTTTCGAAGTACCAATTTACAATTGCAATCCTTTCTTATCCCCCGTATGCAGATGGGAAATTGAGGCTCATAGAAGTTATGGGACTTGCTGAAGTTTGCACCATAAAACCGATTGTGTGGATTGTACTTAGAACATCTACATTTTGGAGTACAACTGCTGGGCAATATTTCCTAATATATTATGACGGTAGAGACTGTTCCATAGAATTTAGTAGGTAGTATCACTGAACACAGCAATCATGTTTCTTTCCTTTTTTGTTTCTTTGCCATGTCTTGCCATTTTTGTTTTGGCGCTGGTTTTTAATTCTGTTTAAGATGAAAAAAAAAAAATTCCATGAATAGTAAAATAATATATGGCTGTAAATTCATATTAATGGGTACAACCTCTCTCTGTACTGTGGCAACCCCTCCCATCTCCCTGGACTCTGAATTTAGGTGATTAAATCACCAAGTGCACACTGCTCTGATGACATGAAAACAGCAATTATAAGCAACCCCCTGTGTAACATGGCTCCTTTTTAACTGAGCAGCTAATAACATTACATGGCAAAAATTGTCAAAACCAGACAGGTGTAAGGAGATTTGCGCACAATTTTCTCTGCCTATCTATGAAACTAGTACCCTTGTGTTCAGCCCAGGCTTGTGAAAGAAAGGCTGTTTCAATAGGCAACTCCCTCTAGTGTTTCAAGGCCTTTTGTCCCACTTCATGGCTTGTCATTTTGTTTTATGCCTCCCCTGCAGCAGTTTTGGATGTGCGCTTTCTTCTCCTTGCCAGTTGCCAACCATTTGCTGATTCTCATGATAAGAGTATTATATTTGCATAACATAACTCAGGAACAATGTGTATTTTGATGCTGACACTGACCAGAGCCCAAGCAGTGTTTTTTCACAAAGGACCTATTAACATCCCATAAGGCTCTGTGGTGCTGACAAGGACATGGCCTTCTCTGAGCTCTTTTGGCAAGTCAAAGTCATACATTGAAATGTGAGGTTTGGAAATAATCCACTATTTATATAATAAAGAGTATTTAAGGGGAATTTGCTAAACTGGGTTTGTCAAACTGAAATGAAAACTCATAACAGCTTGATAAACTCATTGCTACTTCCTCTGGGGTTTTTGCCTTTTAAAGGTGCTTGGGGGAAAGCACTGTCTGAGATGTTTGCTGCTTTCTCCTTGAATCTTGACTTTGGCAAAACCAAGTCTGTTGTGACCTTTTTCTGAAATGGATAGCTCAATGCAGCATGCTAGCACAGCTCTTGATGGTGAGCATTTTATGTAGGCTGAATTGAGTTTTTTTCTCCAAAACCGTTGGTTAAAGGCAAGTGCAAAACGTGTGACTGTTACTGTGGTGATTGTTGCAGTAAAATGTTTATAATAGAGGCCTTTATTTTTTCAGCTTCAGAAATTGTAGTATCAATGCACAGTAAGAATATAGATATGCCATAGGGTATAGGCATGGCAAATTTTCCTCAAGTCTGCCTACACAGCATCAAAATGGCATTAGCAATTGTTGTACCTCCCTTTCAAGTCAAGAGACTTTGGAGTCCTTGGACTGAAATACACCTTTTCAGTGTTGCACAAATGTTACTTGAATATTCATAGTTTAGTGTGCAGTACCCACTGTAAAGGTCACACACTTGATTTCTTTTGGTTGCTTGAACCATCTAAGTGCGATCTGTAAGCGGTCAGTAAGTTCTAGCTACAAAAGCAGTACCTTGTTTTTGTTGCCCAGATGAATGTTAAATTGTCTTTCCTAATAATTCTTGTGTTTCCCTCCAGTATCTGTGGGGTATTCTGTCAGGGACATTGACTGTAATTTGGTGTTTGCCAAAAACTGGGGGGAGGGTGAGGAAATCCCCTCAGTATAAATGTCATTGGAAACTGAATAAATAGTATAACCTGCATCTCCCTTATTCATCACATTTTACAAAACAGCCAAGAGATACAGTGATGATCTTCCCACTGGTAGGCATAGTAGATCAGCTGTCAAGTCATGCAATCTCAGCACATCTTTAGGTGTCTGGTAGGTGAATGAGCTGTGAATGCGTGTCTGTGCGTATGCTTTGTATATCGTGTGTGTGTCGTAGTTGATTAATGTGTGGGGGTTTTTTTCTGCTGGAATGTGCAAGCATTAAGAATCAAGCTTGGAATAGATGTCTTAAAAAGGTACTGAAATGTTCTTTTTTTAGGGTTTTTTTTTTTCTTGTACTTTGCGATGAGAGGAATGAATACTTCCAGAACCTTGTTTATTTACAAGTCATCATCTTCACTACTATGTTGTCAAATGCTCCTTTTTAAAGCTGCTCTCTGCAGTCTGACCTGTGGGACAGTAAGTTCTGAGAAGAATGCAAATGCCTTTTCTGTCTGGAATAATTCTGCATTTTATTTTTAGAGAACATTTTACTTTGTTTGCAGGAACTCAAGAAGCTAATTAAGAGGTTAATAGAAAAAGGGGCGGAAAAATCCCTTCTACATTTCCTATTATTGCATGTAAGGTAACTACTAAGAAATGATACTTGAAGTTGTATTTATTATTGTTAGCAGGGTATGATATTTCTTGGCAGAAATGATGGATGACAACTTAAATTTGTGTCCAGGGAATGAAGGTGAACTGTGACAGAGTTATTTATCTTGGGAATGGAGGTTAGGGTCAGGCGAGGCTGGGTGCCTGAAGGCACAAGACATTGACAAATTCATCCTGCAGGCCCCATATCTGAAGCCTTTTGTTTTGGATCCTGGCTACTCACTAAGTGACCCGCATCCTTCATCCTGCCAGCATGTGAAGGATGTGTTGCAGTGCCAGCACTCCCCTTGCCACTAATGCTTGTCATTCACTCTTCTGACAGGCCCAAACCAAAACTATTCCCACTCCTGAAAGGGAAGGTTAAAATATTTATTTCAGCTCATAATGGCCTCCCTGATTTAGTGGAGTATCATTTTTCCTGTTACCTTTGTCGTTTGCAGGTCACTAGAAGGACTGAAAACATTCAGTTACTTGGAAGAACTGATCTTGGACAACAATCTACTCGGAAATGACCTTCTGTTACCCAGGTTACCCCACCTCCATACCTTAACGCTCAACAAGAACCAAATATCCTTTCAAAGAAATACCTGCAAAATGTCAAATGAGTTTTATGTGTCAGCCAAATTAAAGTATGTGAAATACAGTTCATGTGCAGACAAAGCATTCTCTCGTTTGGCACCTGGAATACTTCATAGTAATTTATTACAGGTCATTCATAAATGAAATGCACCATTATATCTTCCTGTTGCTCCATTTTAGTGAGAGATCTAAGTTATGGCTCTGAAGAAATCTTTCTAATAGATAAAATAGAGAAAGAAAATAATGTCAGTGCTACCCGTGTGCAGCAGTTCCTGTGTTTGCTTGGGGTTCTGTTGCAGGCTGACCTCTAGTGGAATAGAGCATGCAGTGAAACGCTATTAGGTTTTTTTACTTTAAATAGCTTTTAAAGCATTACAGTAAAGTAAAATAAAACTAATTAAACCCACCCATCAGTTTCTCAATTTTTGTGAAACTGGTAACATGCACAATTGCGTTGCTGCTGTGCAACTGCAGGTGTAAAAGCATGCCACTTTATTCTTGGTATTCCAGTTCTGCGTAAATTTATATAAAATACTTTCCAAATCAAAGTCTTAATACAGTAAAGCCTTTTGATATATGACTGAGTGGAGTTGTAACCAATCAGTCACTTCTCCATATGCCTGAAGTTAGTGCCTGTTTCTGTTTATTAAGAATAAATATTTCAACATTTGTCTAAATACTCTGCTGAATCCAAGCCCCTAGTCTGTAGGCTTATAGATAATGGTCAGTAAAAACTAATTATCTGCCAAGTCTGTGGGTGTAGGCTTGATTATTACATAATTTTTCCCATACTTTGACCCATCTGGAGGTTTGAAGATGTGTTCTATGAGTTTTTACAAAAGTGAAGGGTGATGAAACGGTGGCCAAAAGGCCAAGTGAGGCCTGCAGAGTCTTAGAGCAGAGCCCGCTAAAGCCCTCGCCTTGTAATTGCAGCGTGAGGACAAGACTGCTCAACTGCAGGCTTTTATTACAGACAATGTAAACAGAGAGCAATTTACCTCCTACTAAAGGAAAATCCTCCTACTGAGGGGAATAAGAATAACTGCAGATTCTACGATTTCTGCACTTATTTTTGACTCTATAAATAAATAAAAATCAGCAGAGTAACTTTTTTTCCTGGAGCCGTGGAAATTTGCCAGGCGTGTCTCTTGAGCAGTAACAATCATTACTGTACTAGGTATTTGGTTAGATTTGTGGTTAATGCAGGGTACTGTGGGCTGGGTTTGAGTAACTGGTTTTATTGTTTTGTTGTTTGCTGTCATGGTGAAATCTGAATTAATGAAGAATGCACAAGAACGTTTTTGGTGATGCCACTTGCAAACCATGAAATGTAAGTTTGGGCATAAGACCAAAAGCATGTGAGTATATTTGTCCTTTGGGAGGGTGTCAAGGAGGAGTTTTGCACTTACCAGAAGGAGGGTAAGGTATCGAATACTAACTCAGTGAACAAAATCAGAGGGGAAAAAATTATCCTGTCAGTAGTAATCTTTAAAGAGTTTCTGCTGGTCTCACAGACATACTAAAATAGTATTGTCAAGTGAGCAAGCTCTCAAAGTCAATGATAACAGGATAAGAAGGATTTGATCTATCCTGGGATTTTTTTAATTCGATCTAAAAACTATGAAGTTAGAGCTTTGAGAGTATTGAGCTACCCATGTTAAAGAAATAATGTATGCATTTTGTAGTGTGCTACAAATAATTTAATAGAGGATTTGCAGAAATACTTGTAAAACACTTAAAGTATACAAGCTGCCCAGTATAGAAAAATTAACTGCTGTCCATCATTAACATTTTGAGCCCTAGGGAGCAGTGATCTCTTGTAGGGAGGATACATCAGCAGCAGAAGCACAGAGACCTTTCAGATGCCTCCCTTCAATGTTAATGCCCGATTTGAAAAAGGTCTTATTTGAACCTGAATCACTTCTTTTAATGAATTATTTCTCTATAGAATTCTTTGAAAAATGTTAAGAAAAAATGTACATTTAATAGAATAATGAAATACATTACTGGAAAAATCATTCAGTATATGACAGTAGCACTACATAGAGGACACAAGTGAGCAAAGAATACTCATCTGAAATAAAATTCAGTAGGTGGAATGTTGCCATGTATAAATAAATATATACAGGGAGAGGGTGAGAGAGAGATGAAAGTAAACAAAGAGCCAAACTGACCCCTTTGAAAATCGGAATAACATGTAAACTTTAAAACATATCTGAGAGCTTTCCCGAGTATCTCTTAATATATCTGTGTGCTTCTCTGCTTTTATTCTGGCTTCATTTTGATCCATATCCTGTTTTGATAGTTCTGATAAGAGCTTTCTACTCCTTTTGCATGGTTCACTTATTGTGTGGCATTGTATGTGTAAATATCATTTGGGCCCTCCTAACATAATGTCTGAATACTGTACAAATGTGAAAGCTTATCTCTAAATCAGGCAGAGACTTAGAAGAATCACTTGGTATTTTTTCTTCTGGTTGTGTGTTTCAGTTACAGTCAAGCCAACACCAATTTTTCTGCTACAAGTGGAAGAAGCAAATTAAAATATTGCAATCAAAAAAATGCATTCTCTCTCAAATTTTCTGTAATATATAATCTATTTATTTTTTTTAATGCGGTCTATATAACTGAAATACCTAAAGGATATATACTAACACTGTGCAGTGCTGGATTATGTATCTAACACGCCTTTCTTTCATGGGTATAGTATTGTTATTTTTACACAAGTCTGATTTACTTTGGGAGGCATATCTTAGTTTCTTTCTTGCACACAGTGGACAGCAGAAAGCAGCACAGATCAGGATGGATGGGTGGTAGATGGAAAGTTGCTTTTGGAGGAGAACTTAGGACTGCAGTCACCTATGCTTGTAATGGGAAGCCTCATTTCTCCTTTTAAGCAGGTTCACTAGATACTAAGAATCAGTCAGGAAACTTCTAAAGAGATTTATTTCTCTGTGGGTGTTACAGCCGTGTAAGGTTTCATGGCTTTTCACTGTGCTGATCTTGACCAGTATGGAACAACATAGTATAGACATTTGAATTTCCTTTACGTTTCAATCTTTATAGTATTTGTCAAAACTCCTCAAATGGGCAGTTTCAAAATTTGACGAACTATCAAAATATAGTTTGTCAACTATATTATATATATATATATACACACACACATACCTGTATGCTGAAAATTAGGTGTTCACTGCCTCACTTCAAAACAGACAAGTCTGATAATGAATGAGATCTGTGATTCTTTGTAGTGAAAGCCCTATTTCTTTACTTAGTCCAGTAAGCTGGTCATGCATTTAATATGCATTTTATATATTTCTGAGGAACTGGTACTAAAATTTCTTGAGAAATGGTGTTGAATGTAGGTGTAGAATGCAGAGAGGAGGGCCATGAGGATGGAGAGGGGTCTGGAGGTGAAGCCAAATGAGGAGTGGCTGAGGTCACTTGGTCTGTTCAGCCTGGAGGAGACTGAGGGGACACCTCATTGCAGCTACAGCTTCCTTGGGAGGGGAAGGGGAGGGGCAGGCAGTGACCTCTGCTCTGTGGTGACAGTGACAGGACCCAAGGGAACGGCCTGAAGTTGTGCCGAGGGAGGTTTTTGCTGGGTATTAGGAAAAGGTTCTGCACCCAGAGGGTGGTCAGGCACGGGAACAGCTCCCCAGGGCAGTGGGCACAGCACAGCCTGACAGAGCTCAAGCAGTGTTTGGGCAATGCTCTCAGGCACATGGCGTGACTCTTGGAGATGTCCTGTGAAGGGCCGGGAGTCCTTTCCAACTCAACATATTCTATTATTTTATGATTGAATCTAGGTCTAGGTTTTGAATGGTTTAGGGGGAAACCAAAATATTTCATACTGTAGAGTGGGCAATCTAGAACTGGGCAGAACTTAAGTGGTACAGAACTCTCCCTGCATATGCTCCTGAGTTCTTCACACCGCAATTGTGATTTAGTGAAATCTGTGTGGCTTGTTAGAGAACAGCGTTACCTAATCAGCGAAAAATCTTTCTTCTAGAATAAAGTGTACCTGAAGTAAAAATTAAGTCATGTGAATGCTTAATACCAAACATCTATGGAACAGGGAAATAGTCCACAGTCCTTATGCTGTTCTGCAACAGTGCTTGGAGCAGTTCAACTGCAGATATCAGAACTTCTTAAAAAATTGTGAGCTGCTATTTTATTCTTGTCTTTGGGATGCCTTGGGAAGACTGAGCAACATTTGGGCAGAATAGTGTTAAAAAAAATCTAAACAAAAAGCAGCCTTTGAAAGAAAGGGTGGTTTCATGACAGACTTCTATAGAGAACCAGAAATGTAATTTGATTGCAGGAATGCAAGCATTTTTTCTTTTCCTCATGTTTGTATACTTAATAACATTGAAACCTGGTTCCAAGGCTGCAGATTTGGGGATTCTAAAATGCCTTTAAAAGCACTGGTAGCTCCAGCTAGATAGAGAAAACTAATGCTGCTCCACTAGGCAGAATGTTTTTTTTTCCCATGAATTCCGTATGCAGGAAGCTCTCCATGAGATATATGGACTTAGTTAATTACCATCCATGCTGCACCTTTTCTTGCTTGAGCAAAGTGGTTTCAAAGTCAGTGAACAAGGCCTTTTCTCAAGGTCCTATCTCCCTATCAGATAGGGCTCAAGCCAGAATGTGGCATACAAATGACTGTGTGTGACATCCTATTGCACACAGAGAAGAGGAAGATGTATACTTGCATATTGCAAGCTATTTCTGTGGTTATCCAACCTTGAAGACCTAGCACATTCTAATGGAAAAGCGTTCAGGTGGCAAAGATCTTTTCATACTGCATTCAGAGGAGAGTTGGTAACTTCTGATTCAAGGCTATTTGCGTGTGGAATAGCTTGTGATTGCTGCATCATGTTTGTGATAAATGTAATTGAAGCAAATGTTTCAACTGGGAATAAATATAGGTACCTTGCTCATTTGTGACTCTGGTAGAAGTGTTATTCAGCTGTTTTAATGTTAGATTGATTGCAGCGACTTCATGACAGATAATTAGTTGGCAGAAGACTTTTGAATTATGGTGTTGGGTCTTTCTACATGATGATCTGAAATTCCGCATGATATTTCTGATATTCTCATGTGCTTATTTCAGAAATATTTTGAATGTGTGCTGATTGCTCTTTGTCTCTTTGCTTCAAAGGTCTTCTAAAAGGTGTAGTCAATGGAATTCATTGACATGGAAAGTTCTCCTGCAACTCTTTTTGGGAAGTGGAATGACTTTTTGAAAGATGGTGGTGGAACAACTTGGAAAGTACTGGGAGACAGAGCAAGAGTGGTTACTTTTCTGTATTTGAGTGTGTGAGTAGTAAAAAGAATTGCTAGCAGAGAAAAAATTTACAGAAGGAAATCCCAGATTCTCTTGCATACATCAAACTCTATGTAAAAAGTAGTTGTATGGTGAGATAGGAAATGTATAAGTATTTTTGGACAGAATAAATTTAGGAACTATTAGCATAGATTGTGTTCCTGCATTGGTTTAACCTGCAGTTTTTCCTGAGAACAACCATGAATATGGTTATACCAAGAATGCCAAGTACATTTCTCTTAATTGTTCATGAAGACCTGGTTCCATTTTTGGAGGGAACCATTGTTGTATAATGCCTGAGAATATTACAGCTTGTGAGCTGCAGAGCTTTTTAATTGTTACAGTTTATTATTTTAGTTGATGTCTGTTAGAGAGGCATTAATAGATTGGTAATGATGGCACTTGAATTAGGAGATAGATTGCTACACTAAGGCGCTTTCATTATCACAACAGTGATACTTTAAACCATTTTTCAAACAATAGACAATAGTGTAAGTGTCGGCATAACTGTTACATATTCACCTGGCGGTCGGTGACACCGGCGTTAGAACGATCAGTCCAGGGCTATTTTTACGGAGCTCTAAATAAATAAATACATTTTCACTAGCACTGTCCATGGATTTAATTGTGGGTTTTCTTTTTTGAGGCGAATGTAGCTGAAATTGTTCTTAGAAGTGGCACAGCAGGATTTTGCAGCTCTTTGGCTCTGATTGCACCAATATGGCCCTCCTTAGACTGCAACAATAAACCATAAAAAGGAAGCTGGCAATAAAGTTTCAGACTTGCTTTGATTTTCTCCCTCCATATTTTCCTAGCATTGTTTCAGAGAGACTTAATGCTTTTGGTGGCTTCATATAGTTCCAGTATTGTGATTTAAATAAGTATTTGACATGCTAATTAACTAAACAGTACAGTAGAAGTGCACCATGACTTATGAGTCATCTCTGAGAAATACTTAATCATGAGAATTTTAACAGGATATCATTTTTTTTTTCCTCCATGCTTTGTAAAAAATAACTGTGGTGTTAGGTGAATGAGACTTCTTGGAAAATCAATCTGTACCTTGCATTTTGTTATTAAGAGGGATAAGAAAAGATACTTAAACCCTAAAGAACAGAAAAATTAATTATTTTATTTGTGATATAACTTCCGCTTCTCTTGCATGAGATACTTTTTAGGGGGTGTCTTTGCATTGAAAAATCAATGCTCAGGGTTTAGATACAAGGTATTAGAATCTAGACACTAACTTCCAAATTTGGGAGACTTAGATTTTTGAAATGCATGTTATCAACTCCTGTTGTTTACCTAAAACTCTTGGTGAATATGGTGTTGCTCGCTTTTGCTTTCCATGGGATTTTCAGGTGTAGTCTTACACTTTTTGCTCGTCTAACCTGCACTGCTCTTCATTACATTGCTAAATACATTTCGATAATTGCATTGTAGTTTGCATATTCAGATGGGAGTTAGAAGACATGCCATTCTCCACAAACTTTTGGGGTGAACAGCTTTTACTCAGGAAAAGACTTTGCTGAATTGACAAGCAAAAATCCTGCATGCTTTACTTCATAAAAGAAGCAAACATTTTGAATAACTTTTTATATTTTTTTTGTTGGGGGTATTTAAAATGTTTTTTATTTTTGCTTTTGATAGGAAATGACCAGATACAGTCACAGCCTTGCAATAGCTAACCTCCTCTGTGTGATTGCTGTTATGGCAATAACTGTCTTTTGCAATAATAAACTATTTCTCTCAGGGAACGTTTTTGTGACTTCAGCAATCCTGCGAGAAATTAAGTGTTTCTCCTGGCTGAGGGAGGGTGCCAGGTTCAAGCACTTCTCTAACAGTCTTCGGAAACTTTTAAAAAGCCTTTTCCACACTTGAACATGTGTGGAAAAACAGATTGTGAGTTCCCCATCACAGTCACATACTTCCTGAAACAACCATGAAAATGTTTATGTGTGAGCTTAAAGTCCAGGGTTGAGAATTAGCACCAAGCTTTGATTGGTAATTCATCCTAGCTAACAAATAATATGGTGCTACAAAAAGATAATTTTTCTTAGGGTCTGGTAGATTAATTACTGGTGTGTAGCGTTCTATTACATGGCTTTGCCAAATTAAAAGTTAGCATTCCTACTTTTTCAATGAATTCATAGAACTTATTTCAAACCCTCATTTTTCTCACTCACATGAAATATTTAAGTATGACTCCTTGTATCTTATGGGACAGAACACTATGAGTGTAGACAAATTGTTTTTAGTATAGTAGAATTAGTAATTGTTGGCATGATCTTCTTGTGAGTTTGGAAGTAAACTAAAATTTCGCGCTTACAAAAGGAAGACCACATTTTTAACAATGGCGCTGTTTTCTCTATTCTGTATTGTTTCTGTTGCCCTTAAGATATTGGGGTGAAGAAATGAAATAAATTCCATCAGCTAAAAATAACAAAGATAACGGAAACACATAAATCAAGTATAAATAATAGCAACAAAAGTGGACTGAGGATTTAAAACAATAGTTTCTGTCTCTAACAGCAGGAGAGAATAAAAACAGAGCAATGAAATGTCCTTTAATGGTTTAGAATAATTATTATTCTTGTCTAAGTCAGTCAATTTTTAGACACTGGAAACTTTTCACACACACATGCATGGCATATTTTCTGAGAATCACATCTATATCTTTGTTTGTAAATGGAAGTAAATAAGACTGTATAGTTCAATCTTTAGGGACTGTCATACTAGGCTGGAACAAAATAATTATTTGCTCAATTAACAAATTGAGGTGCAAATGGTTGAATATTGTTGTTATGATTAAACCTAAGCTGTGATTTCTAGTATTGCAGTGGTTAAAGACAGTTTAACCTTTGTCTGCTTGTTTGTTTTATTCAGGTTTACAATAATGGTGTATCATTCATATTTATGTTCCCAGAAATATAAGTAAGTTAAAAAACCTCATGAACATCAAAATATAAGGATCTTCTAATGAAAAATTTTATGCTTTACAAGACTTTAAAGCTTCATATATAAAGTATTTGTAACACTGAAGTCTTTAAGTAGCACTTAGTACAGCATTAATTGGCATATACTAATTGAGTAGTTACAAATGTGTTGCTGTGACACTCAAAGCGTTTATATGCTGGGAGTGAACCTGGGTTGTTGTGGTTTGACTTTTTTCTTTTGCTATTTTTTTTAAACTCATTTTCCAGTGGACTGAATATATTAGTGATGAATGTGCTGTGAAACTAACGGTTTGTTTCCATGCTGGAAAAGTTTCATGGCTCCAGCAATTGCTAGCCATTTTACCACACAGCATCCATCATTTTGTCAAAGTTTTAATGTTTTGTAGTGAGCCACCTAGGAAAGAAAGCAGGAGAAAAGAATGACAAAACAGCCCAATTCTTTCATTCCATGCCAAAAAACTGACTGAAGTTTATCCCTGTTTGCCCTTGGAACAATTAATGTGACATTTTCCTGAATGCCATACTAAATTTGATTGTCAGTTATTGAAATGTATGTTTAAATCAGCAGTGATGCAACTCTAAATGCTTTTTTCATTAATGTCATTGAATCCTTAACCCACTACCTTTGACACATAACAGAATTAGAAAGCCTTTTGGACCATTTGGCTGAAGTTGTGCCCTCACTACAGTATCTCAGTTTGCTTGGAAACATTGCGTGCCCAAATGAACTGGTCTGCAAAGAAAAGGATGAGGACGACTACCAGAGATACAGGTTAGTGTTTTCACTTCTAGGTGTGATAAGGTATGAAAGGTTTGTTTTACTACTGGAAAAATACTAAATTAAAGTCAACCCAGAGTCTCAAACATTTACTCTATTCTGAAAGCGTTGTAACATGTTCTGCCATGAAACACCTGGGAATTTGCGTCGCCCTGTTTCGGTGAGATCACTCTCAGGAACCCTATCTCAAGAAATATTTCAGTGCTGCACAGCACATGTCTGAGTGTAGCAGGTGTGCACAGGATTTCCTGAATGAGAGTATTCATATTCCCCTACTCAAGGCATTTCCTTCTTTAAAGCCAAGATAAGGTAAGGTTTGCATACACTAAGGGTGACCGGCGATAAAAACAAAGAAAAAACCCTACTACTCTGAGATAGCCAGTTGCCTTGTCTTCTGCTCATGGCTCCTCCTATATTGTGCTGTTTTACTCAGAGGAATTAGATTCAAATAAAAAAAACCCAAATGATCTTTATAATGTAATTTTAATGAGCTAGATTATAGAAAATCTGGAATTTAATATGAAGGCTTGGTAATATAAGTCCAACTGAAATGTTGCTAAAAATTACAAGGATTATTAAAAAAAAAAAAAGAAATACTTGTGACTGTTGATGGTTGTGAGTATAGGTCTAAAACATACAGAATGTCTGCTAAGTGACACAATTTTCATAGCTATAACCTTTAGAAAAGTGAGACATTGATTATGAAGAAAACAAAAGTCATTAGATGTATTTTTGCTTGCTGACATCTGATGCATTATTTCAGTCCTTGTGTGCTGGCACTTTTCACATTGGCTGCAAACAGCAGTTGGAGGAGCCAAGCAGTGCTGGTCACCTTGCCTTGCAGAACTTGCGCTTGCTTTTTATTAGGATCACCCACAGCATTTGGAGTTACATAATAAACTCTGATGTTCTCTTCATGTAATCCAAACTGTGCTGTAGGAGCTAGGACAAAACATTACAAAGCTGAGGAGACTAAAAGCAGGTTTATGGGGGAGTGGCTTCAATTCGATGCACTCAGAAATGCTGTCGATTAAACAGCAGCACAGCTGTCCCAGATGTGAATATATATTTTTAGTTTGTTTCGAATTTCTGAGAAGGATTTCTGTGTTGTCAGACTTTCACCTTTTAATGATTCCACTTTTGAATCCAGCTTAGCTTGTAGCATTTTGGATTTCATGGAGTAGAGCAGCCTAGGTTTAATAAAATATTTCCCCATTGCTTTCCCACTTAAGTGGAAGGTGTGCCTACTATCCAGCTTACAAGACTATAATAGTGCTGTCTCTATATAAATTTATGTGACACGTGCACTAGAAAATTGCTTAAAAAATGAATGATATTTCTACAGTTTACTGTTTTTCACTTTAAGTATGTTTTCTGACAATATGTCTCCTATTAATCATTTAGGCAAAAGTAGTATGTTAAAGGAGCCATTCAGAGGCAAGAACCCATGCTTCATTTAGTGCTCTCTGAAAAAATTCCTTATTGATTGACATCCTCTGTGGTTATGTGATGTAATATTTATAATATGTCACAGAGCCATACATCAAAACAAACGTGTCCCTTGTTTCATTTCAATGCAAAAATGTTGATTTCGAAGAGGTCAAGGTAGTTTTAGTTCACATCATGGCAAACCACTATGTCAAAGTGTGAAGGGATTCTATTTATATATCTGATGGAAACTGCAACATTGCTTCCATTTTCTTTCCTCTCAATTTTTCAAAACCCTGGGTATTTTTTTCCATATAAACTAGGTTAATTGAAGCTCTTTTAAGAAAGAAGAATGGGCTTCTAATTAGTTGAATGATGATTATTTCTGCTGCTATAATGATCTAATAAGGATCTTCCTGATCCTTTTCCAATATTATTTGTTACATTATATGAAATGTATTTGCTAGACAACATCAAAACCCAAAACCATAGATCAATAGATCAAAAATCATAGATCTACCTGCCTATATTTAGGGAATATATATCACCTGCATGATGGAACTGATTCAAAGTACTCTTCTAATTTTACTCTCAGTATCTAATTCAGGGTTTTGAAAACACGTTCTGATGCATCTTGAACACAACTTTTGTCTTTCAGTTTCAGCATTTTGTAATGGTTTGAAATAACTTTTTTCCTAAGATTTTTTTGTGACAAATTTATCAGAAAGCATCAAAAGATGTTCAGATTTATGTGAACTTGAATTATGCAAAAACTTGAATTATGTAAACATTGTGCTTCACCATAACTTCAACTGGCTGTGTTTTTTTCTCAATGGGAACGTCTTGTAAATTTTTGCGGTGACCATTGGAATCACAACTTCATTTTTCATTGAGCTTTAATTTTGTTCCTACTGGGTTCAATTAGAGTTCAGGCTATTTAATTCCTCAACCAGAAAGAAAAAGGTGCTAGAAATCAAAGCTTTACTTAATCTTCTCATTCCAACAAACTGAAAAGATCTGTAACCCCCCCAAATCTTAATGTTAAAAAATGTGGAAAATAATTTTAAAAAAAATTCAAGGTCTAGTGATTCACAGTGATCTTAGAAACAGAGGTCAAAAGTAATATTACATATTTTAAAAATAATTAGGTTTTATCAAAAATACATGTAAAATATAGAAAACTATGCTTTTTGTCACTACATTATGGTCTGAATCTTCACGTGATCCATTGGTATGCCATTTCTATAATTTCATTGCTAGAGCTCTTCCCTAGTCTTTCATTAAAAGTGCATTTTCTACTGAAACATTATTGTATTTTCTCAAGTTAGGTTTTTGTATAAGAACCACAGTAACACTTGAATGGGATTTTTTTTCAGGGAAGAAGAAAAGTTTTTTTCTTCTCCCTGCTATTCCTTCTTACATTTCAGATGTGTAGGAGAACAAATTCATGAAAAGAATTTCTGTGTTATTGGAATTTTTGCTTGGAGAGAAAAAGAAAATGGAAATTTCCCTTCTGTGATATTTTTATAAGCAGACTTGTTCGGTTAATTTTGAAAACTTATGGTTTTTTCCCCATCATTGTAAAATGGCTTTAGTTTCTTGCTGTTAAAAAAAGAATCTTTAAGTTCTTTTTATCTCCTTTCTTAAGCTTTCTGGTTTTGGGTGTTAATATTTTGTAAAGGCATATCTTGGTGGTGAGGGCAAGGGAAAGCAGAATATCTGATATGTAATGGTGATAGGAAAATTTAAAAGCTTTTGGCTCCAATAGGAAGCAAGAAACACAGAAGAACAGCTTGCAAAGCAGTGTCCTCTAAAATAACCTAGTCTACAATCTCTGCTTTGAAGATTGCCTGAAAACAAAGGTCACGACCCGGAGATCAAAGTAACAGAAGTCAGTGCACTAATTGCTGGTTGCTTCTGTTGTACTCACAGTTGGTCAGTCCTGTGGGTGTATTGTTTGCAGTGAAAACTTCAAACGTGGTGTTACTGAACTGTGAAAAATCATCTGGGTCACGATGTATTACAAAGCATTTGTGAATGCCGCAGGTGACCTCACCTATTTTCATTAAAGCGATATGATTGTGAAGAATTCATGCCATGTGTGAAGTTTTCAGTGCTTGTTCATTCTTCTTTGCTCCTTATTGACATTTCCTGGAATGATGCATTCATTAAATGCTGTTGACATGGAAGCAAGGGCAAGTGGAAACAAATGCCTGAGTTTATTTTAAATTAGCTTAAAAGTACATGTACTAGATATGCTATCTTTGGCTGGGGAAGCAAATGATGATAGCTTTATGAAGTCCTCTTAAGATATAACAGCAAGAAAGGAAGTGCATGCATTTTGTATGGATTAAATTTGCAAGCTAAATCAGCTATTCCCATCCCACAGTTTTGATTGTGAGAAATGATGGGTCTTGGAGCATTTTCAGTGTTCTTGCAGTTTTCTTTTGGTTTATTGTGGTTTTGAGTTTTTTTGGTTTTATTTTTTTAATTGCTACAGAATTTACTTATCTCTTTTAAGTACTCTTGTTATTGAATTTGAATGGTGATATAAATATATATTCCAGAAGCAGTAGGAGACTAGAAGTCCTCACTCAGTAATGAAAATAACGCTAATATACCTGATCAATACCGATGAACTTACTGATGAAGCGCCCTTTTAGCAGGAGGCTTTGAAGTCTGTGGTACTTCTCTGTGTTCTTTACGTTCTTAATTAGATGATTAGGGTATTCCCTTACATCTGTATAATCTACGAATCTGTGCTACTTCAGTGTTTGAGTGAAGCCTTGTCGTTTCACCAGTACCCAGAAGGAAAAACCTGTACTTGAAAGACATCAAAAGGCCACGCGATGTCCATCTGAGAGTAGCCACTGTAAGGGTTCATGAGCAAGAACAATTGTGATGTTTTTGTTCAGCAAATACATTGAAGTCCATAATACTCAATTTGTCTGTACTAACACAGTAACTCAAGGCACAACTATAATTATTGTTACACATATAGAGAAAGATTTTTCTAATTCATAGAGTTATTTGCTACACAGAAGAAGAGCAGAGGGATTTAAAATATCAGGAGGCGGTCTGGATTTCTGGGTGACTTGCAAGCCCCTCAGAATTACATGGTCATCACCAAGCAGTGCCAGGGCTGCACAGGGTCTGTCTCATGTGATCCTCATGTCAACATCCTGCCCTCTCTTCTGGAACATGCTGGTTTTAGTTTATGTCTTCCTTGCCTGTGTATTTAACAAATTTTTTTGTTGCAGTGGAAATTCTGTAGCCAGCTATAGCTGTTTAAGGGGGGTAGAGGAGTAAATTTTTTGGAGGTGCAAAAGAAACAGTCACAGAAGGTAATCTAGTTCATTGTCATAAACATGTTTGTTCAGTTCTTCTGATTTCTATTTTTTTAGTCTTTCCCCATTTGAATGCTGATCTAACTTAGCCAACTTCAGGTTATTTATTTTTCTAGTTTACAGTAATGTAACTGAGACCATAATCAGCCTTTCAAAGTTTGATATAGGCATATTATTTTTATGTTGTATGATTGTTAAGGAGAGGAAATATAATAGCACAGAAAATAGAAAAATGGAAGCAAATACTTTCTGAAACAAAGAACATGTTGCTGGTTTGATAGAGGTAGAGCTGGATATTTCTGCATTCTTTTGGGCAAATACTTCTCAGAGGTTTTTCACAAGAGATTTTTTATTGTTGTTTTAAACTTAAATATTGATGCATATAGTGCAGTTTTATATTCCAGTTTTTGTCAATTATAGTACAAACTGGAATACTATACGGAATCTAGTTCTTACAATAGTCTTTCATTAAAGGTTCAGTGGAAGAGTTTGCAGATGTCCCTCTTGTCCAATATCCTGTCAGGTCTGTATAACAAGTTCTTAAGTAATGCTTGTTGCACGCAGCACATACAAAATTGGTAAATGAATTGTTAATCTTTATTGTAATTTTTACTGAACTAAGATGGAAGCAACATGAAATATTATATTCTTTAGTCTTTTTCCATATCTGAATGTTCCTGTTGGTATGAAGAATTCGTATTATGAGCTTATTTTAATGGGACTCTTGGCACTGGGAGTCAAGGTAGGGCAGATGATTCTGAACAAAAGGAGGTGCAAATTTACTCATATAAATAATTTCTTTAATCTGTTGTGAATTAAAAGATCAGTTTACTGGCAATGATAAGTGGATCTGTAAGCACCTTCCTGGTGTGTCTAATTTTTACTTTTCTTTCTTTGAATCTCACCTTTATCCTCTTCACTGAAGATAATAACCTTTTTTCACACCACAACAAAGATTTTAAAATCCAGTTACAAAAGTCTCAGAACACATGGAGCAGTGCTATGTTTCAAAATTATTATGGAAAAAAAAGGGCAGTGGGGGTTAGGGAGATCCTGCCCCCCAACTTCTAACCTAAATAAACCTTTCTAAACCAAGTGTAGAATCTAGATGGCTCTTTCTTCGTTTAACAGTATTCTTTTAACTAGTGATTTTACTGGTCTAAAACAGGTGCAATGTGTCATGCAATTTATGGGTCCCAGTACCTGCCATAAAGTATTTTATGATGGCTGTGTTCTGTGTTATTAGTAGCTGTCTTTTTCTGCAGCCACTGGTGTTTGATAATAGTCTTAAAACACCCAAAATTACTTACCTGCAAGCAACATTCCATAGTCCCTGTTGACAGTTTGAATAAGTTTAGTGCCCTTTTGTTGTACTTTACCTTCAAAACAAACTGATTGAACCATCAATAGCTCCTGAAAGCTGACAGAGGCATGTCATCTGGTCTAACCCTCTGATAGTAGGTTATCTGTGGGAGTTAACCTCCCTGCATTGTTAACCGAAATGTTTTATGTACTATGCAACTTTAGGATACTGCTGTGATAACCTTAGTAACTAAGTCATACATCACAGTAAAGAGATTTTGTGCAACAAATAACCCTGGATTAAATTTACAAGGATTGAATTGATATTGTAGAGTGTTCATTCCCAGGCTTTGGTAATCCTTTCCTGTATTTTTTATGGCAAACTTGTGTTACATTTAGATTGAAGCTGCATCTTCATATTTCTCGCTAAAATATATCCAGAGAGCTTGCTATTTTCCTTCAGCCATTTAGTAAGAATGTATTGTACTATTTTCAAATAACATAGGTACTTTTCATCCTACATTTAGTAAAAAGAATATGAATCAATGAGATTGTATTTTGGAACACCTTTTAAAATAATTACTCACAGATATACCTTCCTTCTACCAGTGGGATAACCTTTATGGTACTTGTTTTTCAGTATTTGATCTGCTTAAGGAGGGCAAGTTTGAAAAATAGAACCAACCCCAAACCTGTGACTTGTGGAGTAGTTTGCTCTTTAATTTATGTTGGTAGGGTTTTTTGGTTTTGTTTCTGGAATTGACAAGTACTAGTGCTAATTCTGTTTTTTGAAATGCAGTCAGGATGGCTTAAAAATACAAAAATACATTTGTATCAAGGAATGCTATTATAATTTTAAGCTCTTTTGAAATGATTGAGAGACTGACATTAGGGCTGTGATCCAAAGTCAGCATAGATGACAGTGCTGTCTTATTCTGTTGTCATTTTTGTTGCAGCCTGCTTTTCAATGGCATATTTCATTCCATCATTAAACATTTGCTGATTTTCTAATACCGATGTTTTCTTCACCTGAATATTCATCTTTTCTCACCCTACACTTAGTGGGTGTCTTTACTCATTTTTAGCTTCACTCTTCTTCACTCTTGACATATTGTTTCCTTCTGTACATGTCTTCATTTGAAAGAATCTGTTGTCATCAGAGCTTTTCTGCCAGTAATGCAAGATGGATAGCTTCTCCTCCAGTGAAAGATAAGGGCCAGCAAAATGCCAGGGAGGACTGGAAGGGCAGCCAGGAAAGCTGGAATGAGTCTGAGAATGTGTCTGTCTCATGGATCTGTAGCTGTTGTTTTAAAAAATGGTCTCAGGAGATGTTTTGTGAAGTGACTCTCTTTTTCTCCTAACTGAAAGCCATAGATTGGGGATTCACATTTAAATTGTCTGAGCATTTCAGAACTGAGTATTTTCAGTTTAGTTGTTAACAATTTATGAAGGTGTTGCTTCAGAGGAGTGGTGTACTTGATGGAAAGGTTTATTTGCACCATTAGATTTTGCTTGGTTTTAGAAGGGGAAGTGTTACACTCTTTTTCACATGTTTTTCTGGTTTTGACAAGAGTATCATAAGATAAAGTTTTACCTTTTAAAACAGTTTTTTTTGTGTGTGTTGTTATTTTTCAAAATGTTATGCAGAGTTTCCTACGACTTTGATTTTTTTCTCCCAGTGCCAGAAGGGGTCAGTATGATGAGGAGCTCTCTGACTGACTGGGGGTTTATGCAAAGCAGCCAGGCTGGGGAGCATTATCATCACCTTTTTACACCCTGTCAGGAGAAGTCTGATATTTCCCTCCACTTTGCAGTGTCTGCTTCGCATTTGGTTGACTAAATGCAAATTATATGTACTTGAGGTGGTTAGATATTTGGATTTGCTATGGTTGTGCCTTGCTTTGGTTTTGATCTGCCATGTTCTTTCCCTCCACAAGTGAAGAACCAACAATATTTTCCTGAGGCTAGAAAGCAGCTGTCCTTTGAGTAAAACTGATAAATAAAATATAATACTGATGAATCCTATCAAGAACTTGGGATTCTTAAAATATATTTCCTATAAATAATCTCTCCCTGTGTGCTTCTGCACTTAATCCTGAGCTGGGATCTGTATGCCATAAAGACATCTTGTCACTCTGGCAGGACGAAATTGGAATTCTCCTTCCAAATGCTGATCATTACGTTTTTAGGAAAATAAATAAAATAAAAATCTGAAGAAGTGTTGGCAAATGGTAAGAATGCTTGCAGAGAAGTGAGCTGGCAATTTCCCATATCTTGGGGTTTTCTCCCACAGTGTGGGTTGGAATCTTCGGTATCACTCAAAATTCCTTTTCCCAAGCAGGCAATGCAAAACAATTTCCAAGTTATCCTGTTTCTTGGTATGTTTTATACCTCACTAATATACAGAGAGAACACACATGTCCATGGTGATGATTGTGCTTGATCCACCCAGTAATAAATGTTTTTGGGCAGTTTACAACAAGCTTCATTTGAGAGAATAAAGTAAGTGTTATAACTTTGTACATAAGCTACATCACATGAAAAAGGTAAATAGAGAGAGAAAATAAAGGCTGTTGTTTATTTTTTAGGCTGTTATTTTTTAGTCATTTAGCCTGTATGTCTTTGTTTATTACTGGACTTTAACTGTGTGCATTTTGATATCCCTCAGGTATTTTGTCCTGCACAAATTGACAAACCTGAAATTTCTTGATACTCGGAAAGTAACCAGGAGGGAGAGAGAGGAAGCCTTGATAAGAGGTGCCTTCATGAAAGTGGTTAAGCCCAAGGATGCTAAGGTAGGGGAGTAAATGAAAGTAGTAACAATCATATGATTCATTAACACTGTTTTTAAATAACTCCAAGAGCCTGGCTGCATCTTTTGCTAAGGTAAAAACTAACATGTGAAACCTTTCAAATGAAAGGACTGATAAATGTGGTCAGGTGGGGGACAAAATCCCTAGTAATTTTTCTGTTTTTTAATAAATAAATTTGCAGGTACATGTATAGTGTGCTGTGGCCATGTTATCAAATTTCTGGTTTCAACCTCTGTTTCACATAGCAAAATAACAAATATGTGTCACTGAGCTTAAAAGAATATTTTTACCCTGTCCAAGGAAATGTAACAGCTGTGTGATATAGTTCTGTGAAAGAATGCAATTTTTTCTGACAAGTTTTCCTCTGCCTTATATGTTAAACTCAAACATCTATTGCAGAGCTCACACCTATGGTGTTTATTGGCTTTTAGTGCACCAGTTGATTCTAATTTTGTATGATGTTACTTAATGTGGTGTCCTGCTAATAAGCATTGACATCAGAGAGACAGTTTCAGTAATGTGAGCATTTAGTACAGCTTCCATCAACTCTGGGTGTCCTGCTGAAGCAATTGGGATGTGAATGTGAGTTCTCCTTTGCCTTCTTTTTCCACCGTTGATCAATACAGGATAACAGCAATCTGAGGTGTGCTCAGAGTGCTTTAGTACTGCAGATCTTTCGTAAACTCCACTCAAGTTTTCAGTCTACTTGCTTTCTGGTTTTGTTTTTTTTTTTTTCTAAAGTATACCATCAATAATTTATTGCAGATTTCCAATAATGCTGAATAATAATGTAGCAGTTATGGAAATGCACTGTTTCACAGCATAACAGCGTTGTTGGATAAATGCATTATCATGACTACAATTGCAGTGTATTACAAATTAATTCAGACTGATTAATTTATAACTACTAAAATGTTAACAGTTCTGATACAAACATTGCTTTGATATATTGTTTACCACTGTCTTTAGTTATTTCAGCTTCATATATGTAATAGATAAAATTATTTATTTTTAAGCTGTGGTGGTGATCTTATTCACAGCAAACCATCTTTGAATCTGGCCAAATGCAACAGCTGAATTGTGTTAGGTATAGCATACATATGGCATCTTTTACAATTCTTCTTATCTAATCAGATTTTGAATCTGGTGAACTGTTTTGTTTTTTTAGTTTATCTAACAGTTAGATCTTTCATTTAAGAATCTACTCTGTGAATTGTATCCAACTTAATAGTGTAAGAGAAAAATGTGTCTCTCAAATTTAAAGTTACTTTTCTGGATTAAACTTCTTTTTAAGTCAATAACTAAGGGTAAATTACTTAAATTTAAGGATAACATCTTTATCTTTTATGTCTACAGCTGAATGTTTTGTATAATTTTGAATTATTTACCCACTAAGTCTTATGATAAACAATACATTTATTTCAGAAATTTTGCGGAAGACTCCAATTTACTGTTGTTACTGCCATACTAAAGGAGGTTTTTTCTTCTTTATAAATGGTTCAGTACAAATTACTGATGGTAAAATCATTGTAAATGATTTTCATGGCATGAATTAATGCTTCTTAAGGTGCTACAAAATTACCCTCATCATGCAATGTTATATACATATCACAGAAGTGGCTAATTTAAAGTAAATATTAAATTTGATGCTGGTATTTTACAGCGCTCCAAATTGTTTTGAATTTGTGCTTGTTTCCTGGTATATTCATGTTTACAGTACACATGCATGCAAACTCTTTTTATGTCTGAGGAGACTCAGAATTTTCTCTGCATATATGCTTTCAGAGGCAGCTGAGTATGTGTGTTGCTATTGACAGCTCTACTCAAAGACCATAGCAGCAGCATTCCTCCATATATCACGAAATGATGTGCACAATAACTGTACTTTCAAATTCTGTCATGTGTTATACATTGCATACATAATGGGGTTTTTATTCTTTAGCCTTCACATTTCCTGGGTCTTGTGTTCCCTCTTCATCGGTTCCGCTCCCACATAGCTGTCGATATTTTTGACCAGCTTCAGCCATATTTAACAGACAGGTAGTGGTAAAATATTTTTAAGCTTTCTGAAAATAGTTAGAGATTACATCTTGATCCAAGCTCAGAGGAAGATAGCAGCATATCTGGTATTGGTGATCAGAAAAATTCTCTAACAAGTTTTAGGGAGTTTATATCACAACTCCCTAGTGATATAAGACCTTGATGACAGCGGGCTTCCCAATAATGTGAGTTGTTTTTTTTCCTTTCACTAAGGTAGGAGCAACTGTGTCAGCCTATGCTTACCAGGAAAGGAGATGCAGTGATTAGTATTTATGTTGGTGGTTGCCACACGAAAATCTTCTGCCAGATTTAGTAACAGCAGTGGGTCTATCAGACCTACTTTTTCAGAAGAAAAAAAAAAGAAAAACCAACAAAAAAACCTAACTTATGTGGTGGTTTTTTCCTCCCATTATGATAAGCAGGAGATGGTATGGCTTATTCAGCATAAAAGGCAGACTGATGATCTAAAGAGGCTGTGATGTGGGGAGTTGTTTTCATTTTAGTCTTGACATGAAATACTTGGGAGAGCAAAATACCCCACCAAGAAAAAATACACAAAATGAGAATAAAAGCAAGAAATTTCCATCTGACTAGCTTGTGTTTACTCAAATGTGAAAGTATCTAGCAATCACAAGTCATCACTAAGTCATAAATATTTTATTTTGTTTAAATTTTTTTTACTTTCATTTTTCCTTATTTTTTTTAACAGAACACTACACTTTCTTGTGCTTTGCTTCATTTCATCCTTTGTTGAAAATGCATCTGTTTGTGATATGACTGTCTTACGGAATGATACAGTCATTTATTAGAAAACAGTTTAATGTTACAATGCAGTATTCCTTCTCACTATGTAAGTGAGCTAAACTTCATTATTCTGTTATGTTTATGTTTTCTTTTGTCAAAATATTGAACATTGTATCATGCCTGCCTTTAATAAAGATTGGGTAAGTCTGGCTGGATAAGAGGCATTGAGCCAGATGAGGAAGCCTTGTTTAATGACCAGACCATGACCTCATTTCCCTGGTATAAGTGTAGATCAAAGTGGAAGGTGCCTGTCCAGTGTGAAGTGTGTTTCTGGGCATGACAGCATTTCACATCAGAAAGACAGCTCAAGAATACGACAGTCAAAATTGCTTAATTATGTCCCAGCTTGGTAATTATTCATCTGTGCTTCTACAAAGAGTACAGTTGTCATTTCTTGACATAATTTTTAAAAACTATACCCCTCTTTGGTTTGTAGGTATATGAATTGTGCTTCCAACTGTTTCATTTTCAGATTTAGAGATGCAAAGCAGAATGTGATTTGAGAAAATATTTTAAGACTCCACGTTTTTACATTGCATATGATATAAATAAGGAAAATGAAATTATGGTATATCAAAGTACATAATTTCATATTTTAAAGGCCTGTATTCATGATCATTTAATCTAGATGATAAAATGTGGATGTATCCATTAAAGTGTGTTGCTATGAATAGATACACACTGTCATAAATCTCTTTAAATATAAATTTAATGACTTAATACTGGGTCAGTCTGCTTGCTTTTATAAAATACATGTATTTCCCAGTATTTCTAAATTACTCTTCCCAACAAATATTTTTGACTTACTGCATTTTTAAGGCTAACATTTTCGTGTGTTTTGCTAATGATAGTGAAAGAAAACAGCAGGCATTTCGTCACCAGTAATAGTTTTGCAGCTTATAGGGCCAAACCACTGGTGGGTATCCATGGATACACTTCTAAGCAACAAACTTAATATTATATGGAGATATTCTGCTTCCTTGCAGGTTTTCCAAAAACATTTGTCCACTGGCTATAGGGGAACTCTGTGCAACAAAGGAAGGCAGTATAGGTGTTTTGAATATTTCTTTTTTTTTTCCCACTCTCAGATGTATTGTTTTCATCCCAAGTTATAATTATGAAACTTGACATAACATTTGTTCTCTAAGGAACTAAGATGGAGACACTGAAGCAGAAAGGCAAGTCTAATATCTGTATTACATCTAATAAATGTCTGTGATTCATGCCCACACTGTTACTTCAAGGGTAGAAGGAGATTATTTTATTATGATAGGAAGAGTAAATATTTAGGCAGTACCATTTAAAAAATAAGGTGAGATAAAATCTACAGTGTTGTTTTCAGATCATTGACAGTATTGTTGTGTTTAAGCTCATAGGAAAAGCTCTTTGTCAGAGTGACCGGTGCTGATACATGCTTCTATTAAAATAACATGGGGCATAAGGAATGATTTTAGTACTTTTTGTCCCTAAATATTGAGTAAGAATCATACTTTCCTGGAATAGATATATTCTATCTGCTTCTATGAATAAAGGCAAAACATCTTTGCTAAAGTATCTCATGGACAAAGAGCCAGATAAAGCTTTGGAAAACATCTGCATTGCTCACAATGTTTTTCTTTTAGCCCTCATCATTGTGTAGAGACCTTGGTTTATGAATTAGAGCCTTTGAAGAACATGCAGAGTAAAGGACTTCTAAAGTGTAAAGAATCATTGTGTCAGTGAACTACTAGCTCATAATATACCTCTTTGAGAGAGCTTCCACATAATAGGGTTTCTTACTGTCAGATGTCAAAATTTCATATACCGAAATAAAATGAGGACATGAATTTAAGACTCCAGCCTAGACTGTGATGCAGTAAATAGTATTTTCTTCAAGGACATTGTAGCAGCCATGCTACTCTTTGGCCCATGGAAGCATTCATTTTGCTTTTTGGAAAGTTTAGGTATTTTAAGCAGAAGTCCATAACATGTTTAGTTCCTAACCTGCTGTAATATGACCCACAATGTGTGGGTGATATGTGTATTAAAGACTTCTTCAGTGTTGATTCTTATGTTGATAATTCTTAAAAAACATCCTCATATGTTCTTTGGGCAGGTACTATTTGGACTACATTTTATTATCTTAATTGTCCTTTAGGATATAGAATGAAAAAGGTGGTGTCTCTTTCCTAAAATTATTCCCTTATTAAGAAGTATATGATTGTCACGAAGCCCATGTGTAATTTTAGTCATTAATGATCCCAATTCATTTTTCAGATAGGAAGGGGTGTTATTCCTGGAGCTCTGGCCCAAATCCAGTTCAGGTGATTACATTCTGCCTCTATGGATTTCTCTACAGTCTCAATTTACTAAGGCATTCTTCTCCACCTTCTGCCCTAAAGTGCTGTGTAACGTTGCAGTGTGCTAGTTAACCAGCTGCTACCTTGCACCTGAAAAGTGTGTGTCTTTCAGTAGGAGTGAGCAAATTGATCCCTTTGTAAGACTTAATATTTGTACAGCACTTGGAAATTCTCTGATGAATGGCAATAGGCACTGTATATAATTGATGCCTCCATTTAATTGAAATATTTTGATAAATTGTTTATTACTGCTGGTTTCTTGGGGGGTTTTTTGTTTTTTTTGGTTTTTTAAATTTTCATTTGTGTGTTCAAATATATGGAAACTTCAGTTGTTAGGTGCTGTGAGTGTATGGTCTGGCTTTTTTATTGTCAACTCGGTCTATTTAATAAAATGCCATTCAGCAGAATGTAACACCATGATATCAGACAGTAGGTTCGTGATTGTCTTAGATTCTTAATGGATCAATATGGCTAGAGTTTTATTTTACAAGGAGTTTTTTTGTTTTTCTTTTGGAAATAGAAACACTGTTGGAATACAAGCAGAGCCTCTTGTAGTTCCTCTTTTCAGAAAAATTAATGCAATGGATCTCATGTTCAGATGACACTAGCGTTAAGCACAGGAGTTGTTCCTATGTTGAATTTTGTAAAAAAAGAAAAATGTATTTAATATGCCGTTGGCAAAACTCTTGGCCAGCTTATGTCTATTCTTATGTTTCTATAGGTGATTCTTTTTTTTTTTTCCTGGACCATAAGACACAGTATATCTCATGTATTCTCAGTCATGTTGGTGAGTTATTCCCATTGGAAAGAGTGATGGTTAGAATATGTTTATTTTCAGCCATAGAAAAAAGGTCCAATTATAATTTTTTTTCCTTGAAACTGTCACAACAATATTTCTGAGAGAGAAAATCAGTGACAAACTATCATTACCACCAAGTCTCCTTGAAATTTTGTACATGTACAGCACCTGGTTTAAAAGTTGGAAAGAACTATCACGACTGTATATTTATTGCGTGTTTTGACTGTGGCTGTGTGTCACAATATTCACAGCAGGCTCTGCAGTGTATTTGTGTGCTGTGTTACGATAAGGCCTTCACTGCTTCACTGACCCACCAAAAAGTCCCCAGCTGTTAAACGTGGTCAGAAGGGCCACTGCCAGTGAAGACAAAGATGACTTGTTGTTGTGATCTTCTCGGTGGCGTATCTTGCAGAAAAGAGCAGCTAAAGAGTTGTGACTTCATCACATAAAATGTGATGCAAGTAAATTGTATAGCACTTTGTCATGAAGTTCATGCTAGTTTTGTTGTTTTTTTATTTTGAGTGTTGCTATAGTCAGGTGGATGGAATGAGAGGACAGGAACAAAAGGAAAGGTAAAATGAATGCACTGATACTTCTAATTGCTTTGGAAACAGTGCAAATACCTAAAAATAACAGCCTAGTGCCATTTTGGATACTCTAAAGTATACAGCAGGCCCCTGTAGGGATGGCAGATGAGTATCTAACATAGGAGATGTGCTTTTGAAGCCACCGTGGGAAACCAGGCATGGATACTGTAGAGTGGCTAAAATAGCAGTAGAAGCTTGTTTTAAAGCAGCTGAATGCTGCCTTTCCTGTTGTGCTAAAACAGAGATCGTGTGCTCAAAGTATTGGCAGGTCAAGAACACCAGAGCATTGTAACAAATAATCCTTCCCTTTACTAACATCAGCCAGAGTGTGGTCCAAGAGTCAGATAGGGCTGTGATGAGGTCACCTCCTAAAAGCTAAAGCCTATCAGTCATTCTCTCTTCATTAATGACTGAGAACATGACCAGTTTGAAGCTGGTTTATGAGTTATTTCAGGAAAAAAAAAATTAATAATTTGTTGTTAGAGAAGGGCTAATGTTTCTTCCCTTGTCTCCATCCTTACCAGAAATGTATAGGCCAGAGGGATATTTTGTAAGAAATCCTGAACTTTTCTGATGAGTTTCTAAAGCCACTCTCTTTGTCAAAGAAAAAGTATGCAGCAGAGTTCTGCTCCGTTAAAAACACATTGAAGTTATAGATTCTGGTTCCAGTTCCTGACTGTTAACTGAAGCTGATGCTAACATTTTAAAATTTTGTCCATCTTGCAGATAATGGACTTGACATAAAATCTTTAAAATTTGGTGACTTAGGTAATGGATTGGTGTTTCAGGGGAAAATCAGGTGTTCATTGTGTTCTGTTTGAAGGAATTACTGAGATTATAAAACTTTTCCAGTAAACTCTTGCCTTAATTTATCTTATTCATCCAAGAAAAATGTTCAAAGGAAAACATACAAATTATAATTAGCTCTGTAATTAGAAATATCTCTAAAAATAAGGAAAATGTCAGTCATGTTTCAAAAATGGCATTGCTTCGAATCCTGTTCTGTGAATTCTCTGTTTTAGAGGTAGCTTTTCTTGTGACTTTAGCAGACAGGGAATCTGTCTTTAAGTGATATGCATTTAATTTTTAAATGTATACATGGTATGCTTCAGTTCTAATGTATTAAATCTCTTTATATCAAGAAACCTAGTAAAGGCCTGTGCATTGTCCCAAAGATGATTCATTTCTCTTCCAGCCTTGGTGGGGTTTGAAAACCTTAGGCATTCTTTCCCGTAAAAGAACCTGTGGGATATTTGCTCAATGATTAAATTACTGTTGCCTTTCTGTTGCTAACTTATGAGCTCGAAGCAGGAGATTAAGTTTTCTGTTATGTCAGTACAGCAAACTATGCTATGTATTTTATTCTGGTAAATTTCATTAGGAAATTTATCTTTTGGGTTAAAATAAGAGGTAAATTCAGGATTGAGAAATTAAGACCTTTTTTTCTTCACACATTATAAGACTAAACATACAACTTTGTTCATGTAACAGTTACAAACAGTTCACTGTGTAGGCCAAATGCTCTCTAATGCAGTAAAATTAAGAAATAATATGCTTTGAAAGTGATTTATGAGTGTGGTTAAACTGCCAGATTTACAAAGAAATAGTTCAGATCTTGGGAAGCCTCAGGAGTCACGTCAAAAATGAATTTGACCATGATTTAAACTGCTACTTTTCTTACATGACATTTAATATGTGTACTTTGGAGGCCCATATGTCTTTAATAAAATAGCATTAAGTTTTAAATATGATATGAATGCAGTCAGTTTCTAAATTCATAACCTTTTCCACAACTCCAAAATGCTAACCAATAAGGGAGTCATACATGCAATAAAACATAAACCTTAGAAAATAGTTTTTTATTAGAACGGTTAGACATTTGGCAGCTGAGTTGTAATGTAATAAATACGTGCAGCCAATGTGGGTTTATCAGTCTTTGTTTACACTGTGAGCAACTGGGACCAGACGACTAATTATAACTGAGGACCAAAGGTCAGGAAAAGTATATTTTGTCCAGTGAATCTGTGCTTGCTAGCCGAACCTTAGATTGCTAAGAAAAGTAATTTATTGAAAAGGAACACTACAGTATCCTTCCCCATTGAGTTTGTCCGAGAATATAATGTTTATTAGAGAGTCATATACTTTAAGACTCTTCTGAAGTACTAAGTGCTTCAGAAAATCATGAAAATACAGACTTTAAAAAAAGACACAATTTACAAAGGATTTCAATGTTCAGCAAATGGTGGCCAAAAGAGTTCAGCGTTTCATGAAAACAGCAAAATGGGTGTCCTGTCCATGCTGAAGCTAATATTTAATAACAAAAGAATGCTGTCCTATTTTAAGGAGGTTTTTTTAAAAATTTGAGATATTTTACTAACTTTGTTAAGATAATGTATTTTAACATTACTTTCTGAAACAGAAGCTAGCCCACAGCAAAACCAACTTTCTAGGTAGCTTGAACTTTCACGCAGAGCAGTAAATCCTAGTTTGCTTGTTGAGTTCCTCTATTTATTCAAAGTCTATATAACAATACTGCAAGCCTGTTCACATCTTCTAGGTAGTCTGGCTTTCTAAAGAAAGCTGTTGAAATGGTGTGGGAGTTGTGAAAAGACAGATTTTCTGTGTACTCTGAGGTGTGTGGGGAGGTGAGGCATAAAAACTTGATTGTGTTGTACTTTCTCCTTCAAAAGGCTTTCAATTATTTGATTTCTGGTTAGGGCGGCTCTAGAAAAATGACAAAAACTAAATTTAAAAAGTCTGCTTTGAGATGTATTTCAAAGTATATATTCAAATGCTAATCTCTATTGCTCCAGAATTATGGGTCCCCTAGAGCATCCAGAAAATTATTAACAGCATGTAATCCAGCTCAGTTTGAATGCATCTTTACTCTGTTAGCCAAATCTTTACATAATACAAATCATTCCACCTATAAAAGCACAAATATGTTATTGTTCTCAACAGGCAATTTAATGCAGCTATAGGGAGGAGAATAAGAGAAAAGAAGATTACAAGCTAGCTGATCATGCTTTTATTTCTCTTAAATCTCTCAGCATTTCTCTGTGGTTGTACTTGTTTAAAGATTGTACACAACTGTGCTGTCTATATGATTTGGAAAGCAAATCAGCCTAAATATGAAGTTTCAATGGGTGTAGTTTTTAGGGGATTTGATACATTTATCACAAATACACATTTTACCCCAGAAGCAGTGCTGAACCTGTAATCTTTTTTCTTTTCTCTTATAATTCTTTTGAAGGCTTCAGTTTTGCTGTAGAGAGCTCAGTTATATTTGCCACCCAGTTGTGCAGCTTTAGCTGTAGAATAGCTATTAAAGTTAATTATTTTCTGGAGGGTTTTATCAAAAGGACTATTAGTGTGAATACATACAGAAAGCATACGAACAAGGGAGAAACCCATTTTATTGAAATAATACATAGCTATCTCCAGTCCTGCCGTGAAGTCAGGATCCTGCTCCAGTGGAATTACGCAAATGTGACAAAGTTTAGCTGTCACAATTCTTGTATGCAAGAAGGTGGGTCCCCTCTAACATATGTGTGTGAATTGTTGTATTTTATTGTTACGTTCTGCTATTTGTTTCCTTGCATTATTTTGCCACCAGACTCTGGCTTGTGACTCCCATTGTAAAGTTCTGCATCTATATAATAATATTTCTTTTGCTTTTCTTATTTTCCACTAAGTATGTGTCACTATGTTATACATCTGCTATCTAATCACCGATGATTGGAAATTTATGTAAAATGTTTAGATATGAATAAGCAGTCAGCCTAATATCATTATTAATTGCATGCAGAAAATGTGAAATAAATGTTGGTTTTAAAGTGGAAGGTGAAGGCACTAACACAAGAGAAATCTGTCTAGGAAAAAGAATGGAGTAGCAGAGGCAGTGAATGTTCCTGTTCTACCTGTTTTCATCAAGCATGAACTGGAAGAAACTACATAATTCAGTAGAAAAAAAATCATTTCTGAGTTTGAAATAGGATATCACCTGCATGTTTTGCAGTCAGCTACAGGTCAAGTCCATTGGATTGTTGAACATAAATCTAAAATGTATTTGCTGCTGAGTCTTAGAGCTGTTCTTGGAGAAGTTGCTCACTTAGCATGCATTTTGGCAGGAATTTTGTCCTTTCTTTCATATTGCATATTGTTCAAGAGAAGTCTCACAGGCCACAATATTAATCAAGTGCCCCAGGACTGCTCAAATCTTTGACTATCTCGCTTGTATAATATCTCCCAGCTTTTTCCCTGCCTCTTATGTGATATTTTGTCATATCTTTATGGTCTGAATAAGACTCTACAGGGCTATTTCTTCTAAATAACAAGTCTAAGAAGTTGTGTTCAATTTTGAAAGATGGAATGCTGCAACAGGGTAGGCAAAAGCACTGCATGTGTGATACAAAATTTTTCTTTCCAATGGAGAAAAGCTTTGAATCCACTTTTATGTCGGTTGAGGAGGCTCTGAAGGAGAAGTCTGCTGTGTGAGCAGTACAAACAAAGGTAGATCTGTGCCATGTCAAATGGTCATTCCAAAGCAGAACTCATGGAAATGTCTGCATGTATTGTTTTAGTTTCAAAACAACCAAACAGTCATTCTCTACATATAAGGAAATACTGCATTGGCAAGATTTTTGTCAGCAGTTGTATAGATAACAACCTGACAAACAACCTGACAACAAACCTTTGGGTTTTATTGTTTCTCTCTGACAGTAGAGGCCTCATACAGTGTGAGAAAATAATTCAGATTGTGAGTAGAAAAATGTCTTTAAATTGGGCTCATGTGCTAGGCCAGAATGGAGCATGGTTTCTCAGTAAAGGACACACCTAACTTTCTGGGAAGCATTGCTGCAAAGCCATTGGCAGTTGCAAAAGTCAGGAAAGAAAAAGATAGAATGAATTTTATTTTCCTGATTTATTTTTGAACATGAAACAAGGTGTGTTATTTTTCATAACAACTTTTTGATTTAAAGGCAGCAGCAGCATAGCTTTTTGGGTCTTTTTCTGCCCCATAAGTTTCCCAGTTTCTCTGGAGAGAACTTCTGAAGACTTGTTGTTTATGTGAAGTACTCTTTTGCTGTGCTCTTTCCTCCACCTCCCTGAAACCAGAAATGAATAGATATGTTGTTGGTAGAGAACTTACTTGCTTTGTCCTCTTAAGGTCATATTTTGGCAAGCGGGAAGTCTATTTTTTGATTTGATAAACCCCTAGTGGAATATGGTTTGGCTTGTAAAAACAGCTGTACACAGAGCCAGTGGCTGTCTTGTCCTTTATAGCCTGGTCTTCCACCTTCTGCCCAGAATTCAGGAGAAACCAATGATCACTGGCTGAGGCAGTGTCATACGAGCACTGCTGAAAATTTATGGAGCTCTAATTAAACCTCAAATGCACTAATTCAAGCCCTATAAATCTTGTGCAATACCGGTGGAGCTAACTTGAGGGCTGGTGTGGTCTGGAAGAACAAGGCATATGCCTAATATTATTTGCAGTTTTGCAGCTGGGCAGCAATAATGTCGCAACCCAGGCTGTCCAGTGATCCCAAAGATAGTTCATAGATGTTAATTTAAAGTTCGCTTTTAGTCAGTGAATGTTGAAATGCTGTGTGCAGATAGGCCAGCTATTACAAATTCGAAAAGTCACATTTCTTTTTTGGCTTCCCTTGGTGGGGAAAAGGTTTGGCTGAGGATTTTGCCTGTGCTTCCATTACCTGAAGGTAAGAGTAGTTTCTTCCAACCCCTGTATCAGTAACAATGAAAGCACTGCATTATCAGGGCTACTGTTTAGATGGATGCATGATACATCTATTCTGTGTGGCAGAAGATATTATACTTTCATATCCTCTTCTAAAGAAATACATGAATCAAATACTAATATGCCATGTAAATTGAAAATTGTAGTTACTTAATTTCAAAATGGAGAAGAGATTAAATTGATGGTGTACCATTTTTTCATCTATAATATCATCATGGTGGAATACTTCTAGTTGGTAGAAGCTTGCAGTAGTGAGAATAAAATAAATAATTTACTTATCCCCATGACTGCACTTCTCGGCCAAGGCTGAAGGGCGACTCCTTTGTAGTAAAATCCTGCGTGTGATGCAGAAACATTTTACATTATCAGTAGAGCCAGGATTTCATGCTTTTTCTTCTACACTATTCAAAGAAATACTTGTTTTTCTAATGTAATTTGTATTGGAAAGGATTATTTTTAAAAAGGACTATGGACTGTGTTTGGCTTCCAGGTAGGCTTTCAGTGCTGGTTCTTCTCCACCCAGAAACAAGTCAGAAAAACAGCATAATCACTTTTTGCTGTGTTAGTGGCATAGTAAAACCTGTCTATCAAGAAAAGCAGATGGGTCAGGTAAAAAGAAATCCTTGTACTCATAAGGCAGCCTGCGAGCATAAGATACCACTGTTGGAGGATTGGTAGCGTGGCCCTGATGTGAATCTTGTGTGCAGATTCAGACATATGTCTGTGTGCTATTTCCCGCGCTCCAGGGTTTAAGAAGGTTTTTGGAGGGCTAAGAGCTTGGTTGTCTTTACAAAATCTTTCCTTTCTCTGGGTTCTGTATATGTTGAGAAGTCTTTTAAAGCCCTATGTCAGATCTGTTCTTCGTGTGAAGTCTTTATAAATATTTATATAGCCCTACTGAGGAAGAGTCAATCCATTAGGGTGCTTTAGGCTAAGATTAGCACTTGTGAAGCCTATTTAACCAGATACGAGTTTACTTTATTTAATAACATTAAAGAGATAGTAAAAGAAAGCTTCTTTATCAGATAGTGGTAAGATCCATGAAACAGGTTTATTAATGTCTAACTATCAAATTATACTTGCCTCAAAATTCACGGAAGTAGAATAGTAATTGCCTATTTGATTTCAGGCAAATTAACATGCTTATTAATGTTGAAGCTGTTTCCAGTGTGTGTGCAAGGCCCTTGATGAGGTCAGCAGCCATCTCTGCTTTCTTACTCCATACCTAATGGAGTAGTGCTGGTCTCAGTCTATGTCAGCTGATGCTGATTTTTGTTTTTTTTTTTTTTAATTTTAATTTTTTTTCACCTCAAATATTTTATGGTGTTCATATAGAAGCATCTTGTGATTCATGCTTGACTCACACAGATATCCCTAAATGTACAAATGCTTGCCACAGGCAACTTGCACATGTAGAAGTGGAGTGAAACAGCATCAAGGTAGAGAGCTTAGGATCTGTTGGTCTGCTAGTGGTCCAACAATGCTAGCAGGCTGAAGATTTCTTGTTTTGGTGTTACCTCAAGGAAAAAAGAAAAAAAGGTGTATTTTTGCATAGTACAGACATCTGGTAACACTGGAGACAAATCTCCCAGGCAGAAGCATAACTTTATGCTTATTTTTGCAGACCCATATAAAAGGATAAGTATACTTTGAGTTCAGTCACATGTGCCGCATGAGGGACACCAGTCATTGCATGTGTGCATGTCTATTTATAGTAACCATCCAACCACATACCTCTGAAACAACCATTTCCTTTAATTTATATCTATTTATTATCCCTGAATCTCTGGTATGTTTTCAGAATTCTCTTGGCGGTAATATGAGAGGTTTGTAGCTCCTGAAACCATCATATTGTCATATTTTATATGTACCCATGAGCTGAGGATTATACAATCAAGAAAACAGTTCTTGCTATTCCTTTGTTCTCTTTCCACCCTCCCCCTCTCCTCCCCATCTAGAACATGTTGGTCCCAAATTCCTTCTCTATCGCTCAGAGATAGAACCTTTGAGAGACAATTGTTGCAAGGTGAATCTTCATTTCTTCTAATTACTGCCTCTGAAGTAAGAAGTGATGGCTGCAGCTCCTCAGTTCACAGCCCAGCCACTCCCACCACACACCTTGGCTTTTTTCCTTTCTTTTGAACAGAGGTATTCAAATATCCCTTTCTATCTCTGTACCCCTTGCTGCTTCCCAAAGTAGAGCAGATTGACTCTCATAAATGGTAGGATTTGGAATGATCTTCAAGATGATCAAGAAGGGCATGATTAAAGTACTTTTATGGTGCAAGAAAATGCAATAATACAGAAACATTTTCTTCATAGTCACAACAATTTAGGTTACTTTGCCTTCTGCTGTACCTTCCCCTTTGACACCCTCTCTAAAAAAAATGTAGGCAGTATTAGAAGGGCTTGTATTTTCAGGAATAACTTTTTCCCTTTTTATTGTGTTTATGTTTATTGCAGCCCCATAAATATAAATGCTGTAGTCTGTTTCAATGTAATACATTTGACTTTTTTTTTTTTTTTTTAAATGAACATCCTACAGGAAGTTCGGGAGCCACTAACTACAAGTTTTATAATTGACTCCTCTTAGTTCCCTTTGAGTTATCTTCTGTTAACTGGGCTTTTTTCTCTTTTTAATTCATATTTGTTCTTCTAATTAAGATCATTACAGGAAGTAAGACTCAAAGTAGCAAGTGTAGGGTTTTAACTTTAAATTTTGCTTATTTTTTCTGAACACCTTTAAAGTTGGTTCAGTACTGTCATAACTCCAAGTTCTTCAAGATGAAAAAAAGGGTAATCCTTATTTCTCTAATTCTCTCTCTTTTTCAGTGACTAAAATATGGTAATTTGGTTTGTAAAGAGGAGATCTGTTGAGTTTTTGTCACCTTAGGTCTGCACTTTGGTTGCTAATGAGTAGAACTGCCACACTTGCCCTTGAGAAGTGAAAACAGGCTGTAACTGTGGAGAGAAAGTGACTGGGAAAATCTGAATAGTAAACCCACTAACCCTTTTTATTTAAAACTTCGTGCCTATAAGTTGCTTTGAGCAGCAATAATAGAAAAAAGTTGTAAAAACTCAAGAAAAACATAGAAAAGATGTGGCTGAGTGTTAACTGTATTAGAGGAACATAGAAGTGTTAACCTGTTTGTATTTATCTACATCATTGAGAAGGAAGCTGCAAAAACTTTAGATAATGACAGTATTTCCATTACTGAGTAGCTGCACAGAAGGAAAGCCCCCTCTAAACCTTAGCACAGTCCAGATAAAGCAGCCTTATATTTCATGAACACTTTAACACTTGAAACACACCAATTAACACACATTTATGAAAGTCGGGGAATTTTGTTAGTTATAATTCAATGGATACCACTTTAGTTAACAAATTCTGTGTCTTGAAGAACTATGTCCCCAGGTGATTACAGCAGCTTGTGCCTGTTTTAAAGTACTTTTGGGTGAATTTAATCCTATCTAGTAGTTCCAATTAAATATAGCACTTCTGTGTAAGTCTAATCAAAAGAGAAGGCATTTTTAATAGAAACTCTGTGAGTGTTGTGTTTTATCACTGCATTTGTCTGACTAATATTAAGAAAGGTAAAAGTTTTACATACCATCCCAAAGATAACAAGAGGTGGTGACATGGCAAGTCCCACATCTACAGATTAGTTGTCTTTGAAGATCTGAGTCATGTTTATTGTATAAATCATATGGAATGGCCCATTATGAACACCTTGTAAAACTCAAAAGGCTTTATGATTGCTAATAGCTTCTGTGGTAGTGATTTACAGACTAATTTGAGGCAAAATATGTTGCAGTGTGGGCCAAGAGAATGTGTTATCCTATCTGCATAAATAATAGTATGTTATTGGTTGTGCACTTCAGAAGCAAGTGGAATGTGTATTGCCTTATATCTTCCAACCTAGATTTGACATTTCAACTTTTACTTACGGCTTAAATCAACCTGGTTAGGGGCAAAGTGTAAAGTTGAATCATGCATTAATTTTTTTCCCCTGCATGTTATCCATCACTGTACTAACCTGCCGACTAAATGTAAGTTGTAACGCTGGTAATCAGTCTGTAACTGCAATTTATTCAATTGAAGACCATCTTATTAGTGTAAAAATAGTTTCAATCGACATTTTTATAATGACCGTGATAAAACTTTGATGTATCCTAAATGTGTGCAATGTAAGACATTTATAATAGCCCCAAGTGTAATATTAACACAGCCTTTTAATGCGTGTAAAAAGAGATCAGTTAGTTTTGATGATATTACCCAATATAGGTTTGATTGTCTTTCAGAGTTAAAGCATTGCATGCTGGTTTTAAATGTCAGAATTATTGGAATTTGAAGACAGGTAAATGAAGTCACATTTTTTGAGATGTACTGGGCCGGTACAAAGAGGCAAAGATGAGGTGCTCAGTTCATACAAGCCATGGCCAGAGCCACTTTGTCTGTGCTCTACCCATGGGCTCTGGCAGGTGCTGTCTCCTGCATTGACAAAAACCTCTGGAGCTTAACTCCTATGCCAGCTCCATTTTCTACTTCTCTGTTGGAAGCATAATGTTCAAACAATGAACGGATATGAACAGTGTCAATAGCATGGATGTTAGTTTCTGAAGAGTGTTGTAATGGGACTTTGCCCACTAGAGATCTGGTGATAAATTACTACAGATCTGGTGATAAATTACAAATGGCAAATCAAGAGGTAAATGGATAGATATCCCATCATCCTTTGTGTATTCTTGAATACAATGGGAGTTTCAGCCTTTTTTTAAAAATTTTTTAAAAAATTTAAATATATATATATTATGCTATAGTAAAGACAAGAATTTAAATTCTCAAAATAGCTGAGTGGAACATTTATGATTGGCTGTAGCAGAAAACTCCAAAAGGGAAGTTTGGAAAAAATATTAGTGAACATTTTAATGTGAAAATTTGTCTCATAGTTACATGCCTCTATATCTGCTGAAAATATTGAAAAACTTTACATAATTTTTTCTTAAGATTCAAAGCTTCTGTATATCTTCATATTTTAAAAATTAAAGCCCCTCCTGCTCTTCATTAAAAGTAAAGAAAAGCCTTAATGTGCATTTACATTACTGAGATGTGGTTTTTCATTTGGCGTGACGTTATTGCAGTAATGCTTCTTTTTCATCCTGAGTGTCACTTTTCCTAAACATTTCTTCAGTGACCTTCTTATCTCCCACAAATTCATCTTTTGTCAGTGAATCTCCCTGATATTTCTTTTTTCTACCTTTTTCTATCGTTATGTTTCATTAAAGTAACCACAAACAAAATTCCTTGTGTTTCTAGGAAATCTATCTGTGTTTGATAAACCAGTAATTGCAGGATAATATTACTTCAGTGTAAGGTGATGAAATAATTAATCATAATAACTGCTTAAATAATAGTTAGATTTGGATTCCATATCCTTCAGAAAAATGAAATTGCGTTTAGAGTGGTTACACAGCAATTTCAGTGGATGAGAGTGATTATGTGGTGGTCTGTAAGAAAGTTTTGTTGCAGGGGCAAAACGGGGAAGAGAGACAAAAACATTTTTCTGAAAACAGAGATTATTTAAATGTGTAGAGTGGCAAGATATGGCTGAAAGATTTTTGCTGTAAATACAGAACTTATTTTCAGCTGGCTTTCTTGAATATTTTTCAGGGTTTTTTTTTAGTGAAAAATTCATAATAGGATACCTGCACTAGTTGTTCAGACAATTGTATGACTGAGTCCTTTCAGATTTGATAGTGATTATGGATGATTTTTGCTAAAGAAACTAGCATTTCAGCATTATACAAAACGTTTTTATTTGGATTGATATTTTAAGCTCAAAATTCTGCAATTTCATGAAAAATATATTAAATATTAATTTCACTTTCCGTATATTAAATATTAGTTTCACTTAACAATAGTAAAAATACTAAAACTGTTGGACAGTAGCTTAAGCATTTCTCTGCTTTGTCTGCTGTACAAACCTCATAGTGCCTTTGTGAAATAAGTAAGATATCTGGAGACAATACTGCTGAGTTGAAGAGCTATTGTTCACCAGAAGACTCATTCTAGGATGGTTATAGTAGAAAACCATTTCTCATAAACCTTGCTGTAAATCACTGGAGTAAAGCCCACTATAGTTATTATAGGCCGTCTGTCTTATCTGGTGCTGGTCATAGTAAGCTACAATGTGTAGCTGGCAAGAGGTGAAGGTTTGATGAGAGACAACTTCCAGAGTTAATATTCTGCTTTCATGTTCCGGGATATGTGAGTGGTCTGAATTCCATATCAGGAGAGAAATAATTAAATTTACTTTCCCAATTAAGATCAGACTGCAGAGTAGCAATTTGCTTCAGAAAAAGGTCTAGTATTATTTAAGCTAGAAATTACTCTCAGTGGCCTGGTCTTGGCAGATAGTTGGACATCAGTATTTTTTGGAAGGATGTGCTTCCCCCACCTAATACAGAATAGAACAGACTCAGTTAAGCTTGTCAGAATTTCTTTTATGTCCCTAGTTCAAAAGCTTTTTATGTGCCAATAAGAAATAACTTCAGGCTGAAGCATCTTCTCCACCACTCCCAACCTCAAATCTTTGCCCAAGACATTACTGAAAAATAAATGCAAAACCTGAATGATTTATTTGTGCAGAGACAACTGTAGAGAAAACTCCCTTGATTTTAGGATTGCTGCAAAAATTAGCTGTTATAAACCACAAAAGCATGTACATATGGTGAAGAAAGTAGCTCAAAAATAATGTAAAATCTGATAGAAATAAAATGTGCATTTAGAGATGCATATTACATACAAATGTGCACTCTGGTATATAATGAAAAAAAGATGCAAGTGTTGAGATAGAAAACCATTAACATTATACTGTTTCTCAAAGTTTATAGCAAAATACAAAGGAAATGCTAAATTTTGCAAAGAAAGACACAAAATTTTGTTAAAATGTTTATTATCAGAAGATTTGTACAAACTTCCTACCTTCTCACCATAAAAACATAATCATCCCATAGGTTAGAAAAGACCTGTGTTTTGTCTTGAGCCTGTCTCTTGCCCTGGAAGTGTTCAAGGCCAGGCTGGATGGAGCTCTGAGCAGCCTGGCCTGGTGGAAGGTGTCCTGCCCATCGCCGGCAGTTGGAGCAAGATGATTTTTAAGTTCCCTTCCAACACAAACCATTCTATGATACTGCGATTCCATTATGAGACAATTTTTGGAAAAGCATAGCACTGCAAATGAACTCTCTGTAGAGTAATTAACTCAAACTTAAGTCAGACTAATGATAGGTAGATACTGATAGATTGATCATATTTTTACAGAAAATTAGGACCTGTGAAGTGGATCTAATAAAGAGATCAAAATTATAAAATCAAAGCAGCGAAAATGGTTCGCTTGCATTTTTTTACCTTCCTCATTTCAGATTCTTGGCATAGATTTAGGTGTTATCTGAAAAGCAATTGGATTACTTGCCTTAATTAATTCATCTTTGGTGTTTTTTACATGAGCTTTATGACACATTTCTAGTGCGTTCCATTCATTTTTTAGGAAGGTGTGTTTAGTATAATCTGTATTTATTTTACATGTTTCCTCTGTTGGATTTCAGCCACGTAAAATAAATGCTGTGTTTATTATCCTCTTTGACTGCAGTATATCAAGGACTTTCCCTCTTGGCGGCTTCTTTCCAAGGGTTCTTTATGTCCAGACCTGTCAGACTTTACAAACTAGGATGGAAAAATGTGTGTTTGAATTGCCTCCCTTGAACGCACATTCACTTGTTTCTGATCTAACAATGTGGAATTTGGAACTGTTTTGAAAATATTTTAAAAATTCCTAGAAGATCTAGAGCAAAAGGGGCAGAGGAATAAAGCTTTTTGGAAAGCAAATTTGCCACAAAAATATACACATACATATAAAATATTTCTGTATTGCTGAAATCAATGTGTATTATCAGATACTTGTATGACAGATGAGTTCTGAAACTAAACTGTTTTTAATGCATACTTTAAACCAGTTATTTTATGACCATATAATTTTCAGGAAATTATAATTTTTTGTTCATGTGCTTTCCAAGGCTGGTGGAATATTTAATTGACTCCTTGAGGATCCAGAGGACCTTGAGGCTTCATTTGTGCTGAAACAGCAACTCAAATGGTACTGGGAACCAAAGAAACCATAGCCACACAGAAATTAACTTCTGAGGAGAGGTGCTAGGTCAGTCACAGAGCTTCTTGTGTTTGCAGAACCCCTAGGACACTGTGCTGATACAGCTTTTATTTAGCCTAAATTTGTGTTTCAAGTTTGAGGAATATTAGGTTGCATTTATTATTTCAGGTGCTTTTACCTGGACTTAAGCATCCCTAAACCACATTCATAGCTTCAGAGGAGAATAAGATGTGACTGTTTCTTAGCATAAGATTACTTTTTTTTATATACTATTTTTAGGGGCTTATATTAAGTATTTACTTATGAGTAACTGCCTCTTCTTATCGTAGGACTTTGTTTGTGGTTTTACTCTAAGTTTTAATAAAATACAGATAATAGCCACTTTTCTGCAGTTTGATGCTCTGTGTGCAAAAGTGAAGCAGCTGCCTCTGAATTTACTTTTCATTAATACTGAAGGATGGTCATGTAGAATACAACTACAATATGAGGTACAAATAAGGGAAAGGTTAATTTTTATTAAATAGAAACATCAAAGAGATAAGCATGCAAATTGTAACAAAACCACGGTTGAATAACCTTTTGGAGAAATCAAGAGGAGGTAAAAAAAAAAAAGAAAGAAATTACTGAAGTTGCCCCCAAAATTCCTAGTTCCTTCTTTTCTTCCTCAAAAGCCAGGTAGGTCTCAAAACAATATTTAACTTAAAGATTCACATCCAGCTTTGGCATGTCGGAATCTTCAGGGCAGTTGATAACTTGGAAGCATAGGTGAGTTTAAAATTCAAAATCAGTCTGGAACATTCTCTCAACTCGCACTGGAGAGAGAAGTGCAAAGCTGAGCAACAAGGGAATATTGGTGTTAATTCTGATACAGCAGGGGCTGCCTTTCATTACAGTGGCCAGGCCTGGATTTACAGCGCTGTTGAGGCAGATTTGAACAGGTATCTTTGTAGACTTAGAAATCCAGCCCTGTTTTCTCAATGCCCATTCTAAGCCAGTGGGAGCTGTGTTCCTATCTGCCTGAGAAGTTACCAGCAGACTTGTCCTGCATGTGTCCCCTTATCGGTATGAATGTAGATCTTAATAAATCCAAACTTCTACTGGTGGTGGTGGTGGGGAGGGATAGTTACAATTAATATTATCCTCTACCAAGGTTACAAGTAGAGCAAATGTTTTGAGAAAAGCTATATGATGATAGAAGAGGACTAATTTTAGAAGAAGTGACTTCATGGCAGTAGTTGAGAGAAATTATGGATAGTTCTTAAAGAACAAATTGTTTTTCCATCTTGCATCATTCTTCCATGTGCTCCAAAGGTTCATTTCTTTCAACATTTATTCCCCAAAGTGTGGACTCAGCAGACCTTTGATAATCCAAGATTTTAGGGGCAATGTTAATTTCCACTTGATATCTTGTGCCTAAAGTTGTCCAAGCACTAGGCATTGTTGCTTCCCAGCAAAATCAGTGAAACCTGAGAATGCTCAACAGGTAATGTGCTGAAATCCCATGAAAGTCTGGCATGGATTGGCTTCATATTTGCTAGACAGATGTGGTCTTTCAAAGTGAAAAAAAAACCCCAAACCGCAACCCAGTATATTTGACAGTACGGATATGATTGCAGTGTGCCATAATAAGTATATAAACTCATAGGAGACAGTATGGATTTATTGAGGGTTATTTTACAATCAATCTCTGATGCTTTAGGATGATGAAATCCAAATTTAAACTCAATTTATCAAACCTATGAAAATAAACTTACCAGGGAAATAGCAGCATTAAAGAATTGCTTTCCCTAACCTTAATTTGGAGTTTGCTATTTCCTTGACAAAGTGCTGCATCTTACAAGAAAGTCAGAGCAGTATTTGATAGATGTAACCTCTTTGAAGGTATTAACGAACAATTTGAAGTTATGGTCATTATTTATTTTATGGAAAACCTCTTAGAGTATATGATTTCCACCAACGACAGGCTTTTTGATTCAGTATAAGAATCTAGAACTACAGGCTAGAAACCAGAGAGTTTAGACTAGAGAAAGTTCATTTAAAAGTCATGTTTGCCATAAAAATTATATGCAGTTGTGCAAACATGTCAAAATTTGGTAAATTGAATTTGTTTAATGTAAACAATCTTTGACCAAAATAATGGTATAGCTTCAGAAAAAGACATTATGCTCCCACTTTCATAAAGTTTGTATAACTCAATGCAAGAAAGAACTCAACTGTAATTCTATGGAGAATTATGATTTATTACATCCAAATCCATCAAACAGGCTCATAAATGTGTTTTAATTTCTTTAATTGGTCTATATTCTAGAGACAGTATTAAGACACAAAAACATAGATACATTCTTTTTCGTTGGTTGAAATTGCTTGGATGCCATAGCCCTAACAGGTGCTTTTAGAATTAACTGCTTAAGTAAAGAAATAATTTGTACAGGTGATGGCTGAAAGAGTAGAAAGACATTTACCAGTAGCCATGTTTTTCAGGTACAGCAAAAAGCAGTGTAATTTTACTTTGAAAAAGGCATATCTTCAATGTGAGGAGGCACCTACAGTTGTAACATCAATAAATATTATTTTTTAATTAATCTATATGCTGTATAGGAGTGAGGAGCTGTATAAAATGTGAAGTGGTCATTCCTTTCCAAACAATTTTAACATTTAATGTGTTGACCATGGGAGAAGCTGAAATTTGCATGTGGGCCTAGAACCTAATCCAATGTTGGTTTTTTTTTTAATGTGTATAATTTTTTGAGCAACATTGCCAACAATTACACGCTTTTGGCCAAGTCCCATGAAGCACTGAGTATTATGGCCCTAACCAAGCACATTAGCGTGGCATACTCTAAGTAGTTCTGCTGATGTTTTCAAAAGTTAACCTTATCCCGATTTCCTAGCCGCCTGAATGAAGGCTTTCCATGAAACTGAGCTGAATTAGTGAAATGTTATGGTTGTTGTGGAACTGAGGAAGAATTCTTCATATCAGCCTGGTTCAAGGGAGAATAGTCCAAAAGCATGGGGCACTGAACAGTGGGCTCTTTCCAAAGAAGCCTGCACAGCATCACAGTTCGCCAAGAGGCTGCCAAGGGGATTAAAGGTCAGCACATACCAAAGTAATGAGTCTAATCTCATCTCTGCAAGAAATAGGATTTCCAGCTAAAACTGGAACATTTAATTACATTTTGAATTATGCAGATTCAGGAGATGTATTTTCCCATGGACCTGATGAAGTTTGCTGCTGCTGGTGTGAGGAGGGAAGGAGAGCTCAAGCAGTCAGATGTCTGAGGCATCTGTATTCTCTTAGACTAACATGGTCTAAAATATCTGCACTGAATCTGTCAGGATTTTTCAAAGCAGGAAAGGGAATATAAATTCATCCTCCCCCAAAGCAATGTTAAAACTCACCATTACAGTCCCATTATTAGTTAATGAGTCATTTATCTGCAAACCTGTGCTTAACGGGGACATGGGGCCTCCAGTTTATCAGCAGTTGAAATGGCTAACTAGTATGTATTGAAGCATGCAGAGCTGTGTGGGCTCAAAGTCAGTTTTTGTGTCCTCATTTATAGGTCAAATCACATGCAGCTTTACTTGTTTTGCAGTTCCAACTACCACTTGTGTGTAGATTCTCTGGAGAGAGCTTTGGTTTAAAAGGAAGAGAGAATGCAGCTCTGTTGTTGACACTGGGGTAGCTGTCAGGGACATTTTGCCTTCCACAGAGGTCATAACTTGTCACTGAATCCCATTGTTGGCAAGGAAGGGTCTGGTTTTCACGGCATTGCTATTTGTTTTTGATTTGGTCTCCTCCTGAGTGCACAGATTACAGGGCAGTAAACCTCTCTTTCACTGACTAGTATGGGAAGTTCCAGTCTCTCATAAACCTTAAATAAGTCTTAACTCCAGAATGCTGCCTTTTGGAGATTAAATTTCTCAATGTTTTGCTGTGTTTTTAGCCCAAGGGTGCTGTTGACAGAAAGCAGTGTTTTTATTCCCTGATTGCTGTCTCTCTTTATAATTTTTTTTTGTATGTTGCATTTTTCCGCATTAGTGGAGGTATCTGTGTTTGAAAAAGGATTACATTAGTCAAAACTTAAGACAGATAATTTGCCCCCTTTTCTAACTGACTGACAGGAGCCTAAGCTGCACATAATCTTTTGAAAAATATGGCCCTTTTGCAGCCTATTTGAAATTTCAGAACTAGAAGATTTAACCTCTTAATACATCTAATTGAAAAGCTGTTGATTTTTGACAGTGGCAGCCAATAGTGGCATAAGCTGCCTGAGATTTTCTGACATTGTTTTTTTTTTATTTTAAATTTTAACTAAACAGATCATTTTCCCCTATATTTCCCTTATTTGGGATAATTTATAGTCTTTACAGCAGTGAAGGCAAAAATGAGACTTCCTTAAACAGTTGCCTTGAAGGCAAAAGAGAAATAATTGCTTTAAACCTGAATTTTGAACACTATAATTTTGGAGAAGCAAACTTAAGCATATCACCAATGTTCTATTGAAAATTTTCTGTAATGTAGATATATCAAAAGCATAGCACGTCTGTGGCATTCTAGTACTCAGAGAAAATCTTTCAAATATTTTTCAAATACTCTCAGGAAGAGTTATCAAATCTGAGCATTTATCAGTCAGATGTAAAACTATTTTGAGTGCAGAGTACTAAAGCTGCCTCTCAGTGCAGATGCTCGTGTCGCACATTACTTTTCTTCAGGAAGAGCTTCCAGAATTTTCACAATTCTCTGTTGTGTGTTCCTCTGTCCCAGTGCAAATCTGTAATGCAAAACTGGTTTGGACATTCTGGAGAGCTTATTTCCTCAAACTTTACTTGACAAAGCATTGAACTAGGGTGTATTGTGCACTCTGATCAGAATTTTTGTCCTGCAGTAGTTCACAAGTTTGCAGGTAAAGTTAAAAGTTACTTGCTGCATCTCTCATGGAGAAAGCTCTCTGTTTGCCTGCCATGGAAACCTTTCCTGATATTTCCTAGTTGTCAAGGGTGGGTTCAGAGTTCATAGAGCTTTTTATTGTGCCCTTTTTGAGGGATAGAGGCTGATTTGCAGCACTATTTAAAGCAAAGATGCCAAATGAAAGTTCTTCATTTTAAGTTTGTGCTTACACAAAGCTTCTTTGTGGTTTTTTAGGCCTGTCAGACTTGTCAGGCGTGGTAAGAAAAAGTATATTGTTTCCAGCACTTGGATTCCTTTCCTTCTGACATCTGCCACTCTGTAAAGATGATAAATTCCTGCCTCATTAGCCAGGGGTGTGGGATTACAGGCTGACAACACATTAATCACCAGCTTCTGTGGCAGGCTGACTAGCAATAGGCATTGTTAACAAAACTTTTCTAATATGTCACTCTTCTCTATGACAGCCTGTAATCAATCATCTTGATTGACAGTGCTGATAGATTACACTATTTATACTTTGTGTAATGAAAGATAGCGTTTCCACCTACTGTCATTTCTAGGCTAGCATTGGAGGATCACTGAATAGAAACAAACACAACAAAAACCCCAGGCCTCAGCGCGGCATTGTGAAGTTCAGTCAGACAGCGTTGTAGGTCTTTTGTGGTAGCTTTCAGATGACGTGTATTGTTGGGCAACCTGGTAAGCACTTGCCTTTAGGTAACCCTTGAGCTGAGCGTTTCTTTGCCACCATGAGCTGCCGGGTCAAGTTCAGGCAGGTAGGAGACCGTGTTAATCATGGGGTGGCTGTTGCTCCTTTTCCCATCCTGTCTGTCTTCTCCTGCTGACAGCCCTCCACCCCCAGCCCCAACCAAGACGAGAGGTGATTTAGATGTTGATAAAGTCTGTGTGTTTCATGATTTAGAAGGCAAAATTATACGTGTTTCCCGTAATTGTACGGTGCAGGGAAAGTAAACATAGGGAGGAAGTGCAAAGCCAACTTGCCAAGACAGCAGAAACTCTGCTGGAGCTTGTTTGGCTTTTGAAATGTAGGAAATTAGAAACAATATCAGGATTAAAGTGCATAAGCAAATTAATTTCTTGGTTTGGTTTTGATATAGCTGTTTCTGGTTCCAGAATCGCTTTATTATTACCTTTATTTCTTCTTTGTTTCCTGAAGTTATTTCATTTGGCTGTAGATAGAACATTGATTATAACAGGACAGAAGTTGCTTGTAGCAAATGGATTAGAATGGATTATTTTTTTTTACAATTGACTCCTATAGATTCGAATTGATCCAATGCAAATAAATGCTGCCTTTATGTGACAGAGTGGCTCAGATACTATATCTTAATTTCTATATGTACCCTGAGAATTTTCTTGTTATCTTTTATTGGTATATTTATTTATCTCTCTGTTTCTGTAAGTATTTGTGCTTTTTTTTTTTTTTCTTCTCATTGGAAAAGTTCAAGTGCTAAGACACAATAAGGAACTTAAAATTCAGCCTTTGGAAAGTAGGAAATATGAGTTGGAGCCTAAATTATTGTCCTTGGGAGTTGAGCTAAATTTAGGCATTTGGACAGGAACAAGGGTGGAGAAGATCGTCTAAACTTTAATCTCCCTGAGAAGAGTTTCATTGTGAGGCCACAATGATTAATGAGAAACCTGACCATCTGATTAAACCCCTCTGTGTCACAGGACATGATTAGTAGGTGACAGAGACTGTAACAGTATCCAGCCAAGCCTTGTTTCTTTCACAGCTCAGACTGTTGTATGATTAATGTCCCCAAGGGCTATCTCCAGGTCAGGCAGGGAGAACCTGTCAGAACAGGTGGAAGTGACAAATTCTGCAGAAACTCCTTTTGCAAGAGAGGCAGCACACAAGAATGGATGAATGGGGAGGATTCCAGATGGGCTGGTTGACCTTTCTGTGCTCTGAACAGACACCGAGAGCATCATGGGAATGAAACATAGGAAGTATCAAAAAACTGCAGATGTTCCATAGTTATTGAAGAATTATAACATTGCCAAGTTGGGCTGGTAAAATGCACAACACGTCATATTATCGCCACTGGTTTGCGCTTTCTGATATGCTGGAGGAGACTGTAGATCTAGCGAGTGTGTGTATGGACTAGATAAAATACCACACACTGTGTTTTATGGCAAGAGGGGAAGATTCTTTGCTTCAGTACAGATAAGCCTTGATAGAGTTGATGCTTTAGTGTAGCATTTTCCTGTGCTGGTATATATAATCTATCTCATTCTCATCAATACTGCTCCATTTAGGGCAAGACTATCTTGGAAGTTAAAATGGTTTATAAAAATCCTCATTCCTTTTTATTAGGTGGTGGTTATCTACTAAGATATTTTATATCTTCCAGAGTACTTTCACCTCTTAGGTCATAGGTTCAAATCCCCAGTTTCAGTATCCTGACACGCTCCACCTTCAACATCACACGGCACAGAATTAGCAAGAGGATTGCTGAAGTATCATCTTTCAGATAAAGAGACCTTTTCATTTAATCATAGGAATGGTATAAAATATCTTTTCAATGCTACTCAGGCAGAGAATGGAATGTTAGCACCAGGGTCCTTATGGAATTCCCCCTGCACGCAGTTAATTTTCAAAACAAAACTAAAAGTGAAACCAGAGAACAGGATTTCCCGCTTTGCCAAATGAAGAAGCTACTTCTGTGCAAATCTTACTGCTGTTATACCATTGTTATTAGTGTTTGGTACCATTTTTAGCCATTTATAATGTTGCCTTCTTCAGCTTCTCTTCTAGCATATGCAGAGTATCTTCCTCAGTTTGGCTATAAAAAGTCAATTTTCTTTTGCATATGATATTTTTTCCCCTCAGCTTTGCATACCTTTGAGAAGAATGGCTTATTTTCCTTTTACAGAAGGAAAATGTGAAGTACACAAATCTGAAATAGTACTGTCATACCAGCTCTAGTTAAGTTATTGTGCTCCAATATTAGACTTTACATTTAAGTGAACTTTAGTTTGCATTTCCACCACTTTATAGGGAGCCATTCTGAGTAAAGGCTCGCATTTCTGTGATTCTAAGACTAATTTTTTGTTCTTTGCCACTGTTTAAACTGTCAGATCCAGCTTTGGGTATGGTAAATGCCATGCTCCCTTGAGCAAATCAGCTGCCATATGCTATAATTTACACTCTCTGAATCTTTATTGGCTAGGCAAAAGGTCATTTTTCAGAGTGGTTTTACCAATATAGAATGAATAGAAGAAACAGACACACTTCAGTGGACTAGTGACTGGAGATGGGAAAGCTCCCCTATGTGCATGGTCACAGTGGCAAATAGAGAGAATATAGGTAAGAATAAGCCCTAGAAGCTACAGAGGGAGTGAACCAAAATCTCACACTTGAACACTCCATATTTTGAATTCCAATTCAGTTTTTTATTTTCTATTTTTGTTAAAAAAATCCACAAATGCACAAATCTGTTGTAGTATAAAGATTTTAATAGCAATTTCAAGCACTCTCTTACTCAGTTCCAACAGAAATGATAGAGTTTGATAAATTGTGACAACTTATCTTGTAAATAGTTTGCCTAGCTATTGTTTGTTTCAAAGTTTGCTATCAGTTTTTCAAACTCTTGTCATTGTAGATGCTTTCCTGTAGTTTGATCAGTAAATCAGAAAGGAAGGCTGAATATGAATTGCTTGTCTGATACAAGAGGAGACAAGACTGACTTTTTAACCCTCTGTGCAACCCTTGGGGGAAATGAAAGCAAGCAAAATGCATAGAATTTTGGATAGAATAACTATCCAAGAGTAGTTCATGAAGGGCATGCTAATTTTAGGTATAATCTGCTAATCCAGAAGTAAAAAGCAGTATCATGTTGGAATATTCCAATGTGATCACATCAGCAGTTTATGTCATTTGTCTCATACAGTTCAGTGCCTGAGGCACTCTGTCTGAATTTAGAATTACCCTAATGAGTCTTAGTAGCAGGAAGGTGCAGGTGTGCATCTGTTGTATTTTGTAATACACTCAGGTGTGTTTCTGTTGTTATCAGTAACACTAATGAAAGCTTAATGTCGGTTTTCATAGAGAGTTGCAAGGATGGCTCTGTTGCTTTAACTTGTAGGATGTGTGTTGATATTGTAAAGGAACTTGTGAATTAATTGTAATTAAAGCATGTGACTCCAAGACTGATTAAACATTCTTGTGGAAGAGCACCTGCAATGTAATGGATATCATCATCATCATCATCATCATCATCATCATCATCCAGACAAAATGCGAGAGGCTGTTGTAAGAAAGTTAAAACAAACTTATGTCTGTACAAAATGTTCATTAAATTTTTTAAATACAGCATCGGATGTGAAAGGCTGTCCATGTTGTGTATACAACTTGTGCGGTGATGTTTCTGTCCAGACCTCTATGGAGCCTTGTACAGAACTGCTGCTGCCTAATCAATTAATTGTGCAGGAGAGTTTCTGGTTTCCATTTGAGACATTTACTGTCAATGCCAGCAATGGGAGGAGGGAGAAGTATCCCACTCCTCACTGGCATAGCTAAGCCTGCAATGAACTTAACGTGCAAGTCTGGTCCCTCAGAAAAGCCGATTTCATTGACGACTGCCTGAAACTGTGCAAGCGGAATAGTTATTTGAGTTGACATAGCTGCACAGAGAGGACTTGTGTGTGGAGGATAGAGCTTTTGTGGTATAGCTCTATCTGTAAATCCTTTTGAGCACATGGAGGCACAGTTTTTGAAAATCTGTGTGCATGGTCAGCAGCCTCTAAGATACAGGTAGGTCCATCATGCCACTGCTGCATGGCCATGGGAGAGCTCAGCTGTTCTTCACAACCACATCCTTCTTTCCCAAGGTGGACTATGAACAGAAAATGAGTTGGCCTTTTCCTCATATTGGAGCTTGCAGGGACAGCAGGGTGCTCCATCAGCAGGGCTGAAATGCTTGGGTTCTCTGTAGTCACAAATCTGAGTTCTAGCTGAGCTACTGCTGTGAAAGATGACATGTAGATACTTTTACCTCATAGCCTCTTGCTGTCATCTTTAGAATGTAAAATTATGATCCAGACGGTTTTTCTTGTCATGAAGATGGCTTTGTCCTTGTATTCTTGGCCAGGTTAGGAGTGATTGCTATTTGTCAGCCTATGAACATGGGCACAAAAATGGCCATTAAATTTTGTACTCTGGTGTTTAATGTGTGGTAGAGGGGGTCATCTTTTTGTTACAGGTAAATCTAAACATGGGACTTTGGCATTCCTGAATGTCCAAGTACTGCAGCGTGGCTGGATTTCCTTTATGTTAGGAGTTCTTTTCAACATATGCATTTATAGTGTGAATGCTGCTGTGCTTCATTTCTACTCGAAACAGTACTTCGCTAATAATTATATATAATTTTTATTGTCATGATCCGTTATGTAACTCAGGTGAGGACTGTGGGAATTACATAGAAAATCTTTCTTAATACTGTGCCAGCTACCCAACCACTTTTTACCTGTTTTTCAGAGAATGCGGGGCAATATGCCAATAATGAGCTTAGAAAGTATGTATGAAGCTCCTGATAATGTGACATGATTTTTTTCCTTACTTTTGCTCTTCGTTTCATCTTAATTAGTCCCAGTAGGAAAGATTGATTTTTTTTTTTTTTTTAAAGCCTTGTAGCTAACATCTGTTGGTATTCCTGGGGTCAGTCTTTCTCTGTCCTATGTTTGACATTTCTTGTAAAAGAAGAGGAATTTGTTCATATTGACATTAGCTGCCTTGGTATCTCTCTGTGGTGCAGATGGCCTGTGAATAAAGACATCAAGCTAATAGGCAAGATGACAAGCCTTGATAGCACTGGTGCTCCTCATGCTTAAGTGGCAGGGCAGCATAGATTGCTTTTGCTGGGGAGAGGCTCAGTCTGCTGGCACTAAAGCATATGGAATTAGTTCAAAATGCAGTGGGATCCTGGGAAAAGGACAGTACCGTGAAAATCCCTGGCTGGCTCTAACAGTTTCTTCTTTTCAATGTAGTATTTCCTTGAATTAAAGAAAAATGTATGCATGTGGAAGAAAGATCTCTAATTTAGTCTAGATATTTAGTGATTGTTGCTGTTCTATGCATCAGAATAAGACATTGTTTAAAGACTTCTTTGTTACATTGTTTGCTTGTGTGATCTTAAAAGTAAACTGAGCAACCTGTGTGATAAGAAAGGTAAAATGAAACATCTGAATCTAAATGAACATGTGCAGGATGTAAGTGCATATTAAAATATTATTGTGTGAGTGTTTTGGAAACTGTCATAGAGCCCCAAATATGAAAAATCTGTTTCTTCCACAGTGGTCATCTATATTATCCTCTGGAGAAGGCACACTGGAAAACTTGGCATTTTCAAGTCAGCTGATCACTTCATGTGGTAGAATAGAAAGAAAAGCCAGATACTCAAAGTCTAACAAACAAAGCATGAAAGAAAAAAAGATAATTAAGCTCTCAAGAAACAGAGAATTAATAAGTTGCTCCAATTTTAACAACACAGTTAGTTGGCAGAGCTTGTGGCTTGGGGATCCTGTCTTACAGTGTAAGGCCTTTCCCCAGGGCTTATTTGGGATAAAATGCAGCTTAGGATAATTCAGAGAAATCAAAGGGATTTTACCAAATTGGTATAGGCGCCAAATTCAGGCTTTCTAAAGCCAGCGTTTACTAAGGCTGACCTTAAATAGTATCATGGTGTCAAAACTGAAAAATGGGGAAAGGAAGGAACAGAACTTTTACCTCCCCCTTCTTAAAGTGAAGTATTCCCATTAGAAAGGCAACATTTTCTCTTCTCCAACCAGACGTGACACACCAAGACTGAAGAGTTAGTAAGCTCTTCTGTAATAAACGAAAATCAATCTTAGTTGAAATATTTCCACTTTATGAAAGGCAGAAAGCAAATATATAAATAAAACCAGATTTTATTTTGAAATTCAGTTCCCACAGTCTAGGGTATGTAATTATAAATGGGTGAAATATTGTTGTTTAAAAAAAAACAAAGGTGAAAAAGACAGTCACTTTAGAAGTATTTTAGGATATACTTCAACCACATAAAAAAGCCAATACTTTGTTCAGTTTTTATCTCTTGATAAATCACATTTGAATTTACTGAAAACTCAGGGAGCAATGCAATCAGGAATTATCATGTATATTGTTGTGGTATGTTTGAATCTACTGTGGCTAGAAATAGCAAATTGTCTTCTAGTCTTTCAGGGCTGGAGTCATCTCACTTGCTTCGGACAATGTTTTTTAACTTCTCAAGATGAGAAGTGATTTCAACCACTCTAGTAAGAGATTTCCACAGGTGTATTTATTACTTAATAAGACTTGAAGACAAACACATAAATGTCTGTATGAGTGAGGATTTAGGAGTGTTTCTATCTGTAATGCATAATGATATAAATGTTGCTGAGATTGAGCAATATTGTATTTCTCGTCTGCCTGCTCCCCTCATCTCAACTTTAAAAATTCATTATGGGGCAGCCACATAATAACTTTTGTATGAGGATCTCAGAATTTTTCAAGATGAATTAATTAAACATATTTGAAAGAGGGGAAAACTTTAAAAACTGCATTTGCACAGTGTGTAGAGGTGATGTGGCATACATTAGATACATGAAGTGACAAGTGAGCAAAAGGTTCAGATTTGAAGTCACAGAAATACTTATTTCAAAAGACGGACGTTCAAAGAGCTACCTGGTCATCAAAATAGACTCATAAAAGCAGAAAGTCATACAAGTGAGCTTGGCAGTTGGCAGAGCTCCTGGGAGAGGTGTGTGAAGCTTTACATGCAAGGATTTAAATGCACATAGCTGGTTCTGGACGGTGCAAATGCAGGGATATTGGCAGAAGTGGTGTCTTATTCTATATGTGTCAGATGTTAAGCCATCTATTACACTTGAACGATGGCCAAGGCTAAGGGTTGCAAGTGTTCAGCTTACTGAATTCAAGGATGGGTTTTGGATAAATGATCTTTTGCATGCAGACCTTTTAGCAGCTCAATTACTCCACTTTATCGACAGCTCAAGTTGCTCTTTAGTTTCTTTTTCAGACCTGTTGCCCTTTAAAACCTGCTGAGATAATTTTTCTTCCTTGTCATCTTCTGGTGTCTCTTCTAAGCATTTCATATTGTGCACAACGTAGTCATCAAGATATCTACGTGGGGGGACCTGCTTTACTCCTGAAACGGGACTTTTCCACAGATTCCACTCTGCATTTCTTCTGCTATTAAAAGTAGGAGTGAAGGTAGATCTAACAGACCTATTAGGACATCACCTTCTGTTCTTTAGCTGGAGGTTTTGTTTGTGGGTGGCTGATTTTGCTATTAGCAGTTCACTTATATCTGTTTTATTTGATATTCTGTGAAGCCATGTGATTTTTATAGGGGAGCTGTGTTGTTCATGCCTGTGTCTTGGAAGTAGTGCTAATTGCACAGTCATAAAAAAAATTGATGGCTGCAATGACAGTGCTTGAAGACCATGTGGCAAATTACTCCTGAAAGTGAGTGAAGTTTTCAATTTAATAGTCACATAGTAGGCTGTCTTTCACTATAAATATGATCTGTTTTACACTAAGGAATCTTTAAATCCCTTTGTTGCAGATGATTCCATAGTTCTAAAATAGTCCTCAAGGATTCCACTTTTCATTCTTTCCAGTGCTCAAAATACATTCATATTGTATCAGACGACATCCTGGAAATCTGAAAATAGACTGACTTGTACAAATAAGACATAAAATGTATGTCTTCAAGTTTCTCTTATACACAGGCTCAACATTTCTGAAAAATAGCTAAATTTTATGTATGCTGAAGAAAGAAAGTATAGGAAGAAACCACATTACTAATATTTGGTTCTAGCCAGTAGAACTTACATATGCATGGATGTATTTGAAGATGTGTGTACACATATCTTATAATCAGTCTATATCCATACTATATGTGAAATCGTGCAATATTTCATTCTAAGAAAGCTGGATGAAAAATGGCTGATTAAGGTTGATTGTAGAGTATTATTTTGCTTGTAAGTTCAACCTTCACTTCACTGTGGTCAGAGAGAGAATGGAGAGATCTCTTCCCTTAGGAAAAGAGTTTTATGGTCCAAGTGAAAAGCTCTGCCCTGTGTTTTTGAGATACTTCATCTCAACACAGGAGAAAGTCTGCCATGGTCAATAAGATAGAGTTTTACATTTGCTCCTTCCTACTTCATTTTGTTAGGAGGTTGTTGCTGTATTTTAGTGGGATTTTAAAGAATTTTTAGGAAACTGTATTTTCCCCAAAAGCAGCTATGTCGATTTTTCACAACTTGCCTTTATTTGGATAAGGATACAGGGTGCAGTTTTAGTTAAGAGGAGATTTATCTGGCACAAATGTTTGCATGCTATTTGTTTATTGATTATGATCTACTTGCAAGTAATACAAGTGTCAGGTCTTCTCAACTGAAGTCACTTGGAACATATATTGGGTGTTTGTAAGGCTTTAAATCCAGTTGAAAGAATTGGGAGTCAGTGTGAGAAGCCTTAAGCAATGACTGCTGCAAGTAACCAATCTGCTGGTATGGCTAAATGAATTGCTGATGTGGACACAGCCTGTGTGTCACATTCTGGAAGGTTTTGCTCTATTAGGTTATCAGCCTTTTCTGGTTACTGAGAATTGTCTCATTTGTTTCAGACAATTGTCTCATAACCGTAACTGTTATTTTCAAGTAAAGTTTAGTTTTCTTGTTAGCAGAGCCCTTTGAAAGAATTAAAGCTAGGGCTCTGGTCTAGGTTGCATACATTGAAACTGTTTATATGTAAACCAGTCTTCAAAGAAGTTTTCTGGTTGATAAAGTATTTTAAAGGTCTTCATGCAATACAGATGAGTCCAATCTTATTTTCAGCTCCCAGAACTGAACCCTGAAGTTATTTAAGGCTTAGTCTTTACTTGGTGACTAAAATGCTTAGTTTTCACATTGAAAGTTGTACAAGTTTTATGTCAAGTTGTACAGTATTTATTGTTTCATTTTATATTTATTAATGTTAATTTTTAGCTAATACTTTACAAGTGATACAGTGATTGTAATTCTGAAAGTCTGCATCCATATCACGTTTCTGTCATCAAAATATATTTTTATTTACACTTACTGGGCTTTTTTCCCCATATGTCTAATGGTCTTCAAATATATATCTACTGTACATTGGGAATTTTTATTTCAACTGTGATGGATTACTTTTTGCTGTTTCTGCTGGTGCTGGCAGTGGAGACAGGAGTCTCTGCATTTTGTACTAATTATTGGAGTAATGAAAGAAGATGGGGCCATTGGACAGTTATTTTTCTGAGGATGCTCTCAGGAATTAGTTGTCTCAAAGGGTAAACATTGATTGAGAGTTGTGGCACTTTATGATAACCATTAAAATGCCTAATAAATTATGATACTCCACCAAGTGATAGTAAATAATTTTTCCCTTCAGTAGTTCTTATATAACTGAAAAAGTCTCCTAAAGGCTTGAGTTAGATTCTGACTTACTATGTGATCGTTATACTGAATATCTGTATTTTTAAACAAAAATTAATGGCAGCATAACACAGAAAGAATTAATGTGTTTTGAACATGAAAACTGCTGTATTTAGTAAAGGATATACCATTCAATTCAGATCTCAGGTTGATTTTCTGGTCTACATGGTTACTACCACGTGAAATGGAGCAAGACTGTAAGAGAGTAAATAATCTAAGATACATGAACATGTGAAGGCTGTGTTCATTGCACATGATGCATATATAAGCAAACATTAATTTTGCTGAGTGTTTTGAAACCAGAGCTTTTGCTGGTAGCATCACAATAAAAACATAAATTTAATGCAAAGGAATGAAGCTCGGTACTTTTGATGCAAAGGAGGTACAATCCTGAATACTACCAAATAGTTGGAGTTTATGCTTCCCTACCCTCACCACTGCTGTCCTAGGGAACTCTCTACCATTAACATCTATTTCTCTACTCACCATTTTCTCCTAAACATTAGAGGTGTTGCACCTGGTATTTTTTTTTTTTTTAACTAGCATGTGAATGAAAGCTGTGTGGCATCCCTAGCTCCCTTTTTGGGCTCAGTGTCTCACAGAACTAAACACAGCTGAATGAGTCTATTGTCTAAGTGCCAGTTTCACAGTGGGATAAACCTTGTAAAGTCAGATGAATCTTCTTCATTGACAGGAACTGCAGAAACCTGACTTGGTCATGTAAACATTTTAAGTTTCTGTCTAAACATTTAGGACTTGGCCTTCCTGTGGGAAGGTTTAGCTACCAGGGAACAATTACACTTTGTGTTCTTGTGTTTGTAATTATTATTAATTGGAGTATCAATTTAATTAAACCACACAGGGAAAAAAAAAAAGAGAAGAAGGATAGGTAAAATGAGTATATGGAATATAGAACGTATGTTTTATATTTTTGAATCCATGAAGGATAATATTATGTCAGTGTACATATAGTTATCTTAGACAACCCTGGATGTGTTCTGCTGGAAAGAGCAAATATTTTTTAGATCTTTGTGAATTCTCATCAACAGGTTGGCTGTCTGGTTCCTTGGTGCTGGTTACCTGCCTCTAGCCCTGTGCAGGGTTCTTAGGATAAACCCAAATCTTAAAAATACAACATGGAATTAGTTTCATGTTATGCATGGGAGTTTGGCCACATGTGGTACTCAGCCCTCTCTGTCCTGTAACAGAGGGACAAATTAAGCTACCTTTTCAAGAAGATTGGTTCCTGATCTTTCAAAATTGAAGAAGTGTTCAGTGGGATTTTTTCAGTTCTTTTTCACAGTGTCCTTCCATCCTGGTTATTACAGGAATAAGAGATGAATTTTAAAGGTGTCTGGCTTTAAGCAGCAAGGGGATTTTGGTATGTTAAGCTTGATCTCCAGTCTTAGCGGGATTCTCAAAGACACCAAATCCCCAGAAGTTACTCAAAGAATCAAGGATCACATTAGTCTAACAGCAGAAAATTGTAAGGATTTGGAAAGAGTTTGCAATAATTACATTCTGTTACGGAGTAGTGTGGTGGAATTTGATGTGATGGAACATGAAGAAGATTGTGCTCAATTTTAAGCATTAGGCAAGAGTGGGCATTTCTTGAGGCAGGCAGGTCTGTATCCTCCTGCATGGATAGTTGTTGGGTGGTGTTTCTTTTCTGTTTTTCATAATAGTTGAGAATCTGATACTTTAAAATTCTGTATCATCATTCTTCATCCTATTAACTTGGCTCACAGTTTAGACAATGATGCTTTACCTCTGTAACACTGTTGATCTAAAGATATACGCAGTCCAAATTCATAAGAAAAATAGTATTTTTTGTTGTCCCAGCTGACAGAAGAAACAGAAGATCTTTTAGATGTGCTAATCCTTCTTCAGGCTACAGAAAGTTGCATTTATACAACTAAGCACAGTAAATCTGAGAGATTTTCTCCTGGGTAAATAATGCAGGTTCAGTAGTGTATTATGGTTTGGGGTTTTTTTTTTCCCCCTTAAAAGCTACTTTTTTTTTTCCTTTTAGTTTAACTCTTTCAGTATAAATGACCCTAATCCTGTGCACCAGCCTGTGTGTGGCAAAGGAAAAATTGCTTTAGTCAACTTTGGCGTTAAATTTCTGACTATTCTGTTGGATTGTTGTATCCATATTATTATATAAACATGTCCAAGGTTTTCATTGCTTGCTCATTGCAAGTGGGAGCAAGTAAAATAGAACAGATATTTACTCTTAGGTGTTGCCAGGTGGAAGTCATCTTTCATGAAAGTATATGAATAGTATTGATTTTCTTAGTTTGCATATCTGGAAATTAAGTAACAGATTGAAATGCAACCTTCACGCTACTGTGCTATTTCTTTTTACTTTTTTTCCCCACCTCCAAACTGCTGAATAAATGGTTTACAGTTGACCTTAACTTCTAAGGTTTTGGGGTTTTTTGCTCTTTGGTTTGGAGCAAGACACTTGATAAATTAGAAGCTAAACTTTCCAAACTCATTGACTTGTGGGCAGTTTACAAATTTTATTGAAAATAGTTCAAGTAAGTGTAGGTGTGTCCACACCCAAAGGATGTGGTTTTCACTTACATTCATTAAACTCACATAGTTTGTGAGCTTTGATTTAAGGTCATGCTGCTCTAGTATCTTGATTAGAAAAAGTAAAAATACAGGTCATGTATTATGTACTTTTAAAAATATACAAGTATCATCAAACAAAGATGTCTTTAAAAGCAGGGGAAGGTTTTCTTAGGATGTTTTTTATTCTTAATCTGTTCCTATTTTTTTTAAATTCAATTTTGCCATGGACAAATAATCATTTAGAAGATGGATATTTTCTTCAGTCACTGTCCATCTGTGGAATAATTTTAAGCAGTACTTTTCACTGTATTTGTGAAACATTTTCTGTAAACTAAAAACCTGAGTAGGCCCACGAGCAGCACAAAAGCAATAGTGGCAATTATTCATAAAATATTTTGTTAATACTATCACATGAAATTGAAGTGGTCTGGCATGACCACAAAAAGCTTATGCCACAGATGTCCTTTAAGAATTGTTGAGACAGAAGCAACCTATGTCTTCTGAACAGAACATCTGTGGGGAAATATGGATTTCTACCTTTACATAGGATAGTTGTTTGGTGCTCTGCAATGCTAGACAGCATGGTGAACATTCTGGTTTTCATCCAGAAATAAATATTTTGTGAACAAGCTCTGAAGTTCAGATATGTGGTGAGGAGTGTTGGCAAGAAAAATACATTTTCTCCATTAATGCATTTTCTCCATAGTCTTGCTCTCTGCTCTTGAGTAGACTTGAGACAAGTTTACAGGAAAGGTGGTTATCTTTCTGGAAATTTGTTATGCTTGCAGGGGTAGGAAACATGAATGCTCTTCCCCATATTCATGCTGAGTTTTCCTTTAGAGGAAAGGATGAACTTATTTAAATATGAGGTTACACATTACATTCTTCTCTAAATGAACCTGTATTGTTTTTTCTTTTTCCTCTTGTACTTCTGGTTACTCTTTCCAGTAAAGTGCTTTTTCCCTTCCTCGGACTGAGAGAAAAGCATTTGCAGCTGTGCTTATGTTCTGGCCAGCTCCCACTTGATTCTATCTTATATATTCATGTACCACTGCTAGTCACTCTAATTCAGTTTCTAGTAATCATCCCTCCAAGTATCAGAATATTACATTTCAGCATAAAAATGCAAGCTTGAATAGTAATGGAATCTGAACTGTTCTTTTCCTCTACTTTCTCGTCTTCCCAATCTGGAAATTGTTTTTGGGGCACTTTGTTAAAGTAATTTGCATCAGCTTAACTCTTGTTCCCCACAAACTGCGCCATTTCATAAAAGCATAATTGCTGGTGACACCAGCCTGCACATTTTCACCAGTATGGTATTAATTTTAAGTCATTTGCTTGACTAAATCGGTGATAATCATTAGATGATAATTTTTGATTTGTAGTAGTTTGATAGCGAAGAGTGTGCTTCTCTTGTGTACTGCATGAAATATTTGATGGTCTGTTTTTAGGGGTTTATATATTATTTGATCAATTACATTATATGGTGATAAATTTATTCTGTGTTATGCACTCATGCTTAGAACACAGGCTGTAAGTCAAAGGCAATACATTTTCATCAGCTTGTTTGAGCAAGTGACTACCACCTTTCATCTACCTAAAGTTAGAATAAAACATTCCCTTCTTTCTTTACACACAGCAAAGCTTAATTTAATTAGAAAGCTTATGCAGATTGAGAATTGCCAACAAGGGTGATGACGCTAAAAACAGTTGTCTGGAAAGCATGCTAAGTAGTCAAATGCTCAATAAAATTGAAAATTAATTAATGATGTGGAATGCTATTTTATGAGCTATCATGATTGATATCACAGGAAAGTCGCTTTCTTTAGTTCTGTAAATACAGTGCTGCCTGGTGAGAAGGTAGAGGATCTGACTAGCTCAGGAACCAGATTGGAGGTGGCACTGCCTCTTGGTGAGATGCTCAGGGAGAAGTGGTTCACGCCAGTAGGGAAAAATGACTGCCTACACAATCCTGAGTAAAGTAGTTGGTGAGAAGGACCTTGTGCTCTTTAGAGCTGTGGGGTAATTTACATTGCTAAGGACCAAGAATAATTTGCCCAGGTTAATCAAACTTACTGAGTTAAACTTCAAGGCAGTAGGAGGTCAGCCATAAAGAAATCAGAGTACCAGGACATGAATGCCAATCTCTCAGAAATTAATAATTAAATACAGTGCAATAAAATCAAAATATTGGAGTAGATTATGCAGGCATGCTCTATTTCTATTGGCCATCCTTTTGCAGGAAAGTTTTGCTCAGGGTTTGGAAGTGCAAGAATCTGGTGAACATGCAGAAATATATGAGTTCATTGGTTTTATTTGATTCAGCAGAAGGATCCTGAGAGGGCTCTATAGAAGAGGGCATATCTCTTCTCATACTCACATTTATGAAATATTTGGCATTCATTACCAAATGCATATGTTATCCATGACCTGCGTATTTGATGTTGTGACCATAATTTTTAAAGTTTGTATTATTCATCCTGATCTTATTTATCAATATAATTATTGATATTTATGTATTTTTTTTTTTCATTTTTAAGGCTATGTATATTTTTCATGGTTTGAGATAGAGATCAAAGGTACCCTTAATTGTGAAGGATAGCTGATCTGGACATCAACAGAGGGAGAAAACAGTCACATTGCTGGTAAAAATTCAGCTGTGATATGTGCTTAACTTATCAGTCTAATACCAGTCAAGATAGAAATGAAGAAAGGAGTAGTAATGGAACCTTTGACATTTGCCAACCTGTATCCTCACTGTCAGAAAAAGAGTTGCCAGTTGGAATAAACAAAAAGCCTTTTTCAGGGCTGATAAAATGTGTTGGAAATGGCAGCTAGATTAAAGCCTCCACATCAAAATGAATGCTGAAAAAGCTCTTTTCAGGACTAAAGAGGAGATTCAAGTTGTCAGCAGCCAGTCTGAATCTGGCAAGCAACGTGAAGTACTTAGAGCTAGAGAACTTTAATTAGACTTCTCTCCAGGCTAAACAGAAGTTCTTAGTCTTCCTCCTTGATAAGTTACTGATTGGCTTCTGTTGTACTGACAAATATTAACTTTGACAAGAATTTGTGTATGTGAGCCATGCAATAAAGTGTTATATTGTTATCTGAGCAAAAACGTTGGCTTTGTGTGCAGTGGAGAATGTGGGTGATATTAGAGCAGTAGCTCAAACCCAATATGATCAATCTCTTGTTTCTTTGCATTGTGAAGGTGCTGTGTTTGGTATAAAAAACAGCCTTCAAGTAAAATTCTTTTATGTTTTATCTTTCCCTCTCAGCAAAATAATTTATAATTTTTACTAAAGTTTATTATCTTTATGAAGTGAACTGATCTTGGCAAGTTTTCTGGATGGATCAGGAGTGTTATTATAATCTATTAGTTTCAGTGTCGAAAGAGTTTTAGAAAAGATAATTTGGTTCAAAATCATGCTCTTGTGAGTTGAAAAATTAATAGGAAATACATAAAGTAACCAATGATATAGTATAAAATTAGATATATTATTTATGAAACGCATAAGAATTTGATCAGAAATATTTTAGAAACAATATTTTTATACTTTGATCAAAGTCAGATTATTTTGACCTTGAGTGAAATTATTCATTCTTTCTTTTTTTTAGAATGTAAGCCAAAGTTCGTGTTTTCCTAGTAATGACTCAGTTTATTTTTCAGATTTTATGTCAGTATATATGTATACATGGTGTTAAGGCTAAAAATTAATATTTAGTACTTCGTTCTTTAATATAGGAGCCACATTTTGGTTTTGGAGACTAAAGGGGTGTATGTTATTGCTGAGTTGTTAATGTATTTCTTGAATAGTAATATATAGTTATTATTTTAGATAGAAGCAAGATATACTGCACTTGACTGATCAGTAGAAAGATAAGTTTCACTATAGCAAATCTCTACTATTGCAATTAGATAAGGAGATGAACTGCTGTTTAAAGTTTTGCAAATGTTTTGTTGAATCAGAACTATAAGTACTTTGCAGTTTCTTTTCTTGGAAAGTGGTCTTTGTCCCCAAAACACTTCTAACATACTTTCCTTTTTTTTTCCCCTTTCTTTTTTTTTTTTTTTTTTAAATATTCTTGTTAAGGTAAACTCTTTAGATATTCTTAGGTATAGTCATGTTTCTTAATTAATTATCTCCTGTTTTATTCATCAGGGAGAGAGCTGTCATTTTCAGGATCTTTCCTCTACCCTATTCTAGTGTAAGATTTACCTTTGGTCTGGTTTGGTTTTTTTCAATGCTTGGTGTTACACTTCTTTAGTTTGATTTTTTTATTTTTAGTGTTTTCTTCTCCATGATGTAACCTTCTTTTCTTGAAGCATTTCAGAACGGCAGTAACAGTAACTCACAGAGCTCTGTCTTCCACTTCTTGTTGCTCGGGTTCACTTCAAACTATGTCAGAGGGAATTTAATTATGGTTCATTCTGAAAATCAGTAGGAACATTGTTTTTTGATAACTAATATATAATAAATTGTCTCTGTGCCCCAGTAAGATTTGGTTAGAAACTGATGGGGACCACTGGAATTTGTGCTAGGTCTTTTGTCTTTCTGTTTTCACTGACAAATTATGTGAAAGCTTTTCTCCCTCTGCAGTCCATCTGTGTTGTGTTTGGGAGTATTGTGCTACTAAGCCAAGGGTTTAGAGGGCCTTTGTGTTGGCAATATTGAGTAATTCATGGAGGAAGCTTTTCTGTGTCAATATTGATGAACCTTTCGAGCACTATTTTCTTGGATTTGCACTATTTCCAGCCCAAACTGGGAATGTATATAAGGTAGAGAATGTTATCAACACAAAATTCCTTTAACAGTTATCTTTCACCTCCACCCACAGTGAAAATATGGATATGATGCCATCCTTCAACAGCACAATCTCAGTTCTGGTGTTCAGCATCTTGTCGGATAAACGCTGCTCAGTTGTGGTGGAAAGGCTCAGCTCCAGTCCGTGCGGAATGCCTAATTACATTGACGATAGTGTCTAATGTTGTGAGATTCCACATCATGCAGGATTTAACAGGTTTGCATCTTCCAGTGGATTTTCAGACTAAACTGTAGCTAATATAGATTACGAAGAACTTGATGTAGTGCACTTAGTTAAAAAGGTTAAGAGTTAGTTTTAAAACAGTTTTAAAAGAGTTAAAAAACCCCAAACAAAAGCAAGTGATGCAGTCACTCCCCACCGCACATGGGTGGGCCTGTGCCCAGCCAGCTCCCAGCACAGGGTGGCTCACACACCTAAACCCACTCCTCGCTGGCTATTTGCTGAGTGTGACAGTGCATGGCATGGAATATCTCCTTCGTTTGGTCCCTCTTGCTGCTCCTGTCTCCTCCCAGCCCTTGCACACACCCAGTGTGCTCACTGCGGGAGAAGAGCGAGGAACAGGGAGTGACTTGACTGCGCAAACACTGTTTAACAATAGCTGAAACATTTCTGTGTTGTCAGCACTGTTTTGATTGTAAATCTCATCCATAGAATTATGTAAGTTGCTATGAAGAAAATTAACTCCATTCCATTCGGACCCAATACCATTTGTTACTTCCCTCATCTCTGTCTCTGCCCTGAGTTTTTAACTTTAAAATGCTTTGTTCAAAGACAAGAAATGTAAACAGATTGAGAGGTGTAGCTAAATGGAATAAGGATAATAACCAAAGGAAAAAGTCTGTATATTTAGTATCCCAGATTGATCAGAACCTAACTCACTTGACAGATAATTGCCTGACAAGCAGTGTCTTTGATGTTAAGCTTCAGTGAAGTAGAAAGTGAGTTCCTCAGCTGCTCCCCAACAGTCTTTGGGTGGTCTCTTGCTGTCCGATGCTGGAGCACCCTCTCACCCTGCTGAAGGGTGTTTCCGTGTGTCACGCTGCCTGCACACAGTTACACACCGCTTGCTCCACGAGGTCTTGGGGAGAGTGAGTGAGGTGGAGAGAGATTTGGGGGGAGCAAGAGCAGCCAAATACAGTTTAAAATAAACAACTTCTAAATTAAAAAGAATGTTAAATACAGATCATCTGCTCAAACCATGACAGCAGATTTAATTCCTTCCTCCTTTTACCTGATGGAGATGCGCCTGCAGGGCTCGCATCAATTACCTGTCGACATGTGGAAAATGATTGATGAGCTGCCTCAGGCACTGAAGTATACTTTGTCAACCACTCATAATTTATACATCTTATCTCTGCCAGAACAAAAGACAGGACAGCATGCACTCTGAAATCAGGGGGGGGAAAAAAAGAGAGAGAGAAGGTAAAAAAGAAAGAAAAAAAGAAAAAGGCTGTTTGAGTTCCAGTATGTAGCACAAGTTGATAACATTGATGGCTATCTGCTCCCTCAGCAGACATCTCCTGCCACTTTCTACTATGACTGCTTGAGTTTGCCAGGCTCTGGCCATTCCCTGCTGGAAAGATGCTGACATAGTAAGCATGGAGCAGTCTAGAGTTACATTTTAATTACACTATTATCTACAAGAGTCTCTGGAGCACTGGTGTTTGTTCTGACCTTTTGTTTTAATCAGCACTCTCAGAGCAGGCTGTTAACCACCACTGACAGAGATTGATAATTTATATAGTGGGGTCTTCTTAAGAAGCTTTCATTTAGAACCATTACGGAAATCAGATACTTTTACATTCAGACATCGTTTTAGCATGTACTTCAGATAGGTGAGTCTTAGAGTAACGTAGAAACCAAATTTGTACTTTGACCTCCAACTGCAATCAAACCCAAAATAATATTTTTGTTTTATATTTTGGGGGGATGAAATATTGTTTGTGTTTCTTTGAGACTCTTGGAGCATTTTCAATCACAATGTTTATTCAGTACTTGCTAAGAACTTGTAGATAAGCCTCATATTCTACACTTAGTTTTTCAAGACTAGCTGTTAATATAGAGGAAGGATGGGAGATTATTTAAATGCCAGCGTGAGACAGTGTGAACAAGGCTAATTTCCAAAATACCTGGTATTTAGTGTTGTTCAAGTGTCTCAAAAAGCAAAAATCTCTTATTAGTTTTGAAAATTTTATTTTTCAGTTTAATGCAATAATGAAACTTTGATCATTTCTCCACCTGAATAACATGGTATATTTACTCTTCAGCATCTACTACACTGGGAACAAAATAAACATTTTTGAGTTATTACTCTGTTTGCTTGGAAGGTTGTGCTGAAATGGTAGACAGGTCATATTTGTCAATAGGGAAGGATTTAAAAAAAAAGGTTAGGACAAAAGCAATCTGAATGGAAAATTTAATGATACAATGTTTTAGAATATTGGAATGTAAATGTCGAGTGGTAATATGCTGCTAAGTTTAGTTTGTATCATCATATTTTCAGATATTCTCTTGTCCTCTGGTGTCATCTTGCTAATTTTATTGTCCAGACATACCAGGACATTTTGGAGATTTCTAAGGAATATTCAGTTCATGTGTATGGGTTTTCTGACACTCTGCTTCATCCCCTGTGTGTTGAGTGGGGCCAAGAGACACCTTGGGAGCAGCAGACTCTGGAAGCTGTGCTCTGCAGCGCTCAGCATGTGAAGGGCTAGATGGTGTACAAGGAATGCTTCTGGGTACAGGCATCATTTTCTCGCTCATAGTTTTACTTTACCTAGTGACAGGGAGCAAAGCTTTCAACTGACTAGACCTGTTTAGTCTGTGTTTTTTAAACTGATCTCTGTTTTTTACGTTGAAATGTTCCAACACAGATGTTTTTCCTTCTATCGTGTTACACATGCAGCAGTGGAGCAGATTACCAAGCCACAAAGAATTAAATTAATTACCACAAACCCAAACCTCAGTCATGCATGGACTTCAGTAACAATTAAACACAATAGCTGCTGGCCATTTAATTGAAAATTGTTCAAAATGTTTCATTGACTCAGTAAAACTTCTGGAAGAATGAGACTATTTGTACTCTAACTAAATAGAAAACCTCTCTTTCCTGATAACAACATATTTGTACAAATACATATATGTTTTTGGACTTCCCGGTTACCAAAGTAGACCTAAAATTCAGAATTGGTAAATGTAGAAGCAAACAAGAGAGTGTCTGAATTCTGAATTTGGTCCTATGAGCTTACATAGAGTGACAGCCAAACAGGTATAGCTACAGAGTATGAGACACTTGACCAAAAGCAATTTAAAAGTTTTGATCAGGCAGACAGTTTTTATGATTACAAGCAGCATTGTAACATTGCTGTGCACTTGTAGTAAAAATAAAATAGAAATTGGTTATTCAACTTGTTAAACCCATGAGACTAATAAGTGGTGAAACAGAAACTTACTTTTGCTCAAGTTCTGAACAGTTGTAATCTTGCTTTGCTTGTATTTTCAGCTGAGGAAAAGCAAATAAATGTAGTCAGTGTGAGCCTCAGCACGTGAATCCAACTTCTCAGCAGGATTTATTAGCTCTAGGATAGCAGAAGTAATACAGGTATATGACATTCTGTGGTTTGGGGTGGACAGGACAAGTTCCTTCCTGTAATGCATTGTGTAAGCACATTAGAGTTTTGTTTAGAGAGGGAAACTGCTGAAAATCATAAACCTAACATACACTGATCAATATGAAATAGAATTTCATACAATATTGCTTGGAGTGGAAAGAATATATATTACAAAGGCAGTTTAAAGAGACAGCAATTCCCAGTCAGTGGGGGCAAGAGATTTCAGTGTGGGAGAAACACTTGTTTCTTCCTTTGCCATCAACCTGCTATACGACCTTGAATAGGATACTTAAATCTGTTCTTTATGCTATTTTTTGTCTGTGTTGTCAAGTTAGAGAGTGTTCTGTTCAAGGCAGAGCCCGTGTGCTGTTCTGTGATGCTGAGGAGCCCAGTGCTGGCATTATGTGACCTTGAATAAAGCGTGTAGGTGTTGCTCTAATATGAATGAAGAGCAAGGTGTCTTCAAGTAATAGGCACTGCACTGTTGCTGTTATGTATGAGATCAGTGGCAATCATTTAAAAAAAAAAAATTAAAAAGGAGCACCAACTATAGGAAAATCTTGCCTAATTGCTAGGCTTATAGTTGCTAAGCTATAAAAATATCACCTTTGTTTGATTTCTGTGCTCTTTTGTCCTTCTGTGCAGCCATCCCTCATTTTGCTAGTCTAACTCTTAAGGAAGCTAATATTCCTTGCTAGGTAATGTCAAGCTTATGAATTTTTATGAAAGCACTTGTTTTTATCCAGCTTTGTGGATGGTGTTTTAGGGTACACCTTCCAATATTTACCTTTCTACTTTCCTGTATGCCTTCCCCTCCTCCCTGTTCCCCGTCCCTGCATCCCATTCTCTGTGGTAAACTGGTCCTCAAAGCTGTCTGAAATGGATTTAAAAAAAAAAAAAAAGGTGTCCTTACTTTGTTTTTAAGTATGTTATTTCTTCTTAGTGCTGAGTTGCTTTTTTGTTTTTGTTGTTTTGTTTGACAGGCTGCTTGCAGATAGAACAGTTTTCCATAAGGGATTGAAATCATACATCAAATCTATTGTTTTATATGTAAGCCACTTGAGAACAATGAAAGCAGTTGCTGGAACCCAAATACCATTACAAATAGATTTATTGTAGTATGTTTTCTCCCACCTTTTTCTGGAAGTTATTACTTTAATCTTAAGAATTTATGTAAGTAGGCTTGTAGCTTTTATATGCTTTATGCATTCACTTTTGAGACTTTTTAGCTATTTAGTGGCATGGTGTTTAAAACAAGTGTTATCAAGGAAATAATTTCAGCTTTACATCATTTTTTTTATATTTCCCTGTGAATGCTACATATAAAATAGCCAGATGGTAATATAAAAGAGTTATAGTAAATGTCAAGGAAACTTATCTTCACAATGCCCTTTAGCTTGGTGTGTTCATCTCAACCTACAAACATCAAGAAGAGATAAAGATGTAATATCCCTTTGTCACAAAATTATATAAAATTTCAATGTCTTCAAACTTTAAATGCATCTAAGGAAAAAACTTATTAGAAATATATGCAATTAAAGTCATTCTAGCATTTGTAAAGGAGCAAAAATGCTTTTAAACTGCTTTTCCCTCCTCAACTAGAACAAAGGTATTTTGTATTGAAAATATTTCCCAAAATATGGCTATGACAAACTAGATCAGATGTTTCTAAGAGAATACAGATTTTTCTGTCATTTTAATAGTGAGTCTAAATCAGATCTCAAAGGGGAGAAGGTTATTTACATATTATTGACCGAGAATTTAATACACTCAATAAGCATCAAAATGAAGCAACGTATTTAATTTACAGCAATATTTTAAATGTTTTAGTCATCATACTGGATAAACTAGAGTCCTGATAATTTGTTTCTTTTTTCTCATGGTTTCAGGGGATGAAAGATCGCCAGTTACTCTGGAAATATATTTGAGATCACTGTGTTGATAGGCAAAAAAACTGCTGATTAGACGGCTTTTATAAAAGGTGGTGCAGTTCCACAGCATTTCTCACACTTTCCCAGTCCCAGTAGCCATATGTATTAAGATGGTGTCAAATGGAGTTGTTACTGATCTTAATTTGCTTTATGTGAGTGAGTGGATGAAATGTAAAAGTAATATTGGTAAAGCTGACAGTGCAATAGAAATGTGGCATTCTGGTTGAGTATTCAACTGATGCCCAAAAGTACTGACAAATGGTAGGTTGTGAAGCTGTGATCATCGTTGTTAAGGGACACAGGATTAATAAACCCCTCTGAGTTGTCACCTAGAGGAGGTGTTTGCATTTTTTCACGTCATAGCTTTCTACAGATGAACATGAAGAAATCAAAGTAAATAGCTCAGAGGAAAAATAACAGTAATATCAAAAGAAGAAAAAAAACCCCATGAAAACAAATTAAGGAGACTTAAAAAGCCAAAATTGTAGCTGTGTTGAACTAGACTGTAAATCAAAATGTTGTGATTGAGCAGTGAGCAGTTTCCTGCTGTCTAGGGCAGTCTGCTTTCTGAGCGACAGTGGCACAGAACTAATTGTTGAATTTCGGAAGTGTATTTCTTGGGGAAAAAATGTGGATGTAATTGTCACGTAACACTGCTAAACTTTGCTGAAGTGATGTCAGCAGCATCTCAGTTTTGGGGTTAAGTAACCCTCTTGAATTTTGTGATACATTTTTTAGTTAACATTTGGAAAAAAATGCGGTACGGTTTCACTCCAACCTTACAGCCACTTTTCACCACTTTTTTCCTTAGACCTTTGTCTTTAAAGACTAGGCTTTCCATGTCTCTTCTGCCTTCCATATCTTCCTTAATATTGCTGATGAGATGTTATTTCTCTCTGTCTGAAGAAACCTGCAGATAATATCATCTTCTTTACAATGTTCTTTGGAAGGAAGGAGAGATAAAAGCACCCACTTTTGGCCCAGTGTATTTACTGGTCAAGATGTGAAGAAGGTGTGTAATGCTTCTTCACTATTTGTTTTGTGCATATTTTCTCTCAAGAGCATCAAAACGCAGAACACAGACACAAGGAAATTGTAATAGATCTTTTAATGAAAGATGGGATTGTTGATATCAGACCTTTGCATGTGTGTGAATCAATAGATTCCTGTTTAGTTAACCCTGATACAGCTTTTTAGGCATTAATCCTTTACAAGGAAGTTTTCATGAATGCCTTCCTTCTCCTTGGGAGACTGTGCTTGTGTGATAAGTGTTATATTCAATCTTACAGAAATTTTACTGATTGTTTTTGGCTTTGCATTTTTGAAAGTTACCCCTTTTTAAAAATATTTCCAAAGGAAGTAGCTATAGGCTGAGAAAAACAGCGTATCATCTTGTGTAGAGAAAGGGAGGAATCGTCTTTCCTCTTTTCTTCTTAAACGCCTAGAAAATAGTGGACACAGCACTTCAGAACCTGAGCTCCCATTTGTTTTCCAATATATAACAGAATCTGAAATTCAGTTTTGAGTTCCTGGTCAAGAACCTCAATTTGCTGCCCCATGGCCATAGAATATTTCTGAAAAATTGAAGTTGCCAGGTTAGAATATACTTCTGGAAGTAGCCAATAGCAAAAAAATCACAGAAGCAAAGTGCACTAACTCCTAATAAAATGTGCTGCCTATGCTTGGCCAGACTGTGACTAAAACAGAGATTTTTTAATATGCATGTGTATGTGTGTGTAGTTGAGGATATTAAAACAACTCTTGTTCACCATGTAGCTGTAGAGGTAAATGGCTTATTACTTTTACATGCATATGACTAACAGTTCAAAAAAATGGAAAAAGGAAATCTGAAAGAACGATGCATGAGAAAAATGAGCATGTAAACAGCATTTTCTCTTTTCTTTTATTGCAAACCTGAATAAATATGTATTCAGACTACTGTTTCCTGTTAACTGGCCAAGAGAGATATTTTACTCTTTCTTTCAAGAAAATTTGGATTGAGCATAGGTGGTCTTACTTAGCCATGATCACTTTCATGGAAGTAACTCTATTTCTGTCAGTACGGTAGTTCTTTCATTTAATTTAATTCTTTAAGTCTCTCTAGTTTCTCCTTTAGAGAGTTACAGAACTCAGCATCCTGAATCCATTGTCTCTTTATTGTGATGCATGTAAATAGAGTAGTTTTAACTTTCCAATCTAAAGTATAAAGAAATTGGATTGCACGTTTGAAGTGGAATGAAAATGATGCATAGAGAAGCAGATCATTTTATAGGCTACTGTTCTATTTTATGGAATGATAAATAATGATGTAAAGTATGTTTTCCTTTGCATGTTTCAATTGCTCAGTGTACATAACTGAATTTAAAATAAATTCAGAAATGACTGCTCGGCCTTGCTGAAGTACTTGGAGAAGTGCTTTTTTCTTAGTATCTTTTCTAATAAATAAGTTGCTATGAATACAGCCTGTTTAGATCTTATATTTTAAGTGGACTTTGACAGATTTAAATTTAGTCTGGACACAGTAAGTGTCTACACTGTCACTCTTTGCCTGCTGTTTCAAGTGACTGATTTCTCACTCCTATGCCCCAGCCATTCTATATAACTTCATTTCAAGAGCCAGCTCTGCTGTATGAACTGACTGACGAATTTCTTTGTGTATATAAACTTGGTCAGGCTGGGGTGGAGTTAGGGTCTAGTGTTGGGGTATTTTTGATGTGTGGCTGAAACAGTGTTGATGGCACACCAATAGTTTGGCTGTGGCTGAGCAGTGCTTGTCCAGCACCAAGGCTTTCTCTCTTTGCCAGACAAGCAGGCTGGGAGTGGGCAGGGCATTGAAAGGGATGTAAGTGGAACTATGCTTTAAAATTAAATCTGTGCCATCAATTAGTCTAACTAATCTGTAAATTCCTCCTTGCTTGTGCACTTTTTCAGCATGCGGCGTTAATTCAAATTAAATTTTTTCTATAGTAATGTTTACTTAGCAGATAATTCATCAGAAAAAAAGGAACGGCAAGTTCAATGTTTTTATTTTTGTTTGGGGACCTTGCCTTTTATTACCTTATTACTTTGCCTTCCTCTCTTTTTGTCATTGGGGTGATTCAAGTTAGCACAAATTGCTTTTTCTGTGGTTAGCAAACTCAAAAATGGAGGTTATAGACCAATAGAGACTGTCAAGCGGTTACTAAATAAACAGATTTCTTTTCATTTTTCATGTTATTTTCAACTACCTTCTCATAAAATAGAACCCTTTTGAAGTATTGAGAATTGATGCTTGAATTCCTTCATTATTACTAATATTGCCTAGCTGTTTTAAGAAGGGCGTTATTTGGTTTATCCATGTGTGTGCAGACACATACACATGACAGTGTTGTGATAGAGTACATTAGCAGCATTCTCTGGGCACTTAAATGCAAGCCCACTCCCTTCACTGGACACAGTGACTCTTCTCACAAGATCTTTTAACCCTTGTGACTTGCTATTTGTGAGATGCATGCCTGAGTTAAGAAGAATAAATGTATGTGGCTAAGGAAGTTTCTGTTGTTCCAGAGATCTAAGTGCTTAACAGCGTAGATGTGGCCTAAGTGTCTTGGTTTTCAATTTATTTTATTTCCTCTTAGACTGTGCGTAACTCTTGGTTATCATTTTAAAAGCTTCAGCTGTGGGAGAATGATGCTGGTGTGAGAATGATGTTACAGCATGAAAAATCCAGAGGGGCTTTTCCAGTCGTTACTCATTGAAGCACATCTCAGCCCCTGGCAGAGACACAGTCTAGATGACCTCGTGTGTCTCCTTAGCCCGTGCCTCCTGTGACGCTGTGAGTGACAGGGAGGTGCAGGAGACCAACAGGAGTTCATTGGCGGCCGCAGAAAGACGAGCACTGCACACACCTGCACATCCTAGCTGTGCATGTACGCACGTGGCACTTGTCTGGAGAGATCACACTGCAACACTGCGAGATCGCTTATTCCCCTCCTTCTGCACATCCCCTCGGAACAGATGACTTTGGCCATTGAAGCTGATACCCTTTAGTTACTCAGATGATCGGTTTTCATTGCATTTCCAAAGGAAAAATATTGTGTTGACATGTGTGACAGCTGATACAGAACACTTTTCTTACGTTGTCTCTCACCTCTTAGGACATTTGGAGAAGAACCCTTACCTTCCCCCTCCCCCCAACATTTCAAATTTTATAGGCATTATACATTAAAATAATATATGCCCAACTTTGGTATTCAATCACAACTGGGATAAGAACTTGAAACTTGGAAGACTCAGACAAATTCTACAATTTCTGTTATATAGCATGCTCTGTGTTTGAGTTACAAGAGAGGTTTTAGCTCATGCCTGTGATCCATCCAGAGCTTTCCAAGGAATCTAGAGCAGTTAGACTTATTCATGTCTAATTGGAGATCTGACTAGCAATTGTGATTATTTCTAAAAATATATCATATCAAAGAAAATAAGTATTCTAACTCTCCAAGATGTTTTATTTTCTTGGAAATAACATAAAAAAACCATGTGGAAACTCAGGAGAATTTGGGCATGGTAAGGGAGAGTTCTCTTTAATCTTTTTTGAACGCCCTTTGTAAATTCAAAATCTTCTTGCAGTGTATAAACTGGTCCAGATAACAGCAGCACACAAGTTGCCCTTATAACTCTGGATTGCCTTTTTTGTTGACAATGAGTGATACATATACTTTTCAAAAAACAGAGTTTCAGTTCTTTGTGAATGGTGTTTGAAGCAAAGTTTTCCTTTGTGCCTTGGGGATTATGCAGTTGATGGATAAAATTTAGGTATTGTTGAGATGGCAAATATCTGATGAAAGTGAAAGTAGAAGCCCAAACAGGCTCATTCTCAAAGAGGAAGATGAGGGGTTTTAGCAGAAAACATGGAATGCTTTTTGTGCATGGTCTCACCTAAAGTTTTGAGCATGTTCAATTTTCAGGTCATCAAGCAGTTTATTAAGAGGGGCTTTCTTTGCTGACATACAGGTATCAGTTTGGGGTGTGTTGCATTATGTTAGGGAGAAAAATTCAAGTAATACAGAATTTCTGTCTTCTCCAGTTTATTTTCCTAGACATTGCAGTGAAGCATACATAAAGAAGCTATGCACTAGAGGATGGACGAGAGGATAGCATTGTATGGAGAAAAAAGCATGGACAGGAAAATTAAATGGATATTAATGCTGATTTGAGAGGTTAAGAATACCTTTGCTTAAACTGTAAAATTCAGTTTAAAAAGCTCTGTAGAACAGTTGTATTTATCTAATAAATAAGTTGTATATCAGTACAAAAAGTGTAAAGAATTTCTGTGTACGTTTCAGGGATATGCAGTATTGAATCCATAGCAACAAAGAGGAAGTTTTTATGCTCATTTGACAGTAACAACAAAATATTTACATACTGTGTTTTCTTGTTAGAAGATTTGGCTACTTATGGGACAACACTTATGGAATTGTGCACTTATGACATTATAAGCTGGAGAAAAAGTTCTTTATCTTATGGTGCTTGTTCATGTGTTGCAGACTTTTTGTGTTTATGCTTTTTTAAAAACATTTTCTCTACTTTGCTATATATCTTACTTTATTAGAGGTTTATTAGATTTGTCCAATACATTGGGCAGCTGATGAAAGGAAATAGACTGACTGGGAAAACTACTTTTGTTTGAAAAAAAAAATAAAATCTCTGCTTAACAAAAGAAAAGGCAAGATAGCTCAAATTAAAGTATACATTTCAATTGTCCATATTAAATCCAACTTTGAAAAGGGCCTAAGCAATAATGGTGCTGGACTATATTTTGTTTATCAACTTTATTGCAGAGTTTTAAATTCAGAAATCATAGTCATGTATATAGGATACCAAGTATCTGTAGTAATTTGTGAAGAGTAGTTGGGAATGCTCATTAGCTCATTTAAAAGGAAAAAAGCGAGTATAATTTGCTTTAAATTTAAAAGCCATCGCAATTTTTTTTTAATCTGAAATGCGGCTGTCTAAAGTACAGCCATTTGAAGGGAAGGATAAGGCCTGTCAAGCTACTTCTCCTGAGTTAGTACTTCATCTGCTTTGTTTGACATCTCTAAACAACTCTTTAAAAATGTCGATTTTGGCATGCTCCACAAAGGAGAACTGAAGGGTGTTGTTTAAGTTATTTGGGCCTTCTCTGTTTTTCTTCTGTGGCACAAAAATGTGCATTTTTTTTTTCTGTGCCTTTCCCCCCAACAAATGTGTGTTTTAGCCTCAAATGACCCTGGCATCTTAACATGTCAGAGTGTTAATAAAGCACTGAGGCTGTCATAATGTGGGGTTAAATAAAGTCTTCATGAGCTGTCTATTAAGCTGATTTTTTGTTTGTCACTTTCTGTAGTTTCTTTATGGATGCAGCTTGTCTTGGTTTGTGGGCAGCCAAGCAAACGGGCTTTGTCTTTGTTCAGTGCACTGTTTAATTCTCCCCCTCATTCATTAATCATCCCTTTGACTATTTATACCAGTGGCAAGTATAGCTAACACACTTAACGTTTTCTTTTGTCTCAGTGGCACTCTTTGTGCAGGCCCGAGGAGGGCTAATTATTAACTGTAAAGTGACATTAAAAACCAGTAGATAAGCATACAAATGCTGCATCCACTGAAATGCAAGGGGTTTTTTGGTTGGTTTTTTTAAACATTCAAGTGCTTGTGGCCAAATGAGTTTTTCTTGCTCTGTATAGTTGGGAGTTCACAGCAGCAGTGCCAATGTCTAGATAATTAATGAAGAAGCTCTGTTAAACCCAGAGAGTCTGCCAATGTCAGGTTTTTTAGTTTCATCTCTGGACAGCTTAGTTGGGTAGTTTGTACCTTATCAGGCAGAAGCAGGGATTTAAATTGCTGCTATTTACTTGGAGGCAGTTCCTCTTCTCTTTAAAGTCCCATTCCTGTGTTTATAAGTATTCTGTATACACAAGTCTTGGAATGTGGGGGTTTTTTTTTATTTCTTATGATGGGAGAAATTTTAACATTTTCTTTCTGGTTTCTTTCTATTTATGAGGTTGTCTTGAAATTATAACTGGTTGCTTGGGTTTTTTTTGGGTTTTTTTTTGAAACACTGACAGTGATCACAACTTTCTCGCTTACTCAAAGTCTTTTTGACCCTCTTCCTTTTCACTCATGATTTCATGATATCAGCACAACAGTTTTTCTGGAATGACTTCTTTGAAAAGATAATATTTAGAAAAGGTATATGTTCTGGCTGTTTGGGGGAAATCTAGATGTCAGAGGATATTTTGTTCTTTTACTGTAGTGTCTGCCTCGTTCCATCCCTTGCCATAGGTTTGAAACCAGATTTTCTGTTTTTCTGCACCTTGAAAATAATGTGCTGCCCCATGAGGTGGGTTCAGAGAGAATACTGCAGAATTGAAGTAGTGTTGCAATCAGCTCTGTTAACTTGTAAGTATAAGTGACTTTTCCTTTGACTGATGTTGCAACCAGAGACATGTGTTCATAATTCATAATCATGAGCACAACACACACACATGAGGCCTAAAGTTGGAGTTGCAGCTAATCCTTTCAATGGGTGAAGCAGTTTGGTGCAGTAGTGATTCGCTGCACAGAGTTTGTGCCTTTCTGGCTTGTGTCATAGCTGACATTTTTCTGGCTCTCAGCATGACCAAAAATCCGACTGAGCTGAACATAAAGCATAATATCCACTGAGATAGGTCTTTGATAACAGAGCTAGGAAGAGGTTATGCTCTCTTATTCAAGCCTGTGTATAAGTGAATAAACCTATTACTTCATTCTATTGTTATTGCCAAATGGAATGTCTGTCAAAAATTTTCCAACAAGCGATAGTGTTGTGAGGGTATCACAGGGCAGTCTGCTTTTAGCTGGCTTAGGCAGATTGCAGCTCCAGCTAAAACAGTAGATCAATAGTTACAGATTGCTTTCTGCATGTTTCAGTTAGGAAATTGGTATGTTGATTACAGAGAATCCTTACTTGAGATGTGGTGGAAAAATTTGTTTGTAAAAAGTAACAGGACTTTGTTGCATAAATACCTTTGTATTTGTTTTCTGTGCTGTGTAACTGAAGAGGTTTTAACATTTAAAAATGAACCACTTCATAGTATTGTGGGGTTTTTTGGTTTCTGTTTTTAAGAACAAAGATAGCTTCTGTAGCTCACTCTATTTTCTTGGTTTCACATGTGCTAGATACAACTCTCTCTTATTCTGCATTATAAGTCAGCATGAATGATTTTTGCCATGGTATTATGGAAGAATATTTACTTTTGCAGAGTAAACTCCCAGTATTTTAATTCTTATTATTTTGCCAGACTGAACGGTGATGTATTTCATAACTATTTTTAGTAGCTAGGCCCTGAAAATAGGAATTTTTACTTAAGGAAGCTTTCCTGGCATGATGAATGAAATTGGTCTTCAGGTAGATAAGTCTCTGTCTTGCTACAAGAAAGCAAAGTTTATTGACTTTTCATTAAGGTTTTGAGTGTGTAGTTTATACAAGACTGGGCCTTTCTTTCGGGTAGACTGTCAGCAGCCTAGTAACAAAAATGTGGTTGGTAACTCTGATGTTTTAATACGCTAAAAGTAAGAGATAAAATCTATGCAGAAAGAGACGTAAGTGCAATTAATTTATCTAACCTGAACATAACAGTCTGCAGTACCTCAGCCTGTGGCATGCACAGGCAGTCTCTTAGATGAGCCCATACCAACTTTGTCATACTTGGTTCGTTAACAGAGACCTCACTTTTAGCAAGGTAGCAGTTTGAAATAAGATTACAATTTCTTTTTTTCTGGAAGATGTTTGTTGATAACAATCTTATGGAAATATACAGTATTTTAACAGATGGAAGACACTTGTGAAAGGCTGTTGGGACTTCTGGCATCAGAAGATGCTGGGATTTGATAGTGGGAATGTGGAGGCAATCAAATGCAGATCTGATCTTCTCAGGTAGAGGAAAGCTGTAATGATAAAATAGATGAAAATTACCATAATCATGGAGTTGAAGAAGCAGTATGCAATACAGAGGTTTTTCTGTATCATTGTTCTGTTCTACTGACATCTCTGCAAGTTTGCTTTTTAGTCAAGGCAGATGAAATCTGTATTCATAGATTTATTATGATTATTCATTTAAATGTGCTATGCAGTTTTGGATCCCTTCATTTCTTATATACTTCATTTTCTTAGTTGTGTTTATTGCATCAACACCACTACACAATATTGGCATTTCTGTACACTGAGAAAGCTGTCTAAAGAGAGAGATGAGTCCATAACTCAAGTTGCATCACACGGAATGCTCAGTGCTATGGTGAATAAATTTTTTTAAAAATGCAATCATTCTAATATGTCACCTTTTTCCTGAAGTGTTTCTCTCACAGAGAACATTCTTCATGTTAAAATTATTTATGACGTGTTTTTAAAAAATAAATAACAATGATTTACACAATGTCAGCAGATGCACCCTGGACATCCCCTGGCATAATCAACAGTGTCGACTCTTGTGACCCAAGGGTGACAGTTTTGATCAGCTTTGCTTTACAGTTCTCTCATCTTATGGAAGTGTGAGGCAACACTTGTGATTACCCAAGAGCCACCAGATCACAGCTACATGCACACACATGTACATGCAGACTATATAAAATAATTGCAAAGTGCCATGATTAGGAGTTCCACAGATTTTTGCGAGAGCTTAATAATAATTTTTCATTGGAGTGGTGTTTTTTGTGTCTGGCTCAAAAACTCAGGATAGTCTGGTGTTCAGGAACTGTGTTGGAAAGCTGGGGGAATTGTTTCCAATTCACATTTCTGCCTTTGACCTGTTATGTAGCCTTGGGCAAATAATTTAATCACTGTCTACCTCTGTTTCCTTTCTCCTTTTTTTTCTTGTCTGCTCGGCTCATAACTTTCAAAACTGTTTTCTAATCCTTAATATGACTAAGCAATAAATTTATATAAAATATTATATATTCCCAATTGCCATTATAAATATTTCTGAGGGTTGATAAATTTAAATAGTTATAAAACTATTCTTTTCTGTAATTGCTTTTTGTAGTACTTACAGAGATCAGAACTAGAAACTGTTAAATATACTTTGATGGTTTGTTACTAAAATGGTATAGTTACAAGTTTTCTTCTCTTAAAGACACAAGACTGGACTGGGCTATCAAGAAAATGGAGGTTTATTTTTCAGTCTTGAGAAACTGTGTAAGATAAGGGGTTAAAAAACCTAAGGAAAATGAAGTCAGTTCTCAAATGTTTGATTCCGAAAAGAGAGCATGTATGAGAAGATTAACAGAAGAAATACAAAAGAGAGAAAGATTCTATCCAAGTCTTATGTATTTCCACTTAAATGAACGAACAATGAGAAAACCAGAGAAATCATGTTTCCTTTTCTTTGAAAAGTGTTTTCCTCTTCTGGTTCTTACTGAGTGTAACACTACTTTATGAGGTAGGAAGAGCCTAAGCATTGACTACTTGCAGGATTCTTTTCCTTCTCTGTATAGTATAATTTTTATTTACTTATTTATTTTAAGTTAAAACACTTTTAAAATTTGCAGAACTGCACAGAGTGAATTATATCTTTGCACAGAGGTTGCCAACAGGGGTTTAGTGTCTTTTCCACAAATGTAAGTCTTCACTTCTTTATATTCCTTCACAATTCAGAGCCACAGATCCTGTTGCTGTTGTGTTAATATTACGGATGTTATTTTTATTTGTCTGGCTGTTTATCCCAGTTCTCTTTGACAACAGTAGGAATGGGACTGAGTATAAACAAATTAGCAAGTCACCATTTATATCCACACTGGGGCAAGGAAGAAATAAAGAAGGAAGAAATCTAACTAGAAAGTAATTTCAGCTTTAAGATTTCTTATTTGTTGAGTTGAGGTCACAATCCATGCATACCTTTTTAAAAATAAAGAAAAGGTGAGAGAGGACTAGATTTTTTCACTTCTCACACACAATGATAGTTATTAATTTTTGCCAGTTGTATATGGATGCTCCTGAGTTTAATTTAAAATCTTGACTCTTGAAAAGATTAAATCCAGACAGCAATTACATAACTGTCCTTGAGTTTCATTTTCTATATTCAGTCTTGCCAATATTCTTTGCTGTTGAATAGTAATCTTGCTTTCCAGTGTTTTAGGGGTCATCATCTAGGAGTCTGTGCAAGTCACTCATCTGAGTTCAAGGAGGAATAACCTAGGCATTACCATTCTCTAGTTTATGGTAATTATTCTTTCATTCAATCATTTTATCCATGTTTAGGACAAGTGCATAAATGAGATTGTTGATAGAGGAGTAAAACTGAAAACTTGCTGGCTGGTCCCCTGATGTACATATCGAGGGCTCTGTTATTTCTGCATACGTGGTAGGTAGACTTATGTCTCCTTTTAATAGTGTCAGAGAAAGATAACTGTAGCTTTAGGTTCAATATGTGCTACTTATGTTGGGTTGCTTGTTGATGGATATTAGAATTTTTAATTCCATATGTTATGTCAGAGAAGTGAACTGTTTACTTTTAATACTATAATCTCATTTGTCACTTGTGAGTGCTGCAAATTTGAGAAATCTGAACAAAATGTATCTGTCCATGCAAAAGTAAAAATATAGCAATAATATTACTAGTTAATTTTGCTTTAAAGTTCCAATATGTGATCAGGATTTAATAATGAAACATTATTTATTTTAAGAATTGTTGAATGAAAGGAACTTTCTAGAGCTGAAGACAGTTTCATATTGAAGAGAAGTTTATGGTCAGGAGAGAAGAAAAGTGCTATTGGTCGGGAGTAAGTGGTAGTTCTGAAAAGAACTGAATATAGTACTGTTTAATTGTAGAAAGAAAAATCAGGAAATGTAATAAGTGTGTTGAGAAGCACAGCCCAAGAATCCAATATTTAAAAGGTTTTAAGTGAGTTAAGATTAATTTGGGAGCTGTAGGGAATGATAAGGTCCCTCCTGAGCTTCCTTTTCTCCAAGCTAAACACCCCCAGCTCCCTCTGCTACACCTCACAGGGCTTGTGTGTATTGTGTGGCATTGCTGGTCAGATATCACTGTGTGATACCCTCTGTGGCTATAGAAGTACGTACGTAACATTTACGCATCTCCCATTATCATTTAACCATTTCCCCTTCTTTAATCTTTTTTTCTTTCATTTTTTTCTTTTCCTATAAGTTGAATATGGATGTCTTCAGTGCTGTGTTGGCACTGTTAGAAACATTCTTGGTTGTAATAACACATGGTGTTTGTAAAATAGAGAAATAAATTACTTTGACACTGTATCATATCTGGCTTTCCAGTTTTGCTGCTTAATCACTTGTCCTCATGCTGAAGTAAAGAAGGGGAAAATAAAAATCATCTTATACCCCTTCACTGTATTTTATCGGTGCAGAGGATGGCAGAGGCTCACAATTGTAGAGAAAAGGACTGGCCACTCATAATTTGTTACCAAAAGTATGGTGAGAAATATTATTCTGTAGCAGCCAACACATTTCACCCGTCTACTTTTTCACAAACCCCAAAAGACACATCTTTAAGGGAGAATGCTGCTAGCCAGCACAGATTGAACATCTTCATCAGCAGTGTGAATGGAGGCCTGTTGTGTAATTGAGACGCATGTGGCTGTGTCAGCAGGTGATGGCAGACAGACACACCTGAATGACAGCGTGACAGGGAGCAGAGACAGGGGGCCCCATCTAGCCACTCTTACTGCCGGAGTGATGAGCGCACAGGAACACAGCCTGTGAATTATCAGCAGGCCAGAATGCGATGAGGCTCGGGGAGGGCTGCCAGACAGTTTGCAATGTGCTACACACTTCTTTCAGCAGTTACTATTTTGCTATGCATAGCCCCTTGCTATTAAGCAGACAGAACAGCTCATATCCTGTGGACGGATGATAGATATGTCATATCACTGAAAAATTGTTTGTCTTCCACAGGTGTATGGGATGCCTTTTAAAGCAGACAGAGCACATGACACTTTTCAACACTCTTTTCGATACTGATTTGGCATTCAGGGTCTATCAAAGGAGAAATCTTTCACATGCAATTATGACAGAAAATAAAGGTGATGAAGTGTTGTATACAAAGAATGGAGAGAGATCAAAGGACTGTAATGAAAACTGATTACAATAAAAGAGCTGCCTCAACCCTGAGAACTCCACAGAACTGCTTGGGGCATGACAACACACACACACACACACACTTGCATGCACAAAGGAGAAGATGTAGATAAAATCACAGACACTAATTCATAGGAACATATGAGGAAAACTCTATAGCTTCTTGCTTGCTTCATTATCACACAGCATATTAAGACACTGAAGTGATGTAAAGTGACCATTCTAATATAGGAGAGTCTGATCGGATCCTTTTGTAAAGCTTTCTTTACTGTAGTACCAAAGTTTTGTGAATTTATAACTTCTGATAAGGTTGTAGGATAGATGACTGTTTTCAATTCTTCTATTGTTTTCTTGATTAATCTCCCGGGGATCACACACAGAATAAGTCACTCATTCAGGTTTAAATATTAGCAAGGACACTGTTTAGTACTGTTAGTTGCATAGAAATGGAGAAATTAATCAAGGTTACTCATCTATCCTTTTGACTCCTGTTCTGATTTAAAGCCTATTCAAATGACTTTACTTTGGCTTCACTGTGTCTTTCCCAAATTCCTGAGCTGAGTTTTGAAACCACTCATTGGCCAGTTTCAGTTCAGTGCCAAGCAATTCTGTTTCCTAACAAATTTAGAAACCATTATGCTAAGTACCTTTCACATGTTTCAAAAAGCCTTCAGTGAGTGAGTGCAAACCAGAATTATTTATTTACTTGGTTTTAATACTTGTATTCTTTAATAACTTGCCAATGACTTTGTAGTGAAAGACCTATCATTTTACACAAGGTGAAGAATTGGCAGTCTTTGCAGCTGTGTTGTTTCAAATTTTTATGTTCTTCCAAGATTTCTCATAAATAGTGAGTTTAGCTTCAAACCCAGAAGGAAGAAATATTTTTGAAAACTCTGCAGAGCTTGCTTTTTTTCCCACTTATATTCTGAATGAGCGATTTTATTTTTAGTCCCAAAGCAGAGAGTGTTACCTGGAGCAACATTGACTCAAACCACTTATTTTTGCTAAGAGTTTTAAAAGTGATTTAGCTCCTTGACTTGTGTGAAACAAGAACATTTCATTGTTTGAAAACTCAGCTACAAAACTAGAAATGTTACCCACAGTGCCGATGAAATTTCAACTAAATCCAGAAAAACAGCTTACCAGTCCTAATATCTTTCCAAGGACTGGCTTTTCTACTCAAAATTCTATTCTGCCTCCATGAACATAAGACATAGTACCACCTATAGCAATATATTTTGCCCACAAGTTAGTATTTAAAAATACCGTCTCACACAATAAGCAAAACTGCGTTCTCTTTTGTCATTCAAAAGGGGTTTGTAAGGTCTATAGTGCATCCCAGAATGAACATCCAAAATGTATTTATAAATGTTCTTCTGTAAAGTGTTAAAAGGCCTAACAGTATTTCTGCTGCATTAAACGCCTATTATTGTGTCCTAATGAATGTTGGCCATATAAGTGCATTTTCTTTTTTTTTCCCCCCCACAGTTTATTTCCTACTGTGAAATACAACTGTTTGAATCTCAGATCTAAACTCTGTTTAATGTGGTTTCTCTCTTTCTCTCTCAGGCAGTGTTCCTTTCTTTGTATCACTGTCAAAGCCAAGAAAACCTCGCTCTAGAAAGGTCAATTTTCAGAGAGGCGATCCTTGATAGTAAGAGTGTCTTATTTAAAAAGTGATGGCAAAAACCACACCAAACCTGAAGACTTTATAATTCCTCCTTTTTGCTCTGAAGTTATTCCAAACAGAATGATTGTGTGGGGAATCCTTCTTTTTGTGTTGGTTGATTGAATGGCTCTCCCTGGCTAATGACGCCTACGGTCATCGTGTGTCAAAAGTGCATATTCTCTGCTTGCTGTGGAGAATATTGGTGTCTGTTGCATCAGGCATTTTGAGTTGTACTATTGTATGTTTTTGGCAGAGCTTTCAACACCTTTCGGGCACATGTTCTTAATTTCAAATAAGGAAAATAGTAGCAAATGGACCTGGCTGCTTGGGAAGAGTATTAAGGTATTTCGCTTGCTAAAATGATCACTCTTGTAAGGATAGTTATTCAAAATCACCAAAACTATGACAACAGCTTATCTTCCAGAGAAAGGATACAGTAGGCTACCATTATCTTCATTTTTGCTACCCTTTTCATGACTATGATACTAGTATTCCAAACCAAATACTGTGTTTAATGAAAGAATTACAGTACAGATTGTTAGAAAGCAGAGTGAGTTCAGGTTTAAATAAACTGACATTCTCAAGCCTCCTGAGAGACATTTCTAAAACTTTTAAAGCAGGAGTCTACTTATTTTGCACCTGAAAAACACTATCAAGACAAATTTTATTTGTATAGCCTAAATCTGCAAGTGCAGATGCTACCAAGTTTTCAGGATGAAATTAGTTGGAAGAGATTTCTAAGTATTGTATACAGTAAGCAAACAGTGTAAAGCACATCTACAGAAGTACACATTAATATTCAGGGGTGAGTGTGCATTCCTCCCAGTTTAAATGACCTAAAATATTCCTGTCATTGTCAAATCTCTTGTTGAGCTGAAAAAAATGTTTTTTTCATCTGTATGTACAACAAAATTTTTGGAACCTGGAGAATCAACAGTATTCACAAAGGAAGCTAATTCCCGTTTCTTGAACTTCTATGGCTTAGCACAGTAGAAATGGCAATGCTACCAAAACATTTTAGCTCAGAGTGTTTTGTCTTTCATATATCTTTAAAAGAGATCTTTTTTTACATTATGAAGAAAGAATGCTGACTGTCTAATGTACTTCTGGAGAGGGAAATCTATTGATGTTTTTCATAATTAAATGTATAGAAGCATCATAATAATGAGTAGAAAAATCTTGTAAATTAATTGTGCTATTGCTCACAGTTGTATGTTCTTAGAAAGTTAAATGCTTGCACTATAATGAGAATTCCTTTATAAAGAAAACAAAGATAATGTATGCATTATGAGATCTGTCTACTGAGAAAAAAATCTCATTGAATTGTCCATATCATGTAGCAATGGTTTGAAAATCAGTGAGTCATTTATTAATATTTCTAAAGAGTCTACACAGATCCATTCCAAAGTTAACAGCTTACAACTTAGTACACGTTGTTCAATCCTTGTGTATATCGGCAGTAGCTTCAAAAATAATTTTATGTGGAAGATGTGCTCAGAAAGTAATTTAATTACATGTTTATTATGTACTAAGTTGCACTTATATTAGTAGATTGAGAATAATGGTTGATTTTTTTGAATGGTAGTGGAGAGATGCAGTGAATAATTCTGTGCCTATTGTAACACATTAAGATGCTCCTGTATAGTGTAGAGCTGCCAAATTAGATTTTAAATTATATCTGCTTTCAGGTCTGGAGAGAGCAAAGGTACCTGAAAGCTTTCTCTTCAGACTTCTTTTACAGTTTCACCTTTTCTTTGGAAAATAGGTGATCTGGGGACATCTGCACCAGTTCTGTGCTGCCATAGCACACTCATGTAACCTTACCTGTTCAGTAATGCTCCACTTTCAATTTCTTATAGCGGAAACAAAACAAAATATGCCTGCCACTGGAATGGGGCCTTTGTAGGAAATGTAAACTTTCTGTTGATTTTTGTATGTATTACTATGTTACATTTTCCTAACAGCCCATTTATATTTTTCTGACAAATTCTATTTAGTTAAAATTTTCTCTTTTTGTATGTTTATTTTTTGGCATAGGAAGACAAAAATATGAATCCTTCTTGCTGTGAGATCATTAAGACAGCTTTCACACTCATCTCTTCAAAATTATTAAAATGCATGTCTTAAGTTCAGAAGCTAAACATACCTTTTGTTTTTCAGGAGCCTAATGTCTATACTAATTTTGGAAGAGGACTTTGTGGCAGGAGAAATAGCTATTAATAAAGGCGGAGTACGAATGTCTTCCAAGTATATTTATATTTATAGTGTTAGCTCTGTAGTAACCTATGTTGTCAGCTTTTTAAGGTTTTATTTATTGTCTGCTGCAATTCCACATTGCATGTGTTTTGGACGTGCCGCTGTGTAATTGTAAACAATTTGAAGTACCCTTGACCTGTATAAAATACTCAGAGAAAAACATGGACGGTTTGGGTCCAGTGGACCAAAACTTTAGGAGGACTTGACTTTGAAAATATCAGTCTTCATCTGCTGAAGATAATGCCATTTGTGAATGTTTGTAGAGATGCCAAAAACTCCTTCCCAGCCGCATGCCTGCAGTTGATCTGACTCTTCTGCTAAAGCAGCAGTTGCTGAAGTGAAGGGAAAGTGCGGTAGTGCAAAAAGCAGCACAGTCTGAGAAACTGAGATCAAAGGATCCCCTGTGGCTTCTAATCCTGGCTCTGACTTCAGCTTCTATTTAATTAGAGTCAAATCACAGAGGCCTATATTATAAAGTGTCTGCTAATTTTGATGAGTTATTTCTTGGCTACCTGATTTTGAGATATGTAAAGTTAGTTTTTCTTTCTTCGGGCATCTGTGTCTTATGTGAATTACATGGCATTATAGATACTCAGTATCTTTAAAAATACAATAATATCTTTGTATTAGGCTAGGAATTGAACTGCTGTAAACCTGTGGACTTGCTAATGTCAGCCCTCTCTCTTCTCTGGGGTAGTTCTCCATAATGTAGGAAAAAAAGTTCACTGCTTCCTCATAGTCAGAAATACTAAAATATGTGCAGTCCAGTAACACCACTGGCTCCTATGTTGTATGACTTATAAAAATAGGATTTATTGTCATCTTAACAAAATATATTGTGTAATCTTACACTCTGTATGGCTTTTACAAAGACAATGAGCATCTTCTTAAAAATACCTTCGGATAAGGTGATATTTTTTAAGAGTGATCTCTTTTCTATTAGTATAAAGTGCTGGTGTTGGCTCTGTTGCCACATCCAGGAGAAGTTTTATAAAGAAAAAATAATCTGTGTGAAGGTGTGAAATATTGTTTACTACAGTGAGGCTGTTTTTATTATCAGTCAGATGGGCAGGAAAGGCTTTCAGCAGGAGTAGTCTTGAGCCACTTGAAAAGGTGTTACTAGACCTCCAGTCCCACGTAACGCAGTCCAGATCTGCAGTAGGGATGCTTCTTTAAGTGCCCAGGCAGCTCCGTCCTTGTGTTTATTATGTTTTTTTAAAGTTGGTCCTGAGAACATAATATCCCTTGTGCTACTTTTAGTGAGGACCTTCATGTTATTTGGTTGAAATATCACTCCAAAAGGTTACTCACTTCCTGGACTAATTCAAAACAATATTTTTTTCTTTGAAAATGATCTAGCAACATTGGAGAAACCCACTGACAAATATCAAAACTGTGAAAACCCCAAAGTCTTTTGTAATATGGAAAGTGTAGTGTGATAGCTTAGCTAAAGCACTGGTTGCAGGAATTTCAGTCATCTCAGAAGTACTTAATTTTCAGAAGTGCAGCCCAGCAGCACTCTTTAGTTTATTTCTGCCTTGGGTATTGCAATCTACATTTATAGGGAAACAAAGTAGTAGTTTTCACGTTTTGTCGCAGCATGGCTGATTCATTGAGGCATTAGAAGTGGTTAATGACTATCAAGGTACCAACATTTTGTAGCTGGAATGCAGAAGTAAGCAGTCAGCAATTGGGACTCAAATGTTTTATTGCAACCTGTCTAGTTTAAATAGAATCACCTGTTTCTGTCAAGTAAACACCAAGTGTTTTATTTTACGCAAATAGGGACCTCTTGGTCTGTATGAAAGTTGCTTTTCTGCACCATGAGGGTATAAAAGATTTCTCAACTTTTGCATACGATTGTCTACTGCATCCTTTCTGGGTTGAGTTGCTATAGTAAAAAGTCAAAGCACATTTGAAAAGCATCCTGCTAAAGGGCTGTGTTGATCTCTTTCCTTCAAAAAAGGAAAAATCAATAACAGAACTAGAAATAAAAATTAAAGGTCTCTGTAGAGTCCCACATAACTCTGTTAAGATTTGGACTGCATCTTTTCACAGCTTCTGGGTGACTGGGCTGAATAAATAGCATCACATGTGGTGGTAGGAGCTTTGGCTATGGTGCAAAGGACTCAAAACTGTCAGCAATTTAGTTTTGTAACAAATCTGCCTGGGATAAGTGTGTGTGTGATGTGGGTCAGTGAAATCATGTGTACTTCATAATTTTTTTTTCTTCTTAAGAAATAACAGTTGCCTTACATCCAGCGCTGTCCTGTGCTTAGAGAGATAAAACTCTGTCTTTTTCTTCTCCACCAGAGGAGGAGGTGAAAGTCACTGAGATTTTCAATCTCGGATTTGGTTGGTTGATTCTTCATTGTATGGGAGATAACAAAGGCCTGTTGCTTCAAATGGACCTTTCTGGATCACCTCCACATGTGGTTTCTGAAATGTGCTTGTGTAGTCTGTTAACTGGGGTGGATGTTTGATTCTGTGTATGTGTTCACGATAAAATGTACTAAAATAATGGTTTTGTCTTAATTTTACATTGTTGGTTGAAAACTGCTGGTTATAATGGAACTCCACATAATGCTTTCTTGTGCTCCAAGACATAAATGCTTGGAGACTTCCCCTGGAAAATAACATCCTTCCACACAGACGTTCTTCTCCTGGGAGAAGGGACTTCTAGGGTGCTTTTGAAATGTCAATCCTTGCTTTGCAGGTACCATATGGATATGGTTCTACACCCCATATATACACCCATAAACTTTCCTTGGAGTTGCTATTATCAGCCTATGTGTTTCAGGATGAATGGACTCAGGCAATTAACTTTTTCCAAGACTTTACTGAATTTTTTGTATGAACAGAGTGTCAAGTAGAAGCCACTTTGAAGACAAGTTGTACAGTCAAAGCTATAGCATTTATTTACTGTGGCACAGTCTCTCTGGCAGTACAATATCGAATCCTGAAATACTTGCTGCCAACTCAAAACATGCTCATTCTGCCGATTTTTCAGCATATTTATAATGAAGGTATAAAGAATCTTTTCTCAGTTTTCAGTTCAGCTGTCTCACCAGGCTTGCTTAAGCTGTAGGCAAAGTAGTTACTTGCCTAGAGCAGCAGACAAATAGGGAAGGTAAAATTATGGCTTTAGGCATGTATAAGTCAGGCACCCTCTCCTTGTAAACACTCCTCTCTGCACCACAGATATTAACTGTTTTCTCCCTCAGATTACCATTTGATTAGCATAATCTGGCTAAAATCCTAACAACTTTTCTCAACTAATATTTAAATCAAATGTTGCTGATTCTGCTTCAGATGTGAAGAATGATATCTATGTCAAAAGGCCTGTCTAGTTTCCCTAACTATATCCTTTGTTCTAATAAGTTATTACCGCTACGATTCTTTGCTTACAGTGTATTCTTAGCTATTGTATATCCTTGAGTTTACAACAACTCAGCTGCCGCTTGATAATGGGAGCCTTGAAGAGGTGGGATTCATCTTGTTTGTTGGATTGATTTTCTCTGCTGCTGTCTATTTGAGAGCAGTTTCCTTGTTTTTAGGTTTGCTGGGAAAGCTTTGCTGCCTAGTAGTTCTTGTCTGCTAGGGAATATGAGGACAGGAATTTAGTGTTTTTAAATCAAAGTGTGGTGCCCTTGGGCACACGGTGCTTTGTTTGACTAATTAAATACAAAAGTAAATTTTGCTGAGATTTTTTGTCTACTCAACAACTTCATTGCTTGGTTGAATTACAAACTATAGTCACTTTATCTTCCAGATTTACACTGCTGAGCCTTTTGTATTTTGGGAGCTTCACATTTCCTGTACAGTTATGACTTTATATATATCTTGTTGCAACCCTGAGTGGCTATCTACACCAAGGTTTTCATAAAATTTCTCCTTGGTGAAGCACTGCTATGAGTAGCAATGATGAGAGTTGTAGTATAGAAAAGGCATCAGCATTTTTACTGCCGTGTCATCTACTGATTCTCAGACTGACCTCAGGCAGCTGATGGTATCAGGCCCTTTTTAAATATCAACACTGTTGTTCCTGCTGGGAACAGAGGGCTGGTGGGAAATTTCAAAGGGAAGGCTGCTGTAAGAAAGCTAGAAAAAGCACACAGCCAATCTTCAAAATACTAAAGACAGCACTGCTGAAGAGAGTAACTCCTCCTTTAAGGACAGAACAACACATTTATATCCTCAAAGAAGGAAGTGGTTATTTAAATGTCTGTATCCTCTGAGTGATTGCCAGAGCAACTGTGAAACCCACATCCACTGTTGCTTCCATGTGTTCGCATTAACAGCAGCCTGCTCCAGTGTTCAAAGCCTGCTCCACCTTTCCTAAGGTATGCAGCAGAGGGAGAAGGTGGGTGGGTCGTTCTTCAGTCAGGCAAGGAGAATCTATTTGGATTTGTTGACAAATACAAACAGGCCTTTTAGAAATCATAGACTTAAAGGATTGGCTTCTCAAAGTGATTCTTTAGGCATTGGCGGAACTATTACAGGGTGGCAAAAGATGCAGTTAATTGGTCATGATTAAAGCTGTTTGAAACCTGATTCCCTGAGTTTTTAGAACACATAATTGTTCTATGTAATCCAGAGCGGTACTGCTCTTTCATCCATACGAAGAGATCAGAAAAGAGAGATTTACAGCTTAGGTTGCCCCAAGCCACACATAGCTGACTTAATTTTCCTTTCCAAGGGAATTTAAAGATTGTTGTTGTGACTGGTTCTTGGTGGATTATGTGTTATTTTGAGGTCACCTGTGAGGTTTTTTGAAATGATTGATTGACTGAAATTAATTATTCTGTCATGGCAGTAATGGAGGTAAGATTGAGGAGACTGATAAACACAAAAGAAAAAGCAATTCTTATAAATGCACTTATGTCTTTTTCAATTTAAGTAAATCAGGCAGAATACATATATCCTGTATGGTGGTTTTGATCCTTACATTTTTCCCTGAATAGCCAGAATGTTTTTCCTTTGGTGATCCCTAGCTTGAAAAGAAAATTCAGCCTGCTTACAATGGAAAAGTACTTAGCAGTCAAATATGTTTTCTGACATATCTTAAATACCTGAACTCAAATTCTCTTTGTCTGCTGTTTGTTTTTTCTCAGACCTTTTGCTCTGAATCCCAGAGTAATTTCAATTAAAGTTATGGGTTAAGTGAACAAACTGCAGAGAAAACACAGAAGATTAACAGTTGATTTAGCACTGGAATTGATACTAGAAAAGTAGAAACCTTTATGAGTTGTATTTGTTAGATTGACCTTCATTTAAGAAGGGGAGAGGGGAGAAAGACAAGAGGAGACCTTTCTGCTCATTATCCTTGTCTAAAATATGCCTGGTCAATTGACCTCTTTTAAGCATGTAGGAAGGTGAAGGTATTTTCGTAGGCTGCAAAGGAGATGGGTGTTAGTTCTGTACGGCAGAAAGAACATTCTGTGTTCTGCAGGTGGGCAGTCCTCAGGATGCCTAACAAGTGCTAAGGACTACCAACTATTAATGTTGACTCTTGGATCATGGATATACTGAGGGTTTTGGGTGACAATCAGTTTTAATTTCACTGTGGAATGCAAGGCAGCGATTTAAAGGCAGCGTGAAATTGTTCACCTAAGGCCTGTAGGCCTTTTAGAACGTTCTGGGCACTGTAAATATGTCTTTTCTCATCTAAAAAGAATTCCTTCTTTTCTGAAAGTAAGGTAAAGGACATATTTAAAGTGTACTGGCATGCATCGGACTTTATGTTAAGTTTCTTGTTAAACAAATGGCCCTGTTCTCTTTCGGAAGAGTGATATCAAGAGCTAGGCCTGTCTTTGTGTGTTTGGGTTCTGTGATTAGTTAATATATAACTTTATTAAATCTTTCATTTACATATAGGGGTTTTTTTCCTAGCTTGAATTAACAACTAAACAAAATCCTTTAATATGCTGTATACACCTCTGGAAGTAGAAAACTGTTAGTGAATCAGTGCGTTCATCAGATGTACCTATTTTACTGATTACTGACTCTTCTCCCTTGAATCAGGGTGAGACAGGAGGTCCTAGCAGTGTATATCCATTTTAGTCACATATCTGTGGAAAGAAGCTGTGTTAGCAGTCTAATGCTGCACAGGCACTACCACCCTGGCAGATGATCACATATGTGTTATCTCTCTTAATAAAGCTGTTTTGCAGCTGCAAAAACAAAAGTTTAAAGGGTAATAAAATGTTTTCTTGTACAAGTCAGTGTGTTTTTATGATTAGAGTGTGACCCACTTTTCTCTTGAGAGTCTTAATATATGTGTGGGCAAGGGTTCACTGAACACAGTAGTAATCCTTCTCAGACTTGTGTGTAGAAGATGCCAGACTTTTCTTCAGTTCATACTCCAGCAGTAGGTGAAAAGAGTTGATTCATATCTTCATATCCTGAAGACAGACGGGCCTTTGCATAATGTATTTTTTAAAAAAAAATTTTCTGTCTATTCAATTAATCTTTATTTAATCTTTTTGATGTTCATGAAGTAATAGTTTAAATGGCATTTAGGAGAACAAGATCTAATGCATTGAACAGATCAGTTTCATGAGATCTTGAATCAGGTCTGCACAGAGTACTGCATTTTAAAACATAATAAATGCTTTTCATGTGAGATTACTAAAGTATGACATAACTCTATCCTTGAACTATTATGCAAATTCTGGCCATATTTCTATAACGCTGATTTTGTTGTCTATTATTTAAAGTTATATTTTGCTTAAAAATAAAAAAAATGTTGACCTTCTTTGGCACCATTGAAAAAAAAAATCAGTCTTTTTTGTATAAATCCACTGTAGTCTTATGTGTTTTAACAGTATTTAATAGTTGTGTGGTAGTTAATTACGGGCAGGAAAACTCCAAGATTTATTTCTGCAAATTGCAGTTATTGACAGAATAATAAATGAAACAATAATTTAGTGCAGTGTATGTTTGACCTAAACTGTAATTATGTAACTTATACATAACTAAGTTTTGAGTATCTATTAATGGAAAAGAGCAGCTTATTTTGAAAAACAACCAGGAAAACTGGGTGTAAATGCCCTATTATTTGAAGCTCTCAATATTGAAACTTATATTTAAAAGCAAATTAAATACTTTGAGAAATATTTTAAAACTGAGGTTTACTCTTTACATTTATTGCTCCCAGCATGTCTTATAAAAAGCCTTGTACTCTGTTCATTGTGAGCCTCAGATACGCTGCATAAATATTAAGCTATAGATAAGACTGTGTTCCTTGAAATCCAACATGTGTCTGGGTTACAGCAATATTTTACATTGGCTTTATTTTAAATATCAGCTGGAAGAAGTGATAGATACTTTTGAACATTTAAATGTGGAAATAAATTTAATTTTTAAATATATTAATTGTGTTTTTGAAGAGAGTTCTCAGTCTCGGCCTCACTTGTATTTCGAGCAACTATTTCATACATGCTGTTTTATTTGCGCTGCATTATTTACACTGGTTTTTTTTTATTCTTGTAGGTTCTGTTGTACCTTGTATCTTGTACAAAATTGGTTTGATTTGAATATGTTTCGGAAAATGGGTGCTGGAGAATTTTCTGATGTGTCAGCTGGGGGAGGTGGATGTGTGGTTGGTGCGGCCGAAACCAAAAAGTGCTTCAGATGTTTGCCTTGCCCAGTCCTTTTCCCTTCTCAGATCCCAGCCAGACTGGAGACTCAGAAACTCCGCAGAGGACAGTTATTGAAATCGCCTGCCCCTGGGTAAAGTTTCTACTTAACCTCATCAGTTAGTTGTTGACTGATGCATAAAAGCTTGTGTTCCCTTGGAGTCTGATCTAACTGTGCATGTATTCAAGCCTTTTGGGATGGCTGGAAATGAGTGATGTACTCAGCATTTGAATGTGTGAGAGAGACCAAACAGTAACTTGATAGAAAGGAATTAATGTTAGGAGTACCCACTAAAAGAAATACTCTTACTTAGACAAAAAAATGACAGGTTTTCAGAATTTTGTGTCATTCTTGGGCATCTATCTGTGTTTAGTGGTACTTAGCACAACTTCCCAAACCAATTGTATCACCTTCTGGGAAACTAAATAGATTTTGTTGAAGTTTTTTTCCATTCATGAAGGTATGTATGAACTTTCTAGGACAAGTCACTATGGATGTTTCTTAAATGTCATTATTGATCTTAAAATTTACCCTGTTGAAGCTCTGGGGTTTGTCATAATTGAATGAGCAACTCACCTCACACTCTTCAGAGAAACTTTATGCCTTTTAAACAAATTACAGGGTTATTATTTTTTTGAGCTGTCATGTTGAACTTCTGAAATTAGAACTTGGGCCTTTATTTATAAGACCCTTCCAATTCCTATTCTTCCCTCTTAATTTTCATCTGTTTTCTCAATTCTGTTACCTGCAATTTTTGCTGTGGATTTTATAATAAATTCTCATTTTGGAGCTGTAAATCTGACATTCATCTTTGAAATAAGACCAAGAAGAAACTTTGATGCAAGAGAAAAGAGTTAACTGTTCATTGATTCATTTAAGAAATTCAGTTTTTCAAAATACAGACCCCAAATGGTACTGAATCTGAAGAACAAACATGTAAGTTAAAGGACTTCATGAATCAAACTCCTGTTTTAATATCTGCTTGGTAGATACCTATGACCCATTTCCTGTAGAGTTTGATAAAACTTTTTCAAAATTCTCACTAAATAACCTGGGATAGGAAGTTTGCTTTAATATCACTATAGAAAAATGCCTTCCAGTATGTTGATGAGAAGGTACTAAACATATTCATGTGATGTCAATTTTTGCTGAGGAAATCTTGTGATCTGGGCTCTGAGACGTAAATTTCAAGAGTTACTCAAGTGACAGATGTGGTTAAGAGTGGTAACAAAGTTTGCCTTCAGAGTGAGTACAGCTGATGCAGCAAACCACAATTACCACCTGCAAAGATCTGCACCCTGCCTTTGTGGGTAAATTGTCTTTTTTCCCTTTTGCCCCTTCTGCTCCCTCAAAATATAAAAGCAGGACTGCGCTATCTTTGTATAATGCCTCAAGAAGTTTTCTTACTCTTCACCCTTACTTTGAATTGAAAATTACAGCAAAAGTGCTGGATACTCACTCAAAAAGAAGAGTCTTGAGGTTAGTCCAGTGTGTTATAAAGTACATAGGAGAATGGCACAGAAGGGTGAAGGGATGATGACCTCTATACATCTGGCTTTGGATCTGTGTCTGTTTCCTTCCAAAAACCTTTTTCTTGGATTTCCTGTCATCTTAAATATAACATTTTGCTGAGTTGTTTGGTGAGTATACACTCACATTCATTCCTACTGCATTTCCAATTTTCTTAATCTTTAGTCCGCAAAGTTAAAGTACTGTATTTTTTCTTGTGCTATTTGCACATTTTGTATATAAACATTTCATACCAGGAACTGAATATCTTTTGAGCATTAGTAATAAAGAGAAAATATAAGGCTTCATGTGAGTGTTAGCCAACAGACAAGAGAAGATTTATATTTTCATGTAAGTTATTATAAAAAGGCAGGGTTTGTGAAATCCATCTAAGGATGAGCTGAGGCAGGCAAGGAATGAAAGAGACAGCAAACAAGGAGTTTGCAGCAGGAATGAAGGCATGGGGAAGGCTGCTAGAAGGAGCAAGGAACAGTCAAAAAGCCAGTCTTCATGAGTGATTGAAGGCAGAAAGCTTTTTCTGAGAGAGGAAATTGTTTGGCCTAGAAAACCACTGATGCTACTGTCTTGAGAATAAAAAGGGAGAGAGACCTCACCCTATGGAGACAATGTGATTCCAGGATAAAGGAATCAAGATTCGTTGGGCTGCAGGTGGGGGAGCTTTAACACTGAATTTAGTTGATACCTTTGCATGCCATGTATTATATTTTTAAGATAGTTAAGTTGGAATGACTCATTGAAAGGCTGGTGGAATGAACAGCAATAGATTTACATAAATAACCCTCCAAAAGCAGTGGTTATCACACTCAGAAGTAGCTGCAACCTGTTAAAGAGAAGTTGTGCTGCATGAAAATCACTATTTCCAAACCCTTTTGTCCAAACAGGTGGTCATAATCTGTCGTTTGAGTCCTGACTAGAGAGGATATCTGGGGTGGGAGATCTGGAACTATGGGAAAGGAGTGGCAAAATGGTAATCTGTGAACTTTAAAACATGCACTGACCATTTTTCTTCTCCTATTTATGGAAAGTTTGCATGGCATAAGCATGCTTTGCTTATGCCGTGCATTCTTCTGCATTCTCAGTTAGGTAGCTGCTGTGAGCATGGCAGCAGTAGATGCACACGGCAGCTGGGACATAGTTTGCTGTAATGTTTAAAATTGTACAACCCTTAATGCTTCTGTAATGCAGCTCTAACTGAGTGTGCTGTGGTCACCAGGCTAAGACACTGGTCCCAAGTGTTTCAAGGCAAGACCTGAGGGACTAAACTCACGGAGCCTGCAGAATGTTCATCACCGGTATAAGAGATTGCCAAAAATGTCAGTGTTTCGGTGAACTGTTACTTTTGCAAGTGTCACAGCTATCTTTCAACATCTAGACAAACGTGGGTAGACAGCTCCCTGCTCTAAATTATTATTTACTACACAAAGGGTTGTAGGCTCCACCAGTGTTTTCTGTTCCTACCATATGAAGCTTACCTGGTTTGATTGTAAAAGCAAAATTTTTACAAGTGCCTTCATATGGATGTACACTAGAGATTATGGAGTATTAATATGTGCATATATTACAATTTTGGTTTAAAGATGGTTATTCAATAACACGTTCCTTTATAAACAAAATACACTTAGACTCAGGATAGGAAACTCTCTTATTTATATCTTTTGGATTCCAGACTTATATGTTTGGCATATCTAGTTTTGCACATTTCTCTTTTTGCTGTGAGTCAGGAATAGATGTGTTTTGACAGCTGCATTTTCCTTATGTTCAGCTTCCTAGCTCTGAGCTGGTTCTGAGTAGGAAGAAGTTTTCCTTCTCAGATGATAGCAACTTCTGTGCTGTCAGGAGTTTCAATCTTCTGTGCATTTTACCTGGTGTTACTACCTGATGGTCACCCTTCTGCAGAGTATTTTCTGTTGTTGCTGTTTTACTCACAAACCCTCTCAGTAGCTAATAACTTTTAACTGTGCTTGTCTTGAGGAAAAATGAGTAGGTGGTGACTGAGAAATAACTTAGGGAAAGCAATACCAGTTCTCTGCCCGTTACTTTCAGGCCTTGGTGAAGGATGTACCTTTAATTTGAAAAGGAGAGCACTGAATTAAAAGTACTCAACATCTGTTTCTCAAGAGACACTTGAGCAGTGTGGAAGTAGTGCTTTTGCTCCGTGGTACCAGCAGGGTCTAATCCCATGACCGTGTCTCTGTCAGTAGCAATTATCCAGCTTTTGGTTTACCCATCCCAGGGACTTAAAGGAATGGGAGAATGGGTCTTTGAACTGACAGGCTAACTAGCTTTACAACAGTGAAGAGCAGAATTAATTCAACAATTTTGGAATCTCTTTCTCTGCTCTGTTTTTTAATGTCTTCTGTTCCAGAGACAATGTCTTTTTTTCCCTCTTTCTCCTTCTCTCACTCCCTCCAACGCTCTGCACAATCCCTTTCTCCCTCCCCTGCTCCTCACATCCTCAACTTCTAATTCTAGATTAAATACTTGCATGCAAAAATAATTGTAAGTACATTTTGGACTGAATAGTTTTTCTCAAGTTAATGAAATTACCCTATAGTTAGTCTAGATACATTCCTCAGTTTGAGTAATGTGTGCAACTAGAACAGGTTTTTTTTTTCTTTTTCATTGATGTGCAATCGAAAGAGTTAACATGAATCAGTAACAATGTCATTATTGAATTACTAAAAAAAAAGTCTACATAAATAGTTTTACAAAAGAAGTTATTTCCACATGGTTTGCAGCTCCCTCCTATAATTTTTAGTACCTTGCTTTTGTCACTTGTGACATTTCAAAAGGCATTTCTTTACACTGAGAAGAGCCTAAGGAGTACAAAATCAAGACCATATTCCCACAATAGTGGTAATTTTTTTTCTTTTCCCCAGAATTTAGCAATCCAGCTTTTGTCATCGTAAGGGGTTTTTTGTAGGTGGGTTTTTTCTTTCTCTTTTTTTTTTTTTTTTTTTTTTTTTTTTTGCGGGTTTTTTTTTTTTTTTTTGGCCAGTGGTTTGTTTGTTTGGTTTTTGTTTTGGGAGAGAAAAAGCCAAAATCCACACAAACCAAACCAAACCAGGGTGTGAGTATTCAGTGGTTGCTTCTCTAAAGACATCAATTGAATCTGGATATAAAACACGTCTGAGCTACTGGTTTAGGATTATGATACCCATGAATGACACCATCATTACCGAAGAAACCCAGATTTCCTTTCAGCAGCTTTCTGTGGAAGGCAATGATGTTTTCCTGCAAAGGGGAAGGTTCTGCAATAAGATCAAAGAAGTAAAAAATAATCTGAACAAAATAATATTTATAAATGCCTCAGTTGTAGGTGCATGATGAACTATCTCAGAAATGGAATGCAAATATTGAACAGATGAGGCTTCTAAAATTCTGAATTCACTGCAGTGCGATACCATTTAGGCAGATGCGATTGAGAAGGAAAGGATATAAGCTGTTCTTGATTTGAATTTTGGGAACTGAGATCACTAAATGGTGGTTAGTTTCAGTAAGTTACTCTCCTAGCCATGTTCCCGTGAAAATTGCTGAATATCCATGTTTGAAAGCTTGACTTAGTTGTTGGAATTTCACTTTTGATACTTGTGAAAGTGGTCTAACAGGAAGGAACCATTGTGAAAAGTGAAAGCTTATCTTGTTACCTTAATTGCCACATAACTTTTATATCTCCTCCAAATAATTTGTCTTCCACGATTATTTTGCTGTGCTGGTTCATTTGTTCATTGCTATCACAGGGAACTGAGGTTTGTATTCTGGTTTCCCAGCACTGAATCAGCAGAACATGACAGGTCTGTGCCTCTTCAACTTGTAAGGTTCATTATGCAAAACTAAAATAATATAAATTACTCTTACAGTGTTGTCTTTTGCTTACATTAAAGAAAAACAGAGACTGGGAAGGACTTCTGAAGGTGCCTGGCCTTTCCCTATGGTGGAGGTGTACTGGTAACACATTCTTAAACTTGTCTCTGTTGTGAATTTCAATAGGGAAAATGTTTTGGATCTCTAAAAGATGGACACTGGCCTGGACATTCAGTAAGAACTTGTTATTGCTGATTTTGATCATGCTTAAAGATCAGGATATTCAGCGAGGGATGATTTTGTTTTAATAATTAGTTGAGATGGTTTTAGTCACATCTGTGGTCTTTCTATCATTCAGTTCCAGCTTCAGAGTTTTAACTGTTTTATTCTTCACTTTTCAAAATCTTGTCAAGAAAGCAACTTTTTTTAATATCACAATAAAAATAGAAGCACTTTTTTCCAGAAAAATAATGTGCCTTTGAATTGTTTTACTGTCACAATAACCTTTAATTCATGGGGCATTGACATGGATAGTCATTTATGCATTAGTGCAGCCAAAGAAACACAGCCCTTGATGGAGTGGTGTACTGATGCTCAGCCCACAGCATCACACAGTCAATAGGCAATTTTATTAAATTATTGCATGGTACTTGCAAATTAAAAAAACAAACAAACAAACCTGAAACAAACCAGTGATTTTTTGGGGGAACTGTAGCTGGAAAACATTTTCAGAGTGAAAATTAAATGAGAGCATTCTGATCATAAGTAATGGAGTGTGTTTTCCACTTGTTTTTCAGTGTGACACATCCTTTGTATTTAAAAATTATTCTAAGTGTTGATTTTATAACCTTTGACTATAGAATCTTCCTATGTTGAATGTAGTAGGTATTAAATCCCTTCTGCCCCTTTTCTTTTATGAATTTCATGGATGGTGTAATATATCAGGCCAGTTTGTACCTTTGTGTACCAGAACTGCTCAGTGAGTTCTTTGCATTAGTGAAATAAAATAGCTCTATTCTTATACCTGTCACTATATTGTTTGCTTATTATCAATTCAAAACAGAATTTTCAGTATAAAATGCAATAGGTTAGCCACTAGGAGCACAAACCCAAAACCAAACACCTTTCGTGAATCTGGACCTTATGGAAAGGGGAAGTCCACAGCAAGGCTATTGAGGAGCCTCTTGCCTCTCCCTACTTTTTTGTAATGACTCCTTGAAGTGTTTCTATTCCATTTCTTTGCCAAGGTTTGTGAATTTCATGCTAAGCCTTTTTCTAGTTCTTTTTGATGCTTTTTAGGGTGTTGGTTTTTTTATTAATACCTTGTTTAGGTAAAGCTTCCTCTCCCTAGTACTTAACAGGAAACTCTTCTATAAAAAGTGCTGGCAGCTGAGCTTGGACATTTTTTAAACTAAGACAGAAAAACAACATGAAAATAAAACCATGTTTGGTTTTTTAAGGAAAGAAAAACCACCCCAAATTTGCCTGGATATTATGCTGTGTATTTGATGAATTATTAACCTTCAAGACTATAGTGCCTACTTCAGCATTGTTAAATTTTATAATGTTAATCTTTTGCTGTGAATGTGAATATGCTAAATTCCATATAAAATTTCAGAGATGAGAAAAAACTTAGAAAACAGAAGCAAGTATATTTTATGAAAATCATATTTCCACAGTAAATAATTCAATCTCTTTTTTATTGGTTTGTTTTTCATAGCTCCCACAGGCACTGGTCTATAGTGTGAATATACACCTTGTAAATATGGAGGTTATTTTTAGCTGGTTTTGTATTTGTAGGAAATGAAGGCCTGAACCTGAGGAATAATGTCTTTACTTTTCTCATACTTACAATTACTTCCTCTTCAATGTACTTTTCACCTTTCCTATCCTTTAAATATTCTTTTAAGTCAGCTTGATGAAAATGATTAAAAATGAGAATTCAAGCAAGAGCGCTTTATAACTTTAGACTAGGCAGTGTGGATTTCTTTAATCAGTTTTTCTGTTTAGAAATATGCTTGGTCATATGACGAAACAATGAAATTACAAGTACACATTTTTTAGAAGATGACTTTTTATGAAGAATAAAAAACTAGCTAGCTTGTGGGTCAAAACTCACACAAAAAACTATGGCTATGCCACTTATTGATTTTTAAGTTTTACCTGAAGCTTATAGTGCAGATTTAGGCTTATATGTCAACTCTTAGTTCTGATGTTAATTAGATGTGAAATCTGGAAAATAAGCAGTATTTCATTTGGTTATTTATTAACAGATAAAAAAAATACTTCAAGTTCTTCAGAAGCATGTGAAATCCTTTTACAATGCTAACAGATGACAGATATAACCTTTAATACCTAATGGAAAATAATTCACTTCATCAGATAATTATGCCAAGCATATCTTGTCATATTTTCCCAAAATGGGTTGCAAACACGGATACAACTTTTTGATAACTGAAGGTGAAATCTCTCCTCCTTTCTAACTCATTACCCTTTAGAAGTGTAAGTATTTTCAGCTGAAAAGATCCATGAGACTAGATTTTGGATTTGGAGCAGAGGATCCTTATTACAAAATGCCAGACTGACGGTGAAACGCACTGAGAGCTGAGCACTAGATGTTGAAGAAAGGCTTTTAAGTGTGACTTATTGGTCCATGCCATGTTTTATACACAGTGCACTTGTGTCCTGCGCTCCTGCAAGCTTTTTCAGGCTGCACTCACTCTTTGGCGCTCTTGATTTCTGCACAATGGAAAATTAACACCAGTGGATGGAATAAAATTGACCAGCCTTGAGAATGCATTGTGGGACCACCAAGGGACAAGCTTTTTCAGAGAATGTAACATGTCACCTTTATAGTTCTGGTTTTACAGGTTCCATGTCACCTGGAGCATTATGCATCCCATTCTCTCACTTGTCACATTGACATACAAATACTATTCAGTGGGGGAATTTGGGTTAACACATAACCAAAATTATATCAGTTTTTGTCCCTTTTTTTGGGTAAATATGAGTCTGAATCTTCAGAGCTAAGTACACTTCTAAGTCTTGGAAAGATTTAGCTTGCTGCAGGTAACAAAGAAAACATATTTCTCAAGCTGAGGTACAGAGGAATATGCTGAATAATACTTTGTAGGGACTGTTAAGCCCTAGGCTGCTTACGTGCTGGGATCATAGAAAAAAGAGCAAATCTGTATAATTGTTTTTTTCCATTGAATTGCTTTTTTGCTAGTTTTAATTGTACGTATTGGAGACATCATCACTTGACGCTGGCAAAAATGTTTCAGTCACAGCATATTTGTTTCTTCAGTTTATTGTTAGAGTCCTGTGTGGCAAAGCTCAAGGAAGAGTTTATTCTTCAATTTATTCTTAGAGTCTTTTTATTTTTATCTACTGATTGAATTGTGACACGTGATTTGGGGATAGCAAGGCACTTCTGCAGTGCACATCAAGATGATGATTGTCAGGGTTATTTTTGACCTTTGCAACATATCAGTGTTATGGTATGTAACTTGACTTTTTTTAGTTCAGGAAATTGCATATACTTTTTTTTTTTTAGGTGATGAAATTAAGTATTCAATGTTTGCGCAACGTTAGAAATAGCTTCTGCCACTTTTTCTTTTGTGTGTGCATTTCATCTCATGTCCAACTCATAATCATGCAGCTTCATTCTTCTTGTCTTGCTAGGTCTAGGCATGATGCATTTGGGGATAGGGAATGCACATAAAGTACATTGCAGCAGAACCAAGGAGAGTGACTTCTTGCATTTCTGGTATTCACCTGAGACAAAAGGTGTAAAATTTTTCTACTACTGTGCTTTGCTAATAGATGTGCTAATATTGCTGTCATGTGAAGGGCAGTTGTAAAGAGAAGGTTTCAATTGCACTCGCACAAGCAGTATTAATCCTGGCCTTTCTAATTGCTGAGGGTTTTAAAAATGATTTTATTTTATTTTGCAGCCTCTTATATAGTGTCTCTTTATGTGCGTTCTGTATTTATGTATATTATCTAGATGGACGGATACAGGTAAAATTAATGAACACAACTGTAAACAGTAATAATTCACTTTGATGACAGTTTTAGCAGGGTATAATTCAAATTCTTTTACCACCTCAAGCAGTTCTTCAAAACTGAGGGCTAATGTTTTCTCTGAAAACAAAGTCTTCAATAAGCATCACAAGATCTTAGAGAAAATCACATGGGATATTGCTGGAGGGCAGGAATGAAATTCAAACATGACACCAATATATGACATGTAACAGAACTATAGAGTAAATAAAAGAGTCATAACAAGCTCTCTGTCTTGGGAATAATTATTAAATAATTTTTGATAGCATGGGAAAGGCATGTGTTTGTTAATATGGTGCTGAACAAATATGAAACAAAATATAGACCTAAAAAGGCTTGTGAGCTCTGCAGACACATGATGAAATAAGGATTGAATTTGAGTTCCTGACTGAAGAGTTTTTCAGCTTAAATATATATCTCCCAGGGTGTGGAGAGTGTATAAGAAATGTTCTTAGTTTCCTTGGTGAAAAGATTTATATGTGTGCAAAAGTTTATTTTTATTTATTATGTTTTATTTAGATAATTGCAACTCCTTAACATGCTTTCCTTGCTCTAGTCCTGTAGAGATTATTTCATTTCTATATTCACATAGAATAGTCCTACAAACTGTCTTATTATCCTGATATTTGTGATTCTGCAATAATGTCAGCAGCACTTCAGCACAAGGGATGACTGAAGCAAAAGAATACAAAATGTAGCTATTGTGCTTGGAAGGCATATTGGACAAAGTATGCCTAACTGGAACAAAATAGTTTTGGAAATTTTTTTCTGGCTGTCAAACCCATTGTTCAGAACTATTGAAATATACAATTTCAACCCATTATTATTTTTCTCTCTGAGCTTATTTGAGAGCCTGCAGTATATGTAACATTCTAAAAGGAAAAGAAACCCAGTGGTTTTGACATTTGGTAACTCATGCAGTTTAATTTTGCTAATTCTGAACTCTTCCTTTAATTCTTCATTTCACTAAATTATGAGATGTTCCAGAGCCAAGCCATCTGTCTTCTATAAAAGCTACAGAAAAGATCAAGGACGTCTCCAACTGATTTTATTGTCCAGAACGCCTCATGAGCCTTTAATGGGAATAGTGGGGGTGGGCAAAAAGTTTTGGTTTTTTTTAGCTTAAAGTGCTCTTATTGATGGCCTTAGAAGTGAAGTCAGCTTTCTACACCATGTTTCATAAACCTTTTATGACTACAAGAGAGTAAACAAGGTAAAGGTTCACTGTGTTTCTCACTGAATAAAAAGGATATTCTCAGAATTTGATACACAGTTTTTATTTAAAATGTTCTTCATGAGCTCCATGGGATATTCATACTCAAGTCACTTTGAATTGAAATATCCCAGTCTTTAATAACTTGAAATAAAAGACAAACAGAAAATACCTCTCTTGGGGTTGAAATACAAATGGTGCCTGGCTAAGACTTTCTTCATGTGTTTATACCTTGTGTCTGTCATGGTAAATTTAGGTAAAAAAACATTCCTCATCTTTATAATAGACAAAACCTGTGATGAATTTTTAGCAGTCTGGGGAACTTTGCAGTGACAGCATTTCTGCATTTAAAATCTTGGCCTATTACAATTCCATTATAAGTGGCTAAGTTAGCTTACTTTCTAGTCTCAATTTTATTTTCAGTATAATTCAGCAGTGAAGAGTTGGGATATTGATGGCTGTTCTCAACAGCATTTTGTAACTGTGTAGAAAGTTATTATTCGTGAATTGGAAAATTACTTTTAATGTTATAGCAGTAAATAACCAAATTCTATGTGCAAAATAATAGGAATAATCAAGGTTTTATCTTTGTTACTTTTTGCAAGGTGCCCAAAACACTCATATTTAGGAACTTCTTCAGACTAGATGAAGGCTTGTTCCCTTGACTCAATGAATTATAACAATATAGTCATAAATCAGGGCTCAATAGAAAGATCACAAATATAAATCTTCAGTTGCTTCATTCATAAGATGAGCTCTTTGCTTTTGTGCTGCTCTGAGATGTCTGTCTGCCCTGTCTGCCCCGTGACATTTTGCCAAGCTGATAAATGCAGAGCTCGCTGACCCCGACTGTCTGAAGTCGGGGCATGGCCTCGTGTCAGGCACCTTCGAGGCTTCGTTGCACAAGATGTACCTGAAATGATTTTAACACTTGTTAAGTGTTATTGACCTGATCCACGTGTTTCCATCGTTTGTTTTGCTTCTGATGGTTTCAGAAAGATGCTGAGGTTAAAATAACAATTAAGAAAAAGTATCTTTAAAATCTGTGAAGTACAAGACAAGAGGATATAGTCAGATATCATAGACCCCCTAGAAACATGAAATTTCAGCATTTTTAAGGAAATGTAATAGCAACTTCAGGCCTGCTGAAATCAGTTACAACTATTGGTGTAAAAAAATACAGCACATCTTCCAAATGAGATAGTGATGTGAGTGCTGATGACAATGTTAAGCGTGTGCAGTTTTCAATAGTAGCCTTCAAGCCTTTAACACAATGGCAAGCATTCACAGAAGATTATTAGAATGATTGGGGAATTCAAGAAACGTCCTCATTACATCAATGCCCTAGTTCTTGTGCCCTGGCCAAAACTTGATCCAGGATTCTCAGGTAGATTTGGCATCAGTTTTCAGCTCCAGGATTGTCTGGTAGAACAGGAAATGCCAATCTCTTCCAAGTTCTATAGGCGTCAGTGCAGTGCCTCCCCTGAAAAGGAGCAAGTCACAAGTAAATTTTTTTCTAGAAATAACTTTGTAGAGCTGTTGAGTGAAGAAGTAGAACAATGAGACAGTGAGCAGTTTCACACTGGTATTCTGATTACCACAGCAGCAGAATAAATTGCGTAAGGACAAGAGTTCATCCATTTCATTATTAGGTAAATTCAGAACATTTTATCTCTGCAGCATCACCTTCTATTCTGCTGTACAGACAAGTAGAGAAATGCAAATTATGAATGCAATGATACATGCAGTACATGAATAAGGCATAGTAGGAAAATACAACAGGTAGAAAAGAGGGGGCAGTTCTACCACCCATCACCAGGAACTGTGAATCTGTCTGGCATCATCGCTGGTTAAAAGAGATCTCTGCTTTGGCTTAATTGCACATAATTTGGCTGACAGTTGAAATACAAACCTAAACAGTCACTCAACTAAAGATACACAAAATTAAGTATTTCATGTGATGCTCAACCCCTTCAATCTTTATTAATAACTTAATTACATTAATTACACTACGGTTTAAAGCATTGCTAGTACAAGATAGGGAAAAATGATAGACTCTCCTAAGTAATGAGTTGCATAGCAATTCTGTTAGAATTAAGACTATTAGTGACATGCAAAGAAGCAGTAATTTGTAAATATATACTTCAGAGTTTATGATTCCTCTTGTTTCACCCCATAATTGTTTTCTTTAGCCAACTCCAGCAGATATAATTCTGGAGGTCAGTCCAAGTGTTCCAGGAGTTATGAATAGAAGGCTATTCTCAGGCTGAGAAGATCTCTGAATAGAGGTAGTTCCATTACTTTTCCACTCCTTTGTGTTTGTTGCTGTTGTTTAGAGGGGGTTTTGACCCAATCTTAAGAACCCATCTGTAGCACTACAGTAAACTGAGTTTTTCTTTTTCTGTCCCATTTCATCATGCAACAAAACTGCCTTGCACTGAGGTATTCGAACCTTTATATATCAACTGAGATCTAAAGAGACTGTGCTAGATCCATGTGGTGGATCAATATTCACTGGCCCTTAGCCTCTTCTAAAGGTAATGCTTCCCTTTCCATTTAACTACAGAACTTATTTGAATCGTTGTAACAAAATTGGAATATTTTTATCTTAAGTAGGAAAAGTAATTTTTTTCTGAGTTATTAGTTGTATAAATCAAAGGGATGGAAGCTTTTCAGTGGTGGAGCTATCATCTGGATATTTGATTAAGCATCTTTTCTAATCAAATTAGAATTTATTTGTTAAGTCAAGTTTATCCCTTTCAAGTTATTCTTTTAAATTGAATTATTCTGATGACTGCAAATATATATTACAATAAGAATATTCTTGGAAACTTTTGTAGATTATTTCAAGATGTAAAAGTATTTCAGTTACTTCTGTTGTCTCCAGAATAAAGTATGCCCTTATTAAAATTTAGAACCAAGCAGAATTAACAGGGGAAATGTTAATTTATCTCCTGTCTGGAACTGACAGGAACAATTCCAGAGATCCTGTTAATTGTTAAATTTTAAAATGCAGAGATACAACGAAAAGGAAATGTGTTTAAAGCATTCATATTTGGGCTAACTTGAGTAGTCATTCAAAACTGAGGAGTCAGTTGCATTTGCAGTTTGTCAAGAATTTTGGTGCTTTGTCACTCCATGCTACATCTCTGAGTGTGTCTGTGTCTGCCTTCGAGGCTTCGATAACTAAATCACCGGAGCCTGAAGGGTTTTGACTTGTTCTACTTCCCATCTAAAGTTGCCGAGTAGCTCTATGGTATACACTCTGTGAGCTACAGAACGGTGCTTTCCCTATTCTTGCCACAATAAATTATGGAAGTGTCCATTGTAGTCGCTTTATTACCATTCTTTCTTTTATTCCAGTCACCTGTCACCTGCCTTTATCATTGAGATCAGTGATTTGATGCTTAGCCTTTGAAGATTCCCCAGATGTGATATTTTTATATTCTTTAATACTTCTGAACTTCTGAATGCCTAGTTAAAAAGCTGTCAGGAGTGATAGATATCTAGAGAGATGTCTCCATATTGTCACAATGGTGATTCTACATACCTTCAAAATTAGAATGAAAGTACTTCGTTGTTATACTAAAACATGCTATCCAAGGTTGCACGTTTGGGATGGAAGAAAGCAAAGGCACGTAACATAGAATGTTTATTTGTCTAGGAGTAGTTCAGTGGTGATAGCAAGAAATAAAGAAATGTTCTTTGCTCATTTGTACCCCCAGACTCTAGATCTCATTTTCCTGGATTTTAATTCAAGTACGCTTTATAAACTTGTTTTGAAACTGAAAAATGCAAAGATTATTGTTAATATGGTCCCAAGTACTGCAGCATTACCTTTATACTTCTTTTACAGAAATGTGTTTAATACAAACAATTTTCTTTTTTTTGTTTGGCTTTAGAATATCTTTTCTTAGCCTTTTGTAGTTTCAGTGTGGGAAGAGTACAGGGCTGAATAGAGAATCCCAGAATGGGTCAGGTTGGAAGGGACCACAGTGGCTCACCTGGCCCCACCTCCCTGCTCAGTCAGGGTCATTCTAGAGCACCTGGCACAGGACTGCATCCAGGCAGCTCTTCATTATCTCCGGTGAGGGAGAGGGTGAATACACCCGGGTGATTTGTTAGTTGTTCTGCCTGGAGAATGGTGCTACAACACGTACTGGAGACTCTATGGGAGGTATCTCTTCAAGTTTTTTCCTGATTTATTCTTAAAATTCATTAAAGGTACTTTAGTATTGTTATTTTTGTAACACAGTAGAAAGACGAAAGCTCTGGGAAACATGCATTTTGAGGCTGTCACTTTTAATTGAAAGCTATAATGTTTTCCTTTTTTTTTAAATGAACTTAATGCCAAGTTTAGAAATCTAGGCAGAGAATTCCCGAAGACAGTCCTTTTTTCACTGCTTTTGCACTGTCAGTCTTTGTTTCTTTTAATCAATGGGTACAGAGTTACTGTTTCCTGAAGAAGATTGCATGAGAATATATACTGAATTATAAGACAAAGCACTTGAATAAGTTCTTCTGTGATTATATTCATTCATTTTTGGAAAATTTTCTTGATGATGTAATGATACAGATAAATATAGTGTAATAAATATAAAATATAGCTGAAGGTAGCTATTTTATTATAGAATGCTGGGTTTCTTTCACTTGAATTTTACTTTGCCGCAAAGGCATCTGATTTTGAACTTTGTAAGATATTCAAAATGCAGTTAGACCACAATTTGGTGTATTAATGAATTTGTAAATCTAGATGAATACCAGCTGAGAGTAAGTCACTATGTAAATCTGCATTATGGCTCGTGGTTAAAGAAAAGCAGTCTGAAAATAGTATTATGAAAAAAGTGTCATTACATTACTTGCTTTCTCAATTTCTTCCTGACTTCTTGAACCTTCCTGAACCTCTGTGTACTTTTCTCTAACACTGAAGAATATCGGAGCAGTGAACGTTCAGGTGTGTCTGTGGCTGGATCAGACCTGTTTGTCCCGCCCTGAAAAAGCACCTATATTTGAAGGGGATTCAGCTATTGTAATATTTGGTGAATAGGATTTCATTGGGAACTGATCTGTGTGCAGTGAGAAATAGGGTCCTTTTGCACACTGTTTGTAATGGAGTGGAAAATTACATTTGCTATTGCAAGAACAGGCCCATTAGTGGGAAAGCAGATTCTCTTGCAGAGAGCTGGAATGCACCTCAGGCAGTGTCAGGGTGACAGTCCAAATAATGGGAGTTTGGAATGAATAGGGAGATTCTGAAATGAAAAAATTCTTCTCTTCATACATTGTGGTTCCTTCATAAACTTATTGCTACATAAGGAACAGTTTGATTTAAAACAGCATGAAACTAAAAAACCCCACACATTTAAGCAACTGTTTGTAACTTGTTTTGAGGATGAAGCCGACTGTTGTGAAAAGGAAATGCAGTGATTTTATTCTTAGGCCATTATCTAAACCAGTGTGAAGCTACAAATGTAAACAGGAATGCTAAAGTGTTTCGTTAGAGATTTTTTTGGTTATGCTTTTAAATAACACTGCAAATGCTGTGAATTATATCTCACCTGTATGGGTTCTTTAGGCATTGAGTAAAGGATATTCAGTATAAGTGTAAGCATATAAGACATGTTGTAGCTATCCCTGACCTACCCTAACACCTTTTCTTCTCTGTGAAACTGTTTTAATCTTACTCCATCAATGAATAATTAACTTCTGAGTAGGTATATAAAATTAGTGGTGTCAGTTTTATTTTGAAGTACTTACAGGACTCTGACAATAAAGATGAATTTCAAATGCTGGCAGTCCAAAGAGTAAAAATAATTTATAGTCTCTTGATGCTTAAACCCCCCAACAACAACAACAACAGCAACAATAATAATAATAATGTAATGTTAATAAGTAGAACTGTTGATGACTGTGAAGTACATAACATCAAGAACACTGGAGACTGCAATTCACTGTAATTCTGTAAATGTATTGTGTTCTAGAAGAAGTTTTGGTAGGGTTAGGCTGTGCTCTAGAATGACAGTCAAACTTGCATTTATTTAAAATTTGCGATTTCTCCATTGTACTCTTAGTGATTGAAATTAAAAAAAAAAAGGAAAAAGTATGTTGGAATTTATTCTGCCAAGTTCACTACAAAGGGTTGTGAAGTAGCAATGCAGTGAAGAAATAGCTCTATGGCACAGACCAGCAGTTTAGAGAGAATAAAAGGTCTTAGGTTTTATTGTAATTCGTCTGTCACAGCTACCTGCTGAGTTTATAGTCATTAGCTTCTCTAGGAACTGATCTAAATGGTCACATTCAGATTGACATTTGATTGAAATAAATGCTCAAAGACTGTTAGAAATAATTAAGCTTATCAGACTCAATGATTCACAGATCCCTGGCCATTTAGACTGAAATATCTGTCAGGGTTTTCTTATGAACCCCTTGTTTTGCAACAGTATTTCTCTGTAGAGCATCTTATTCCCAGAGTAATTTCTGTTGGCATTTCTCTTACTAGTGTTATTATGTGATTATTGTGTGCTTTGACCAATAGCTTATCTTGAATTTTTCAGATAAGAAATATCAATCATTAGAATATTGACAAATTTGTCAAGGCTAGTATTTTTACCTGTGCTGAAGAGAAGTATCCTTGATGGAATTAAGTTGCAGCTTTTTAATTCAACTGAAAAAATAGGCATCAGACATTAGAGTGAATTGACAGAGGGTAGATTTTGGATGGTGTCACCAAAAAAAAGAGAGATACTTGAACTTCATGGCCATTAGAGGAATGACTTGATTTTAGCTTTTTTTTTTCCTCATCTGCAGCATCTCTCTGACCTGTCTTTGTCTCAGTAATGGTGCCATCTAATTTACAGCTTAAATTTTTAATAGGTTTCCCATTCTAACACAGATGTGAGAGAATTTAAACTCATGGGTAATCAGTATTTGTAGTTATGGGTCCATTCTTTTTGTCTTCCTCATGAGTGAGATTTGGATATGTTGGGGTCTATCCTCAAAGATATAAGGAAATGCTTAGAGCTGTCTGATTTGCATGTTTCTGATAAAATAATTTTGATTATCAGGGCAAGTTACCTCTGTGTTAGGTTTCCATTGAGTTTATTTCAGCAATAATCCTATGGTGTGATTTGTGTAGGAGAGTCTCCAGTTTTTCTCATTAAGCAAAGGCTGTGGCTTTTGCTGTCCAGATCAGATTTTTACTTTGGTAAGTCGGGATAATTGGGATAAAAATGCAATAAGTGAACAGGGCCTGATACCCATGCCTTATGAAATGCCGTGTGCAGGATCTTCTGAGTGTTGTGATGGTGTTCTGACAATGGGAGTTAGTGAATGGCAGTTGGGCTCTGGGCCCATTAAGACAACTCTTACAGCTCATGATCGACAGATGCACAGCAAACTTTAGTCTTTGTTGAAACATAATCAATTTTTTGAGCTAAGATGATATTTATCAAAGGACAATATCCATAGCTTGCACAATGCAAGTCTCTGTACTGAAAGGTATTAGATTAGAGCTGTAATTGAAATGCCAAACCAATCCTGTTAGGTATAAACTTTTTTTTCAAATATTTCTTAAAAAATGAGAAAACTTGAGAACTTCTAATTGAAATGGTATATCCTAGTTTTATTTTATCTTATCATGTTTTATATGATAAGAAGGTGCAAACTGTGTGGAGTGAAATAAATATATGTTAAGGGGTGACACCATCTTGGCATTTGTACACATTTTTTTATAAATATATTCTTTATCTTACCTGCCTTGAAATACTTTTAATACAATTAAAAGCATAGAATGAGTGCCAGACTTGTCAATTCCAACAACAAAGTGCTGAAATTTTCAGTGAAACTGAGAGATCCATCTCCCACACATTGTAATGAATAGGTTCATAAAAGGAAAATAGTTTAATTACATTTTAGTTCATGGATTGTTAATAGGCTGGAGTATCTAAATTGAATAATGTGATTCTGGTAATAATTATGTGTAAATGAACTTGTTTAAATGATATTTTACAGCTTCTTTATAAAATTATAGCTAGAGGCAATCCAGTGATAGACAGACAAAGGCCATGCAAAAATTATCATAAACTATTAGCTTGTTTGCAAAGGGTTTTATGTTAATCTTTTAGTACTTAAAGCACTCTGCAATTAACATATCACGGGGAGCTGCCTCGAAGCAAAGGCATGCAAATTAAAGTGCTCAGATAAAAAGCCATTCACATAAAAAAAATCAAAGAAAGGGTGGCATAGCACTCAAAGGGTACTGGTTTTATATTTGAGATTAAGGAGGTGTAATGATTGTGTTATCTAACTAGAGTTGTAATTAAAGCTTTTCTCCTGCAGACATGACAATAGATACAGCATTGATTTCGGTGTTTTAATTGTGAAAGTCATTTTATTTCAGGGCAGAAGATATGAATAGCCTAAATCAAAGGGCTAGAAGATTGCTTTGTTGATAGTACTTGTTCAACAGCTGCCTTGTTGCTTAATACACAAATGGGGAGAATGGTGAAAGAGATCCTGGGAGGTGCTCTGTATTGTAATTCTCCTGCTGGTTTCCTTTCCTTTCATGAAAAAGGCAAGGATCTGTGTACTGATTGTAAACAAGCAATCTTTTCATACATCACCAGTGGTTTTCCTCCTTTCGTTTCCTCTGAACAAAAGAAGTCATAAAAACCTTGAACTAACTTTTACTACTGCTCTTTTCAAACTACAAAAGTTTTTGTAATAAAACCATCATCTGCTCTCAGAGATATCACACTTTTAGTGGAGAACAAAAAGTCTCCATGTGGCTGTAATTCCTGTTATCAGAAATGCCACTGTAACAAAAGGGATGTGCAGTGGGGAATTGAATGTTAGATTTTATTTACATTATGTTTGTAGGTGTACAGGGTTAGATTGGGAAGCAGTGACTTTTTCTTTTTTTTTTCTTTTTCTCCCCAGTCGTTGTAGTGACAGAATAGAAAATGAAAGATCAGAATAAATACATCTGGCTAGATTCTCAGCTGGCATTCTTAGCTCTCTGGTCTGCTCATTCTAGCAGGGAGTTACATGCTAGGAATGGGCAAGGCCCAGGCATTGATTTGGGAATGAACTAAACTCAGACTCAGGAGGATACAGTCAATCAATTTGAAAAAGACCCATATCAATATAACACATTTCCTCTCTGATATGGAAGGAGTTAACTCAATATGACAAGTCAGTATAGCTTGTTTCCTTTCTGGTGTGGAAGAAATTAACCGAATGTACATGCATGTAAGAAGAATTGCACCATTTTTCATTGTACCAGTGTACCTGAAATACCTACAGTCTTTCTATTATAGACAAGGTGCGGGTAGTAATTCCTTAACAGAACACAAATCATTGAGTACAGAAGGGAATACTGTAACCAAGGATAAGGAGAAAGCTGGGGTATTTAATGCTTTCTTTGCCTCAAGACTGGTTATCCTCGGAGCAGCCAGCCCTGAGTGGGCAGACAGGAACAGGGGGCAGAATAGCCTCCTGTAATCCAGGGCATCGCCTCGAGCTGTGCCAGGGGAGGTTCTGGTTGGATATCAGGAAGAATTTTTTTCACTGAAGGGGTGGCTAAGCTTTGGAACGAGCTGCCCGGGGTGGTGACGGAGTCGCCATCTCTGGAAATGTTCAAGAAACGACCAAATGTGACACTTAGTGCTACAGTTTATTTGTCATGGTGGTGTTTGGTCAAAGTTGGGCTCAGTCCTGGAGGTTGTTTGCAACGTTAAGGATTCTGTGAAAATAGGGATTGATATGATACAGGTTCTTACACAATAACTATCCTAAATTCCCTTGGAGCCTCTCTGAAAGACTCAAATACACAGAAATAAGCCTGGCTTTCTGCCAGTAGACCTGCACATTTCCTAATTTGGGCTTAAAGTAGGACCCAGTGTGTCCCAAGAGAAACCATTCTCTTGTAATTGTAAGCAGTATGGACTGGTGACACTTCATCTCTGAGACTGCCCTCCACTGCTGGTCCCCACCCTTATTGTTGCTGGAGTATTGGTTAAATTTCCTTTATTCCCCTTATAATTTTCAAAGCTCTCCATGGAACTGGCTCAAACTATCTAAGAAATTGCTTTCCTCCTGCCGCAGTGACAGATTCCCTTGACAGCTGCGTTTCACAGGAACTATGAAACTGTCAGCCTTGAGGATGATGTTTTGAGAGCATCACACAGAGCTTTCTCAGCAGCTGGCTCAAGGCTGCAGAGCCTAATTCTGGAGGAGGACAGAATGACCACAAATCTTGTCTCTTTCTTGCTTTGTGTAAAATTTGCCCTCTGAGCCGAAGTTATCCACAGACAGGGGAGAAACAATGATGGTAAAAGGAAAAGGTAGAAGAGACTGCAGGCAGGAAAAGTTCCTGGGGAAAGTGAAGAGATAAGACTGTCTGACAGCTCATGTAACAGAGTGATTATAACCTTTGTTCAAATAAGCCTTGCTTATTTTGGAAACAAAAATGTGGTATAGATGGTCTGAGATTTCTGACTTCCAAGCCAAGGGCTTTAAGAGAGTCCATCTATATATGGTGCCATAGTTAAGATAGCATAGGTTTGTGAACATTTAGGAATAAAGTGTTGTCCTTATTTATTTATATTTATGTATTTTTAGACTGTTGAAATTCATCTGTGCATGATACTATTAATTGAAAAAGCTTTTGGGATTGCTATATCATTACTTCAAGTCCAGTCCTGAGTTGAAGAATTGTTCAGCTACATTTCCATAAGCTTAACTACTACCCCTTTCTACCTCTAAATGGTTAATAAAATTGCTACTTCCTTGAAATACTTAGAGAAAGTCTGAGGCAAAATAAAATCTCTCGTGGGTATTTTGCAGTATATTGTGTAGGGATTTTCAGTGTGGTTTTTTGGAAGGTAGAGTTTTTTTATAGTTGTTATACAGACTTTATTGAATCTTACTGAGGTTTAATCTTTACTCTTACAAAGTCCCATATTTGCAGGCTTCTACATATCTAATTACTGAGGACTTTAAGGTAGGATACTATTTCACTGAATCTTAGTTCACTAGGAAAAGTCAGACTGAAGATAAAGATATTTCCATATAGATTGTGTTGTATTTATATGTAGCCCTTTGAAGCCTTTTCCAATATTTAAACAAGGAAATTTGCAGGATAACACTATCTAAGCTGGCACACCAGATAGAATAAAAGCATTTTAGGAACCTTTTCACTCTTAAAGAGCTGGTGTAACTCATTAATGTAGAATGAGAATATTTAAAACATATATTTCTTGTTTATTTTCAAGAGACCATTTCCAACATAACTCCAACCGGAAATGCACATGATCTGCCTAGCACTTTTTAGGACAAAGGGTTTTTGGAAGCTAAAAGCCTTAGCCCCCCAGAACTGTACTGAGGACTAGAAACCACCTAGTAGCTTGAGTCTACCACAGGACTTAGACTTCTGAGAAAAAAATAAAGAAAAAGGTTTTATGGTGGCTCTCATTAGGATCATGTGTATATGAGTAATTGACATTCACTGAACTTTCATGGAGACTCAGCTCGCCTTCCGGCTTAGTTGCTTCTCAGTTAGACCAAATTCTTCTGTGGAAGTGTATTCATCTGTTATGTTCTCCTGATCAAATTCTCTGTGGGTTTGGTAGTGTCTTTTAGTGAAACATATTGAATTCACTCTCGAATGTCTCAGGTTTAGTGTTTTTTTCAAAGACAGAATCAATTTGCTCTTAAATTTTCTAATGAGGAATTCTGCTGCTGAAGACACGAGTACTTTAGTGGGACTGAAGCTGCTTTGCTGAAGATTCTTTATTCCTAATAACTGATGGGAAGAGCACATATTCAGTGCTTTGGTCAATAGCCATCTGTGCTTGTGCTCAATGCTTGCTTATTATTGCTGTGTCACTGCTTTGAGTTCTGAAGCTCTCATATTAATATAGACTTTATGACTGTGCATTTAGTAATAACTATCTTCCAAGTTATGGTAAGGAAAAAAATAATGCTGAATAAAATAGCTATGGCTATCTTTAGCAGTTGTTAAAGATGTGTAAGATAAAACAGAGGAAGATTAGTATAATTCCAGTTCATTCAGTGTTGCAGAAAGAATATGAATTCCTTAGAGGTTATGAAATTCCTGCATCATTGAACACTTCAGTTTATGTGGATCAAGTCCTATGCCATATATCTCCCATATCAGGGACACTGGAAGGTCATCCATAATGACTCCTATTTCATTGTTAAACCTACAGAAATCAGTACAGCTAAACCCACAGATTAGAACACCTTTAACTTCAGAGAGCTGCAATGAGATTTAAAAAAAAAAAACCAAATGGGAGGAGTGGGCTATGGTCTTAAGTGTGGCATTGATTCACTACATTTGGGGAAACTGCTTTCTTAGTTTTAGGTGTGGGCCGAAGTTCTCGCTGTCTCACAAGTCTGAGTGAGACTCATTCTTCGATCATAGAACTAACTTCAAGTTGACTGCATTTCTGGAATACATCAGACAAGTTTCTTTTGCAAGATCTGGCCCTATGAGTTCTTCTTACTGATAATTCCCATTATAGGTTTGAGCACTTTTAGCTCACCATACATTAGAGAATCCTATGGAAAGAATTCTTCAGTGTGACTGAACTCTTATTCACTGGGAATTGTGAGCTTGGAGGACTTAGAGCACAAGATCCTAAAGCAACAGGCCTTTGGTTTTCTGTCCAAGTTTTGCTTGACTTTTCTTAGCTTTGCAGAATGTCAGTTTAGGGGTATGTTTAAAAAAATATTTTCCCTGAATGGCTTGCTAACTACCATATATTACTACGAACTATCAATTTATTTTACAAGAACTTGGAATGTCAGAAATATAAGATAATTCAGGGTTACTAATGGACATTTTATGTAGTACTGACGTGGGGATTTGTTACCTAACAGCAAAAGCGGGTGCTGACTTCAGTAAAGTGGAGGATAAAAAGCCCACCCAAAGAAACAAACAAAAAAATCCTGTACTGCATTTATCACTTATACTTTTTAGCGCTGGTGAGTTTTTTATTAAGTACACCATTTTTATTTTGTGATGTCTGTGTCCAAGAAACAATGCAACTATAACAGAACAGTTAATAGACACACTGACCCATTTTTTTTCCATTTGATTGAAAAAATATTTTTCCTCCTGCGCATTGGGGGTTATGTAGTCACAACCATAGAAATAATGCAGTCAAGACTTGTCATGGATTACATGATTTTTACAGTATTCTGCAATTTTCAGTCTTGGTTTCTTTCCGCAAAAATTTTATGAATGGTCATCATCTAGTTTTTTTCTTATGTGAATCTTTCTAGGGTTCTACTGCCTGGTATTTTGAAAAAGACTGATCCCTTTGGTACAGGAGATGGAAAGTATTGCTAAAAATCAGCTTTAAAATTGCTTCCAAAAAGTCTGAAATTGAAGGCAGGAGGTATGACAAATATTAGGAGGGGAAAGAATTTCTCAAGAGCTGACCAGGCATAGACTTATGGAGTGTTACACAGTTCATGAGAACATGCAGTCAGGAAGTCAAAGGAATCTCAGATGGCAGACCCATCACCGGCCTGCCTTTGAAAACGAATAATCACTAACTCTTTCCTTCAAAGCTACATTCAAAATTGTTTGTTCAGAGCATGTGTTTGTTCAATACAAATGTTTTTGGTAACTCAGTTGTCATTAGTCAAGCTAGAGAGTTTCCAAATCAGCTAGTCTTTCATTCAAGTGACTGTGTGCAGGGCAAGACAAATTTGAAGTATATTCAGGCAGAAGCTCTATAGCTGAAAATAGATGGTCACTAAGAATGGAATATTTTATGCATTAGGAAAGGGTAATAATCTGAAAAGAATACTTTCTAAAATTAATCTTATTTTTAATGATATGTAGACTATATATCATATATTCCAGTCATAAGCAGAGAGGATTTTTTGTGATTCCTTGAAATTCTTCTCTTGTCATCTGTATTTGTCCTGTCAGATTCCAGGCATACTGCCCTATTTTTCCAGAGAAATAATTTCTTTTTTGCAAGTAGATGGGGTTTAGAGGGTTTTTGTAGGTTGGTCTGTTTGCTTTCCTTTTCTTGTAGGCTATATGTCTGTTTACAAAAACCACAGATAATTAAGGACAGCATGATCTTTGTTGTCAAAACAAGAATATATTCCTGGATCTATTCTGGCTCAAGTTATTCCAGGCAGGTGTCTGCCCTGAGCATTGGGTCAGGTGTTTTGGATCTATCTGCTCTGTACCAGATTTCAGACAGGTGTTTTTCCTTCACTTGGTGTTTTCTGAGTCTTCTGTGGGATTGCATGTTATTTTGTTCCCAGACACCTCAGGCAAGCTGAAGAGCTGAGGCAGAAATATGCCGTATGGCTGCAAAAATGGGGGTAATCCCACTCTTTGATGAGGGATAGTATTTTTAAAGCAAGTAAATAAAAGTTGTGGTCTTTTAGCTGTTTCAATCTGTCTTTGGGTGCTATGCCTTGACCAACAGTGACAGAATCAAGAATTTATGTTGTCTTCTAGAGAGATATCAGATTTTCAAATTTATGCATATCAGCCAGAAAATAAAAGAGAAAATTTGGTGTAGATATTTATCAGGAATGTTGTGGAAGAAATGAAGATGTGGACCTGTGGACAGCCAGGAAACTGTTGGGTAGAAGTCTTCTAGTTTCAACCCAGGCCAGAATCTTGGGTCATTGAGATAATTTGATGTCCATGAGCTGATGGCATGATTCATAAAATCATAGACTATCCAGAGCTGGATGGGACCCATAAAGGTCATCCAGTCCAGTTCCTGGCCCTGCACAGGGCAATCCCAGGAATCACACCATGAGCTCGAGAGCATTGTCCAAAAGCTTCTTCAACTCTGGCAGGTTTGGTGCCATGACCTCTTCCCTGGGGAGCCTGTTCCAGTGCCCAGCCACCCTGGCCTAGTTGTCATTGCACTCTAAAAGTCAAAATCAGAAAACTGAAATGAAGTAAAGAACAGAGTAACTGAGCTTCTTCTTGCGTGTTGGGGTAGGTACGCGAGGGAAATGTTTTCCTCACTTTAAACAGTCACTCTAGCAATGTGTTCACCTGCACCGAGGGGAAAAAAGCACAGCAAGTGAAATGATGAAAAATTAATTAAATTAATTAAAGAGGGAGAATTGTGATCTATCGTTGGACTCAAAAATGAGCTGAATGCTTAGAAAGTAAAAAGCTTACTAAGCAGTTCTCATAACAGAAACAAACAGTTCTATATGTTAACGTCATCTTGTGTTTAGTCTGAGAGGAACAAAGCAATCCCTGGAAAAGACAGACAATATCCTCCCACACACTTAGCAGCACAAAAGATGGGTGGCACTATTATAGTGGAAAACCTGTGCAGTTCATGTTACACGTTTCGTTTAAAATGTGCAGAACAGAAATCTCTGCATACACAGAAACAGTCTTTTGAGTTAAATAGCAAAGCTGTGCAGAATCCTTCAGTACTCACATTTATAACAGAAATAGCCTCCAGAGTTGACCGTTTATTTATCAATTGTTAATTGAGTTGATGTTTACTCACGATTGTAAACAGATGATTAATTTATGGCTGAGTGTTATTACTATGATAGTGAAGAGATCATTAGAAAGAAGGATTATAATAGGGTTCTCTGCACTTGTGAGGCTAGTAATAAAGATTGACTATTATAATTAGATAAAGCTTTGTAACAAATACTATTAAATTGAATCTGGACTTTATTTAAATGCACTGGCCTGTTATCTAAAATGAATTAGCAGAGTGTGTGGGTTAAGTAGAACCCCTGCCTACACTGTTTACTGTCTCCTTCTGAGATTAAAATGGCTCTATACTTGCTGGTTAAATGGCAATATTATGCATTATGCATGAGTGTTATTTCTATTGAAAACTCTAAAAATATTATTGTAACACAGGAAAAATATTATATTTTCTTTCCATTTTAACCTGGGATTGTTTCCAACTTTGATTTTGATGATAAGTTAACCAAACTTAATTCAAGAAGGTAGTATTAGGCTTCTTCACGAGTGAGCCTGTGCAGCATTTTTGCATAATTCTGTTTAATGGAAGTCAGAGTAAGACTTCTGTGGGAATCCAGTGACAATGTTATTGAGCATCTGATTTCTTAATTTTTACAGAAGCATGGAAGGTAACAAAAGAAGCTGAAGTGGGATGGGATGAAGCTTTTTAAAATATAGATCTATATCTATCCCCCTCCTCCCCTCCTCTCTCTTTTTCTTCTTCCCCTGCACCTTTTTGGAAAAGAGTCTATTAATTTCTCAAAAGTATCCAAACTGACTAGAGCTCTATAAGATTTATCTGTTATTTTAGAACATAAGTTTAACATGAAGAAGCTCTTCTTTGGTCCATTTGTGAGTACAGATGTGATGTGAATCTACTGAGAACAAGCAAAGAAAGAATAGGTGGATATTTTAATAGTATTTTAACATAGGATGGGATGGGATATGGACAGAACCTGCAGCTGGTAACGTAAGCATCATTTTAGCACTCTGGGCATTTCAAATTGAAAATGCAGTGGCATCATAGGAAATACTGAAATGATATTACAGGAACTATAAAACCAGACCTTTTTTTAAACCTTAATAGGTTACATTGTAATTACTCTGTGGTTTCATGAAAACCAAATGCAAAATGTCCATTATTTTTTGTCAGATTCAAGGGTAGAGAGACACTCTTCTCACCTTCCACGGCCTGAGTGCTCAAAGGCTTAGCATCTTCTGCAGTTGCTTCAGCTGCAGACTGTCAGATTGTGAACCCTCAGGCTGTGCAAAAATGCTTTCATCCTGATCGGTGCTGAATCTCAAACGAAGATCAGTGCTTGCCGAGCACCTATCTGTGTCCAAATGACCACAAAGCACTTCTGTGCTCAGCTGAGACTTGAGACCCTTATAATATTTATATTGGGGAATGAAAAGCTCTTGCCCTGTGGTTTGAAAGGGTTCCCAGTGGGCTGTGCCGTTGCTGCTGTGCTGCTCTGCTCAGGGACAGGATGCTCTCACACTCAGCAGAACTGATGAGTCTACGGTTGTGATGCTACCCACATCCAAATGTTACTCAAGTAATTTAGGTCTGAGAAAACACTATCTGGGGGTTGTTTTCATTCTCTTAGAGGGATTTCTTTGTTGGAAGAAGAGGTTTGGAATAGATTAATTTATGTAAATTATTTGATTACTGAAATGATATTTAGAAGAAGTGTTAAAGACCAGAGGTTCAAAAACAACAAACTGGAGAAATGATTGAGCTACAGCTTCCTTACACAAAATGCTGTTCCCGAGTAGGTGGAAAATGTGAAAAATTTAACCACTCTTCATAGAAATTACTTGGAAAGGATTAATAATGTCTCAAAACAGTGTCAGAGAGGCTCTGGACATGTTCATGGAAAGTTTCCATCGAAAGAGTCTGCCAGTTTGAGCCTTGCACAGCAAGTGGAGAGAGCCTTTTGATCTTGACTGACTTGATGGGACATGGGATGAAGCAGACTTTAATCACAAATGATTAATAAATAATTCCCAAAATACGATTTGTCTTTCCTAGAGAAAGTAATTTTTTAAACTCTGTGGGGAAAATAGAATTTTTGAATGCTTTGTATAAATCTGTTGGCAAGTTTTAGCATTATCAGTTTTCACCAGCACTCTGTCCCTTGGCTGTCAATATGACTATGCTGAAAAGTAAGCTGTCATTCTCAAACTACCACCTGCTTCACTTCTGAAACAGTGAAAAGGCAGGTATTAAAAATGTGGGATGGGAACTCAAGAGGGAAGCATTCAAGAATGAGTTTGAAGGTAAAATAGAGAAATGTTAAAAAAAATTCCATCTAAAGCTGACTTTGAGAAACCTACATGTAAGAAATACCTTTGCAGAAACAGATGTAGATTGGTCTAAACTGCCGTCCTGCTTAGATTTTGTTCCTTTATGTGGGTAAAACATGCTTTGTTTTCCCTGTGAAAATGTGTGATCTGGAGCCCAGTGCACAGGGTGAGTTTTGAAAGGGTCTCAAGGAAGCAAATTAGCCAATTGTAGGCAATGCACAGAAATCCAGATCTAATGAGGGAAAAACTGGATTTCAGATGAAATTTGTATGAAAATAGCTAAAGATTGTTTCTCAGAAGCATTTGGAATTAGCCAAACACAGGGATGGTACCATTCCTTATGAATTGATCAAGGTTTCTGTTTTCAAAAGAATATAATAGTGTTGGTGGAGAGCCTTCCATAGAGATTTTAATTTTCTTCCTTGACTGTGTGTCTTCTTTCAAGTACCTGGAAAGAGTGGTGCTTGTGATCAGGATCTCAGTTACAATGAACCAGTGCATTCCATTATTTTTTTCTTAAGACTCCTGTGGAAGGTATAAAGGAGTCATTAATAAGACAGAATTCAACTTGTAGAAAATAAGTCATTGTTATTGCTTCATTCAGCTTTCTGCTCTTTCTTTGATTTAGATCTTTTATTGTTAGGTTATATACTCTGGAGATGTTAAACAAGGGGGAAAGAAAAGTAAGCATTCTTTATAGAAGTTTATGAAAACTGGCACATAGCTGGCATGCGAAAAGCTGTCATGATAATCAAATTTTTGATAGATTTGACAATGATATGCTTGCATAGATAAATCCACGCAATCCCAAAAGACATCAAACAGGTACTTAAATCCTCTCGAATACAGACCATTTTATTTAGTTGCTGAACATTAAGCATAGAAGAATTAGATAATTTTAGCTGGTGTATATAGAGCAACTACAAGTTAACTTGTTTTGTTTTCTTCTAATCTTCTTCAAAGTTTCCAGGCCAGCCTTTCACTGAAGAATATACAATATTCTAGTTGTTTGATAAGTCTTGCAACAAAAAAAGAAGAAAGAGCAGCATAGTACAGCTGGTGTTTTTAAAGTAAGTAGTTGTTTGACAGCCATGGAGATATTATAATTATAATTCATTGTGCAGGACTCTATGAGGAAGCAGAAGTCCCTGTTGGAAATACTCCACAATTTTCCAGCTGTTATCTGTTTTCTTCACACAAGGAGGGCTTGCATTGCATCTTAAGCCTTCAAGAATGTATGGCGGGCTGGATATAGTGTGTATTTAACTGTGGACTGGAAAATGAAGCCAATGTAAACTCCAGTTATTGCTGGGCCTTTTCATTTTTCTGACATCAGATACAAAAGGTCATGACTGCTTATGTCCCGTTTAAAACAGCAGTAAAGATTCAAAAACCTAAAAAATGGCAGTGTCATAATTAAACACTTCCAGAGAAGCACTCTGTTTACAAGTGCAACCTGTAACGTTGTTTGCATTCATATGCCATTCCTAACCATGAGGAGATTTGGAGATATGTGGAAGAAAATAGCCCTGATCTTCAAAACTGAGTGGTATTGAACAGTCTTCACTTCACACTTACTGGGGCGTGCCTCTTCAAACAAACCATCTTGTGAGCCTGTTGTGTGTCTGCCTAGGGTGGACCCTTGTTTTCCTTCTCTAGGACTGAGAATTGCATGTAAGGATGGAGCAGAACTGTTCAAGATCTCAAAACTCACTCTGGAGTTGTGATCCAGTGTGCAGTGTGAGTCCTGTTGTGCCTGATACGCGTTTTTACAAATAAGAAAAGCTAGAGCAGGATCACTCAGTGTTATAAAAGAGCTGCAGAGCGAAGGATTAGCTCAGCTGATGTTTGTTCTTTCTAATAGTTTCTGTTTATATTAAGGAAAGGAGGTTGTCATTTGTATTACAGTCTCAAAGAGTGTGTAAGATTGAAACAAGATGGGTTTAAATGAGGAAAAGACAATTATTTGCAACAGAGAAATAACTTTGGATATATTTTTTTCGAAGCTGAAATAGAGAAAAACAAGACCCTGAACCCAGCAGAGCTTCTAATTGATTTGGAAAAGAAAATCACTAAATACGTATGCATATAGTGAAAGAGAGAGTAATCTCAATCAGTGTAGAATAAGTACGCTATTTATTCAGTCTGGTGAACAGTAGAAGAATAAAAAACCAAAACAAACCTCAATGAGAATGAGAAAACTGTAGTACAATTTGTTCTGAAAACTAGTCAGTGGTGGTGCTGTACATTGCCATGTCTTATCACAAATTTGTGGTATAGATTCTTGTATTTAATTCAAACATTAAAGCCTCAGAAGAAATTTTCATTTATGACTTTAAATTAGTATCACTGAAAGAGCTGTTAAAGAAGGCTGTGAAATAAAAACATATTTATGTGACTTTTTTTCTTAAATCACTTAGTATGATGTTTTTCACCAAATGTTTGTTTTACAACGTTTTACATAACTGAGTGTCATTGACTCTGGATTTGTTAGAACAGCCATTGCTAACTAATTATCCAAAATATAATTAAAATTTGGCTCAGGTGGCAAATTTTTGCTTCTATTGAAAGGAAAAAATTGTTTCTCTGGGAAGAGACATTTGAAATGCCTTGAAGTTAGTTTTTAATTAACATTCTTGCATCTGTCTCAAAAGCAGATAGTAGTCCTGTATTAATGCTAAAATATATAAGTAGATATTCTATTATTTCACTTTCTTTTAATTCTCTTCTTTCTTAACAAAGGACAAGAAAAACCAGTGATCACTAAGTTAGAGAAGCCAAGTGTCTTAGAAGTAACTGAAATTTGCAATATTTTCTAGGATAAAGGTTACCATGTTGTCAACCTATACTTCACATTTGTAAAACATATTTAATATAAAAAGTTGAAAAAATCCTGTCAAGTGTAACCTGTGCAACCAAGTCTGCATAGTCAAAAGGCTTGTTCAGGGAATATGATTTTGGAGTCTGCATCAACTGGAATCATATTAATGTTTTATTTCTAAAATGCTATAACAGATTTGTGTGGATTGGTGTAAGACATAGTGCTGCCCTGATTTGATATGTTCAATTAATTAGAAAATACTCTTTTGTTTGGTTCTGGCTTTTTTTTGGTATCCAAAATACTAAATAGGAATGAAGGCACAGAATTCCAAAAGAGGCTTAGTGGATAAGCTATCCCTTCTGTGCTCATTTTCAGTAAAATTTAGCTCTCAGCTCTTCTATGTTCCTTAAAAACTCTACTCAAATTGTATGCAGAGAAAGAAAAAAGCCAACATCTCTCTGCTAAATACAGCAATATTTGGTTTTAGGGAGGTCAAGCAGTGGGGTAGTCATACGACTCTGCCCTATTTCAAATGTGCTTTACTTGGTTTCTGAGTGCTTAGCAGTCCAAATGTTAGTTCTGTGTACTGACACTGTCTCCCTGATAGACTTTGAACTCTGGATGAATTTTTATATGGCTTTACATGAGTACTCATGAAAACAGGAGCCAGCTATTTCATTGCCAAATCTCAGGTGGCCAACCTGGTGCAACTGCTATAATTTTTTTAGGTGACTTGAGAAATATAGTTATTGTCCAGCAGTGGGGAACAATGAATGTGTTAATGGTGAGACTGGTAGAGCTGCATTTGAGGTGCTCCGAACAAACACCTTAGTCAGCAGTCACAGGTGGGAAAAAAATACCTTTGACTGTGAAAAATACCACAGATGCTTGATTCAGTTTTTTACAATAGTTTGTCAAATAACTTTACCTGATGCTTAGGCCTCAGCAGCTGCAAGAAGGTTTGTTCAGAGAAAGCTGAAGTTGTGTAAATGAAAGAAGAAAAGAGTCTGCTGAGTGTTTGAGTCTGGTTTCCAAACTGCAACCATTAGCTTCCTCTTTGCAGGGAATTCCTGATCAGTAAAGAGATCAGAGAAATTTTCGCTTCATTCTTAATGCCTGTTCTTTCCAGGATCTGGGCTTTCATGGGTTGTCTTAAGCAGAGGTATTTGCAGAATGCCTTTATGAGCGATTTGTTCCTAAGAGAGGAGCTAAACCTACTAAATTTTTAGCTGTTTCTGCAGAAAACCCATACAGTACAAGACCTTGTTTCTTTTTGCTTTATTAAATCCCTGGATACTTTATTGAGGGAATGGTTGGTTATGGCAAATGCACTGTAGCTGCAAGTCCATTTCCCAAATGAAAATAACCACGTGGTGGTGAATATTTGAAAGCTTTGTAGCACAGTACAAGCCCTAATAAATGGTGTCTTATTGCTGGCATAGGCATGTGTTTGATGGGCTATGGAAAGGGGAGATGTGGTGAGAGGCACAATGGACACATGATTTCCAGCCAAATAGTCACTGATGCAGAAGCCCTCTAAATAATGCAGATTGTGTTGCAGCCTAGCCCTGGAATCTCTACGAAGCTCTGTTTTTCCCCCTCCAGTCACAGCTAAATAGTGAATTAAATTTCTCTTTTTGGCACTGTGGCGTTGTGCACTGAGAGAGAGACTTTTACCTTAATAAAAGAGTGAGATGGAAGTGCAATAGGCAAGAGTACAAGACCAGGGCCAAGTGAGTAAATCCCACATGAAAAGCATAGCTCTGAAAACCCCTACTGTCCTGCCATCAACTGCACAGATGTATGGTCTGATGACTGGTGCAAACATGTTAATTACAGTTTCTCACGTCTCAAGCAGCAATGAAACTTTTTTATTTTAAATCTTATCAACTGTGGGTTTAATTATACTTTCTTTTAAAACTAGACGGTTTTGTTCAGATCAGAACAAAATTTTGAAATATATTTTTGAAATGTTATTAAAGATGAAAGACTCCAAATCGGTGCTGCTTTAATTAGCTGGGATGAATAGATGAAATAAAAGTGATTTCTAAGTAGATTAGTTTCAAGATAAAATATTTCATTTTATTAATGTTTGACCAAATCTGACATATACATTTTAAAAATTTTAAGGCATGTGAACAAGACATGATGCTATTAAATATAGGATTTCTTCAGGTTGGAGGCAATGTGGCATGCCATGTGATCCTGTGAAATATCATTTGTGATTTTCAAGTTGACATTGAAATGAAAGTTAAAACAGCATTAATATATTGCACAGATTAGTGGAATCAGAATTATCTCTAGCTGTCTTGAACATGTTTTAGGAATCTACTGTAAACTGCATTCATCAGTGGAAAGTTGGATCAAAGTTTGATGAGACAATATTTCTTTTGTGTTAAGAATAATGAAGTTAGATTGTCCCAAGTAGTGTTTTCTGCATTGTAACAGCCTCTGGATTTAGATTTAAGGACGGAAGGTTCTGTTTTCTAATGGTTTTGTTTTTTGTTGTTTTTTTTTTAAACATTTACTATTGATTACAAAGATTATCAAAGCAAGCTTCTGTGGGTTTAATACAAAATGTTTTCAAAATAGTTTGGCAAGGAACTTGTACAGATATTTTATGTCTTTTGTATACATCTTTGATTTCAGTTTGTTAGGGTTGTGGGACATGGTTGTCTGCTTTTGACTCTTTGAAGATGTCCCATAGACTTCTTTCAGATCAAATCACACCTCACAAAAACACTTAACTGAGTCCAAGTTCCTCTTTTGTTGATCTTCGAAAGCATTCAGAACAGTCACTGAAAATAAGCTATGCTTTTAGGGGAGATACAGTGTGAACTGGATCTCTGTGAAGCTGTTCAGAAAACACGTTTCCTATTTAAGGTTATCTTCACTCATTTCTTTCAGTATCATGTGAACATTTAACAAAAAAAAGCTGACATTCCTATCATAGTGCTGTGTGTATTCTTCTCCTGTCCTATGCAGCTATTTCCCACATTTGTCAAGGCAAAGGTTGAAGGGGGTATGGACAAGGGAAATAGGTCTCCCATTCATTCCTATCTGTCAGGAGTTCACTTTGTCATGATAACATTCAAGGAGTATATTTATCTATCCTGCTACTGGAGGTTAAAGCAAGGGTAAAGAAGGAGAAGGGAAGAAATCATGTTTTAAAAGTTTACAAATTCTGCTGCAAAAACTGTAAACAGAAAGAGGCTTGCAGTGGAATGTGTAAAATACTGCAGCATTGATAGCGATGGGGCGGCGGGCTGCCACAAATCCGCTCGTATAAACAGAGGAACTCTTGCTGCAGATTGGGTCTGTTTTGGCTTAAAGTCTGAGGAACACATTGCTTTCAAAGTGAATTCTTAGGTGTCACTTCCCATAACTTATAGCAGAAGATTACAAAGCTACTGATATAACATATTAGTTTGATGGACAGAATTATACCCCCAACGCTTCCTGCTCTCCCCAATGACGCACACTAACTTAGTGTGCTGTGACAGCTGCCTTGATTTACCACCAGGCTGGGAGGCCAAGTGGGAGAGGGAACATTCACATGAACGCAGGGGCTGATACTGGCCCACAGCCTAGTTTATAAAGCTGCCCTGTAATTCACCACAAATGTGTCACCATTAAAAGGAAAAAAGGATTGCAGATAATAAATACTCTTTAATTTATTAGCTAACAACAAAGAGATCAGAGCCAGTTGTGATGTGATTGTTTGACATAATATTGTCAAGGAAAAAAGCTAAGTTGACCAAAGATGTATATTACACATTCAAGCAGATGCATCAACTCTTGGCTTGTCACAAGCAGAGCTAAACAAAACGCCAAACAGAGGAGAGAACTGGCAAACAGCACAGTCATTTATCTCTGAAAGAGACATATTCAAGAGCAAGTGAAATAAGACATAGTTCTTTGGACTTGGTCAAGGGCCAAGTTCTAACTATTATAAATTAAATGTTTTGTGTATTGTATTTGGCAACTGCAGCAGCTCTTACCATCTTGGTCATGGTAGGAGAGTGTTAGATTTTTCTGTCTCCTTTTGCCAGAATGATGGCTTTTGTTGTGGGGGACAATATTAGAATGTGTCCTTGCATACCAATAGCCACAATGCACGCTATAAAAAAAGGCAGACAGGTTTGGAAAATACAAATAAAAGCTGTAAGGCTAGCCAGCCTACAGAATTTAAGTTTTCTAAAGAAAACTTTAAGTCGTGAATCTCAGAATCTTACTTTCTGGATAGTTTGCATTTACAGAATATAATCATCAATATATTATTTCAGGTTCATATGCATTTAATCAGAGTTTTGAACTTCATAATATATTTTGAGGAAGCTTTGCTTTTGGTTTTCTGTGAGTATTGCTCATGGCATCACAGTTAGCTTGTTGTCAACATTTCCATTATAAATTATGCTTAAGTGTTTTGGATTTCAGATGTAAAAATTTTTACCCTGATTTGGAAACTGATGCACAGTATCAGAGAATGCAGATTATATGTTTATGCAAGCCCATGCATATTAAAAAAAAAATTAGATTTATTAATGTTACCCCAGAGTATAGATATCATGTTGAACAGTCCCAAATGAGTCTCACCAGTGCTGCACATTATATTCTAATATTGGAAGCAAGTAAATAACCTGCATAGCCCCAGTTCTTGGCTGTTATTCAGCACAAAGCTGAAGTGGATTCAGTGGAGTATCTCCAGATGTATTGTTGTCCATCTGAATGCCAAAATTTCCAATGGTGTAAGCTGGTCTACATTCTGTGTGATACTTTTGTATACACACACTTTCAGTCCTGTTAAACATGTAAATCTGTTGCTGAAAAGTATGTTGATTGATTGTTTTTCATATTATTGGAGTGAAGAGCTGGGGGATCAGGTATTATTTAGGGTGCTTTTATGTGACTGGTGTAAAAAGAATGTAGTTCTGTTTCCTCACCTCTCCACCTTTCAGAAATATGAAAATTTAGGCAGTGTTATGTTACTTGTATTAAACAGAAAATGTTTATTTCTCTGGAAATCATGCCAGCACAAGACCTGAGAGTTATTTAAACTCTGAAGCAAAAGCTCAAGCCAATTTTTTGAAGTACATGGTCCTCATGCTGAGTCTTTGCGTGGATATAAAAATTATCCCATAGTTAAATATCCATAAAATTATTTGCCTCAACATCAGAAACATTGTCCAACAATCCTGAAAAGACCGAACTATTGGAATTCTGTCTACTTTTAATATAATGATATTGTCTTATAAACTTCTACAGAACTAATTTGGAATGGAAATTGGAATGAAAATTGAAACTCCATCTATATTCCTTAAGGACTTGCCCTTTCTCCATTACTCTTGACAGCTAGATCATACATTAGCTCTCCAAAGCAGGAAAGGAAAGGTGCAAGGAAAGGTAAGAGACTCAAGGCATGGCCTCCTTGTTGGGAGGGTGACAATTCTCCGATAGAGCCAGGCCAGCAGCTTGGAAGGTGAATGTTCCAGCTGGCACAGTGGCACCCAGACTGTGTGGGGCTGCCAGGTGTTGAGCAGACAGGGAATGGGAGCCTCCACCGAGGCAGGGATGGAGCAGAAGGCCTCCCTACTGCAGTGCCGAGCACATTGAATGATCTCTGTCCTCAGGGCAGCATATATCACGTGTCACCAGCCTATCTGGGATGAGTAATTAAAGGAAACTTTTCAAATTATGTCCTAAATTAAAAAGAGAGAAGAGGACAGGCCATGCCAAAATTGATAACTTGCTCCATTTTGATGAGCAGGGCACTCAGTTCCCCGGAAGAGAGAACCAGCATGTGCTAAACATGGAAAATTGCAATTTGGAATAGATTGCAATGTGGAGTCCACTTCATGGCATTCTTCAGGATAATAAATGGCAAGCCAGATGGATATATAGTAGAGAGTGCTTTACCCTTGGTTAGAGGTAAAAAATGCAAGTGTTTAATATTTGTGCAAAGACATATGAAAAAAACCCTCTGCTTTCAGATTTTGATAGTCTTGCAGTCCATCTCTTCATTCCCAAATCCAGGAGCATATCTACAGATAAGGCCAAAGTTATTCTGCTGCTTATATGACAAATAAATGTTGATTTTATTCTGATTTGCATTATTATCAATATTATTTTACTACTATGTTGATAGTTAAGAGTTTCTTGCATCGTGTCTTCTGAGCCAAAATATTCTTAAAATCTCAAATGCTTATAATAAAAAGAAGTAGAGATCCAAATTTTTTCTTGATGATGAGTGCAAAAAATCCCTCAAGTATGCCTGTATCCCTCTTCAAATGAAACAAATGTAGAAAAAGAGAAGTAATCTGCATTTCAGTAGTATTTAATCTATAAGCTAAAAAACATAGAACTGTTTCAAAATCATTCACCCTGATTTTCAAAGATTATGTTCTCTAAATGAGGAGTTATTGTCTTTAAATGCTTGGGATTTGCAGTTTTATTTCCTTATAATATGGAATTCCAGTTGGTACTCTTTAAATTCATTAAAGAGCATGGAAAATATGCAGGTGAAAGATAATATATAGGAGACTCTTCTAGTTTCTTATAGTTTTCAAAGAAACATTATATTCTTAACACCCACTGAAAATGATCTTTAGAAATTCAAACACAATTCAAATGAATTCAACAGCACACCATGGTGTCTTTTAGGAATGATTCCTTATAAAGCTAAAATTGTATGTGTTCATGCTTATTAACAGCACCACATTATATATTACCTCACTGCCCTTTAAATATAAGGTATCTTATGAAAATTCGTGGAGGAGCAGATGAAAAACAAATCACATTAATACCACACAAATACTCTAAAAAAATTAGGATCAAGACGTAAAACTGTTTCAAACAGATACTGATGTGTGCTAGAACACATGACAAAATGGATGTGGGAGATGAAGAAATGGATACAACATGCTGAGGGCTTAATGTAACATAGAGCAAAATTGATATACCTCTTACTGAAATAAATAAAACATGGCATAATATATACATTTAAATGAATTGAATAAAGCATGTAAGGGAATTGATTAGAAAGTGTACTGAAGTGAGAAACATAGAATAAAACATAAGATAAAATAAAACATAATATTATGGATTTAATCAAATAAAAATATAAGGGATTGAACTATATTAAAATTGCTAAAACAGAAGGGCTGGGTTTAAACTATGCTGAATTGAAGCAAAGAAAATATGGGGTGTGTAAAGCTGAGTAAGTCCTGGGTCCGAGTCCATCAGGGTCACGTAGTGCGTTTTCTTGTTCAGCTGCCTGCCACAGAGAAAATCATTAGGGTACAAAATTTGGATAAAGAAGGTGTATGATTCATATCTGGCTCTACCAGACAAACTTTTAATTTGATTTTATCAAAGCAACTTATTCTCTCTCAAGTGCTTTTTATCTCACCTTGCCTTGCTCTTCCTCTCTCCCCTCTTTATTCCTCCCCTTGTGCCCTTTCCTCTTCCCTCCTGCCTCCTTTTCACCATCCCACACATGCTCCTCTGTGTTCTCATGTGCCCTTTCCCTTCTCTGCACACTTTCTCCCTTTCACTTCTTCCCATCCTCTCTCTGTCTCATCCTCACACTGTTTGCTGGCCCTCTCTCTCTCTGGTGTTTGCCTTTTCCTGTCACACATTTGCTCTCTCTTTCTTTCTTCACCTCTTAATATTGTCTGGGTAACAATGATGCCCTTCCCTAGTTTTCTGTTCAATATATAAACAATTGAGAGGATTGATAGAGGTGATTGCCGAATTAAATATAAACTTGATTTGAGGCCAGGTATGAAAATCCTAGTATTTTGTGTGATGATGATTATGTACATAAATGGAAATTTCACAAAAAACCCCATTTCTCTTTAGGCATGTTTGCATCTGAGCAGCCATCCTCTCTGCTCCACTCTTCTCGTGTTTGTCAAATCTTGAGTTTAAATTCACATGTAGACCCTGAGTTTGATTGAGGCACTTTTCTTCTAATTCAAGCAATAAAAATCACAGCTGAGGTATGGATTTTACTTGCTCCATACAGTGAATATACGATCCATGTTTTGGCTGTGTTATTGAGCACGTAGAATCATTGGTCTCGTTGTTTTTCTTTGGTTTGTTTATATCACAAGCTTTAGATAAAAAAAACCCGTACCTCAAACTTTGCCAAGATAGATTTTCACCTTTAGGTTTTCTTTTGTTTTTCCTCTTTCTTTCTAAAATTCACCCATTAAAAGTCTTAAAATTGGAAAGCAAACAAGCTCCTCTCTTTGTAGTTTTATTTCTTAGCTATTAATCTCAGACTGTAAAGGAAAACTATATTCCTGCCAAGGCTGTCTTCAGAAGTTTGCACTATTAAATTCACTTTATTGTTGCTCTTTATTCTAAGCAACGTGCTCATTCTGGTTTAACCACATCTGATGATGACTTGGTAATTTTCTAGTGAAGTAATACTTGACATAGGAAGTCCCCAGTTAAAGAAAGAGTGACAAGAGAAGCTTGATTTTGCTGTTTCATATTGGGTCTGTGTGGAAGGAACTTGACTTTTGTAGCTGTATGGTCATGAATTGTTAAAAGAAAAACGATGTTTAAGGATTTTTATCTTCAAAGAACATCAAAGTGTGTATGTCAGCAGAATACCTGAGCTCCTCTTCCAGTAATAAAGCTGCTAAAGTCTGTCTCTTTGGGAAGTGCCCCAAGGTGACAGACTATGTGCAGCAAAGTAATTGGTGCTGAAGACTCCAGTATAGGCAGTGGGGTAACTGAAAGGTGTAATTTGGTTTATATCTTGTATTGCACAGACAGAATGCACACACAGGTTAGTATCTGGATCGAGAGTCCACCACAGTGAATGGTTGCTTGGTAGAATTCGCAGTACATTTACGTGTTTTAAAATCACTTTGTTACAGAGCACAAGTAGTTCTATCAATTCACCCAGAATTCTTGAATCTGTTTTCCAATAAATGTACTCTAAATCAGTATTAATTTATTCATAAAACAGATGCATAATGCTGCTAAATACTGCCCCGCCCTCCCAGGAACTTTGGATTTGAAAGGTGTAGTGAATAAATCGTTTAAAAGTTTAAGTGTTGAAGGTAAACAGATTCTAGAAAAAAAGAAAGGGGGGGGGTTTAGAAAGCCATCTGTGTGCTTTTCTTATTTGGTATTTCATAGAATCCTGCTATATTTAGTATTTTACATATTTAAGTAGCTGTTTTCTAACACTGCATCATGTTAGAGTTGTGCTGGAAGTGTTTGTTTGCTAGTCATTGAAGGGTGTTAGTCAAGCGAGGTGCCTTTATCTGGGTTTGTGAATCTTGAAACTTAACAGTAGCTGCATAAGAAAACTTGCAGAATGCCTTCTGTGCTGTACTTTTAGCCACCTTAGATTTTGTTTTTCTCCCTAAATTTTTTTCTTCTAAGCCCAGGGGGGCTGCTGCACAGACTTTGAGCTGTGATGTCCAGCTGCAACTCTCTCTTTTTCTGCTAGGATATGCTGGGACTGTTTTTTCCCCCATTGTATTTTGTTTTGTTACTATTCTTAGTAGATTGTGTATTTAAAAGTTCTCATCCAGTTGCCCTTCACCATTCTTTCTGAGGGGTAGCTTACAGTATATCAACAGAAAAGGAAATACTCTATTTCTAACTTAACCTTTTGTGCTCCTATCTTTGGCACTTGTTGACCATTCCAATCCATTAAACAAGCATTAGTCAACTGTTTCAGTACACTGAAAACAGCCACCACTCTCCATCAAATGGAAAGACATTAAGCTTTCACAGCAGGAATCAGACAGCCTTCAAAATGTAAAGGAATCTGTTGTAATTTTTAAACATTCAAACTGTATTAATTCCCATGACAGTTATCCCTTAAGTCATTTCAGGCAGTTGCACACTTCTCAACTTTCACAGCTTTCATGTGGAGATCATGATTTTTTTCTGATTGAAATATTTCCCCCATTTCTCATACTTGTATTCATACTGGGAATGTTTTGAATCCGAAAAAATTACTTAAAGAAGTTCACAGGTAACAGATTAAACTACTAGTAGTTCCTTTTAATGGCGCTTTAACTGTGACTTATGATATTCTAATCCTCTTGGTTTAAATGGATTGGCTGATACCAAGTAACTTTCACAGACAGACTCACCGACTCTTAGTTCAGTGTAAGTTTATTTGATATATTCTAGCAAATTCCTGAGGTTAATACAAGTGAGTGAACTAAACAAAAATACTTTTTTTTCTTGCTTAGTCTCTTCCATAGACTCCCTTTCATAAACTCCATTCAAAGGCTGTTCTTTTCATAGAGAAATTTAAAGTAGTTGACTTCTTTGGATTTGGAAGCCTAATCTGCAGAGTATAATGTCCTGATTTAATTGTTCTTTTCTGGAGCAGTTGAGGGAGTAAATGAAAATTTAGTGTGACTAAACAAAACAAGCACACGGAAGGTATATACGTAACTTGAATGCAATGCATCTGCTGTAATATTTTTTATGAGCCAACCCAACAGTGGCTTTGACTGCTGACCTCTGAAAATGTAGCCATTATGTAGTACCAGTCTTGAATTTACTTCTCCGAACAGTGTAATCTTTGCTTGCAGTGAGGATCATCTTTTCCCTTTGCCCTTTTTACCACTGGGCTAAATTATCCAGGTGTATTTAATCATTTTCATTTTTTTAATAGTTTTCATTTTTGACACTGGGTCTGCATCAAGGACATCACTTAACTTCATTTCGAACTATGGCCACAAAGCCTATGTCCATTTCCAACTACCATAAACCAGTCATAAATCACGAAAAAGTGCCATGCTGCTTAAAACTGCTGAAATGAGCTTTTGAGCATTATGCTTACAAGAATGTCAGCCTGTCACAAAGTAAATCAGCAAAGTGTCCTTAAACCTTTGTTGCATCAGGGAATCTCTGACTTTGTGGCTTGAAGCCTGGTTATTCATTTTACTGCCCTATTTCCTCCCATCGCAACACACACATGTGATTATTATTTTGTTTGGACACTTCATCATGCTTTTTCTGCTTTATTTATGGCTGGTAATTGTAGGTTTTATTGCTTACTCCTCTTTAGATTTTGTCTGAATATATTAAATGAAACTTCTGGTGACTTCTAGGCTCTGAAAGGCCACAGATTTACATTAATGCTCTAGGAACTGTGAGTTATTTTGCAATATTACTAGATGCTAATTCTACAGATTTTACAATACCTATTCCTGCCTTACTTGAAATGTTTTATCTCTGCTTTTTGAGGTCAAAATTCATGTGTTGAAAGCAATCATCCCCAGAGATTGCCACTTAATATTGATGCTGAGTAGTGGCACAGCGTCAGATGAACTGATTATGTTTGCACTGTTTGAATCTGGCCTGATGTTATTTGGCTCTGAATTACTCTGTCTCTTCCGAAAATTTGCACGAGCCCAGTATATTTCTTATTGTTTGCTATTGACAGTCATGTAAAATCACTTTTGTTATGTCCAGCTATTGTTAATCTCTCTGTAAGGTGAGATCAGAGTGAAATGTATTCCCTGGTAGCCCAAAGTTCTTGTAAGAACCTTCTAGGAGTTGGGTTCTTGTCCAGTATGAAGAGAGGCTGTGTTTTACTATAATCTTTAAAACAGCCAAAAGCTGAGTAGCAGTAGGCAGCAGGGTTAAAAATCCCAGGTAGTATTTCCATTGCCAAGCAACAATTTATTCCTGTTGCTACTGAGTCCTAAGCAGTTGGGGAAAAGGAGGTTGTTCAGAGACAGTTCATTGTGGCTTGAAGTTAGGGAAGTGACTTCAAGGAAAATGTAATTGATTGTGATTGCTTAATTGGGCTTTGAAATTTCTTTCTGCCTTTGTTTCATTCTTTCTGACAAAGTAGGGTTAAGAGTAATTTTTTTTTTCATCAATTACTGACCTAATATAGCAAGTTCAATGCATCAGAATAGATAAGAAATAAAGTTACAGTGTCTCGGTTTCTGCTAAGCTTGTGTTTAATCTCTGAGTTTGCGTATGAATTATCAGATTTAGGGATATGTCAGCATTCTCATGATATATATTATTGTCACTTGTTAATGTAATTTAATCTTCAAACATAATTTAATTTTAAATTAGATTTTGCACTGGAATTATTTTCTTCTTCACTCGGACTAATAAAAAATCCCACAAAAGACTTCTTCAAAAAATTTGATTATGAAATGTGTTTGGAGAATCTTCAGATGAAGACAATTTAGAAACAAGCTCAGGAGGCTAGAGAAGTAGAATGGTAGATAATTATTTTAAAGATCCACTGGATGGTTTATAAATTAAACAGCAGTTTACATATACCATAATAATCAATTCATTCTGTGATCAAAGAGTATATGTTTGGATTTTATGGAGTATACCTTACGTTCTGCATTAACAGCAACATATCTAATCCTGATTTCATGCATGAACATTTCAATTTATCCTTAATTTTTGTGCTTTAAGTACTATTTTGGGACCATATTTTTCTATGTGGAGAGAGAAGGAAATCACCTGAAAACAATGTATTCTGAGCTGTAGTTGTGCAATATAGTCTATCTCAAATCTGTTTTAAAGTAGCTGCAAAGTATTCTTACAAGAGGAAGGCAAGTCAATCTCATCTATTTTCTTTTCTGGGGTGTCACATTGTAACAGCCTTTTCTTGTTTCCTTCTGTTTTCCAATTGTCTTTGCTGAGGTGGATAGGTTTGTCATACAGGGTTCATAACAGTGACAAAGTAAATCAAGTGTTAAGTAGGCCATAATAATTTGCATAATCCTTTTGCAAATCCTTCTAGGTGCATGTTTGTTAATGACTGAGATATAACATTAGGGGAATGTGATAGAAACAGCATATTAATGGAAGCCTAATATTTCAGCTTTTGGATTTGTTCACAGCTAACTTGAACTGCGGATTTATTAGTAAAGGCTATATTGATAAACAAATTAATAAATCTTGTAATATCAAAAATAAAATCTAGTAAGTAATATCATGGATATAATTAACAAAATATCCCAACAATACTATTTAAAGTGATATATAGGTTCTATCTTCAACTCAGAGAACATAGAGAATAAGAAAGCACTATACTGTGTATTTTAAGTTTGTATGGATTTGCCTCTCTGACTGTAGAAAGTTCCTCAGTCATTGAAATTAAACAAAAAGCAAACTCCAATGTATCATAAGTTATTTGTAAAAATGTTTTATTCTTGACTTTTCTTTTTTTTTCTTCTTAAATACATCTGCCATGATGGCAGAGTCCTGTTGAAATGCCTGTATGGGCACTGTCACATTGCAATCCTCAAGGACTGGGCTGTCTGCTCTTCTCAGGGGTGCAGAAAAAGAAAGAAGGACCCTGTGACAGTGCTAGAAGAAAATACAACAAATATGAACACTGTGGAAAGCCATGGAATACTGATGATTAATAATGCAGAACAAATTTTATAAAATGTCTAAATTACAAAAGGATTTCTATGTGGTGTATTCCCCCGCCTCCACTCCTGGTTTGTTTGTTGGGGTTTTCTGTTTGTTTGTTTTTAACTTGCATAATCTGTCTCAGAGCTCAGGAGTATAATGCCCATTTTTGATTTGTGCAATTTGTTTTGTGGGTTTAAATTTATTCACTCACATGGAGAAAGATGGGACACTGCTTCTTAATTAAGTAAATTTACACCTGGAATGAATTATTCTTATGTATAAAGAAGCAAGTGAAGCATTCTGAAGGATTGCTTATGCTCCTTTAAACAAGCTGTAATTTTCCAAACTAAATAATTAATCAAAACAAGATTGTTCTACTCACAACAGCATCTTCAGAAATCGTGTTTTGTATTATGTTACCTTACCTCAAAATACTGTTCTTCAGCCAAATGAAGATGACATCTAAAAATAAGTATGTGACTTTTCTATGAACTAACTATTTTAATTCTTCATAAAGATAAGGATTACTTGAGTTACTTCCAATTAATCTTTGGCATATTTTACTTGAGGCATTAGGACACTAATGAATCCTGAGACATTCTGTAAATTGATCCAGTAATAGATCACATCAATAGTTGCTCATTCCATGTTTTTCTTGTTTTCTGTCAGGATTTGGAGCTCTGTGCTCCTATTTTTGATATCCTCCTGAAGCGGCTGTTCTGTAGTCTATCACCTTTTACCCCAGCATGGAGGGACCTCTGTAACAAGGCAGGAGCTCTGCCTGTCGTGCTTACCTAGTGAAGGCACAGAAATGTCACTAGTACCTGTAGATGATCTCCCAATGTACGTACACAGTGATGGTAATCATATGATCTCATCACAAGCCTTCTTAAATACAATAACCACGGTCAGAATAGGAAAAACTGCAGTGCTCTGGTGATTTCATCCAGTTTCTTCAGTAATATCACTGTAGTTAGAGTTACCCTTTACTAACATACCTAAAAAGAAATTAATGGTGTCGTGTTTCTTGTTCCTCATTCCTCTTTGTATTGTCTCCTAACAGACAAAAGCATGCTTATCCAGCTAGGAAGATACCTAAGACTTTGGGCATCTTTTCCATATTTTGGTTCAGCTTTGTGTCTTATAAAATAGTGTTTGTGTGTATGGGAATTGAACTTCTACTGCATGCAGTTTAAATAAGAATTCTCAGGCGGAACTGACGCCTGTGCCATAGTATAACACCCCAATGTGGATAAATGAAAAGAGTAAAGAGCAACAGGAGATGTAACAAAAAATTAGATTTTGTTTTGTACCTCAGGGACACAGCCTTTTAAGTTTACCTCACCCTTCAAAAACTTTAGTAGCATAAATCCTCTGGAATCATCTTGTAGATTAGGAAGAGGACCACAAGTGGGATGGCTTTGCTAATGTATAGATAGGAATTAAATACTGGAACATGTAATGTTTTTAGGGTTTTAAATTTTGAGTGAAATTACATATGGCATCAATAGAAGCGAACATGTAGATTTTCCTCAATTATTTGGTAATTCCATTTTTTGCTTCTCCACCTAAAAGAGTGGTGGGAAGTGGTTAGATGATTTTGTGTTCGTATGCTTCTCTTTCTTGAGGTTTCTACTTTGTTATACAAGAATGGTGTCATTGGAAGGAAGTCTGTCCATTAATAACATTTGAAATTTATGTTGGTAAGTACAAATATTTTTGATGGCTCTCATGACAATAGTGCAAGGGGAAGACACCCTATGGTTTAATAAAATTTCAGCCAAATTCTTATTTTAGAAAAATATTGTTAACCAAAATTATATACCCATTCTGGAAAGTAGAAAGTTCCCACATGGAAATATTATGCAGAATATGAAATTTTCTTTTTTCCCTACTTTATATAATAAAGAAGAGTTTTATATGATCTGTGAAGTCATCTTCAAATTATTTTTGTTCATCTAATGGATTTTATTTGCTCAGTTTAGTTGTAGTAATTATCAGATGCACATAATTCTGCATATTTTTCCTCAATTTTTTTTTTCAGATTTCCTTTAAGGATTTCACAAATTCTTCCAGAAATCTTGAATCCCAAAACATTCAGTGTCTCTTGGGATATTCAAAAGCCTGTTGAGCAGCATTTAATCTAGTTGTAGATGGTATGTGAAGAAATTATAGTAATAATAATAATAATAATCTATTGCACAGAAAGTGCACAGGAAGTACTGCAATGTTTACCATTATAATGTAGTTTGGATGGAGAATTACTCCCACATCACCACCATCACATCCCCCAGTTTATAAATTTTAGCCTGAAAACTCATTGTTTTTTTAAGCTAGACACTATATTGTGATATTTTGTCCATTTCGTAATTGTTTTGATAAAATATTTCTTAATTATACATACTTATTCTTAACCAAGTAAGTCTAAGTAATTTTTTAATATAATCACTCAGAATTAATCAAAGCATTTTTTCATGGTAGCTTTGTTCTCAGTTTTGGGAGGGTTTTTTATTGATACTGTCTTCCCAAACATTCTGCAGGTTGTATCTGCCATTTTTGACCCTTTTTTTCCTTCCTTAGCCATGTCCCATTTTTCACTGAATTTTCAGTTTTCTCCATACAGGAGAGTAATGGAGGAAAGTCTTTGACATGGAAGTACCTGACTGTTTGATAGTAACGGAAGTACAACTTACCTCCTGTTTCTTATTCTTGAGTAGTTTCAGAAATGCATCTACAAAAAGACGCTGAAATGCTGCTTGTTTTTAAGCATGTTCCAGAGTATTTCTTCAGAAGAAACATTTATCTGCTTTCGGAACGGGGATAGACAGTGAGGGGTATTCAAGTGTTTTATTATTTGTACATTATTCTTTCCTAAATGGAAAATACTTTGAAATGTTTTTCTTGCATACTGTGTGAAGATTGTTCCAAACACCATGAGCCATCTAACTGCTAGACTTTGTGTTTGTTTTTTGTTTCCTTTTTTCTCTCTCTCAAGAAAGAAAAATTGTCTTGAATTAGTCTTTAGGAGAGTTCATAACAGATGTCAGATTAGTATAACTCTCAGAAAAAGGTCAAAAATAAACCAAGCTGACTCTTCTTCAAAAGAAAAAGAAAACAGCTGCCCTAAAAATGAAAACAACTGTCCTTCAGACTTTCCACCCTTCACACATTGTCTTTGAACCATTAGACTGCTGGTTAAGGTTAAGAGTGTCGCTTTGTAACATTAAAAAAGAAGGTTCAAAGCCAACAAAAAACAAACAAACAAACAAATAATCCAAACCAAACAAAAACAAAGCACCAAACCAAAAAACAAACAAAACCCACCCACACAAAAAAAAAAACCCACCAAAAACCAAAAAACCACACCAAACCAAACCAAAAAAAACCTAGGTGGAGAAAGCTTTCTGGAGAAAGCTGATGGAGCCCTCTTCCCAGTTGCCCTGGAACACCTTGCTAATTTCTAAATACAAAAAAAAAAAAAATTTTTTTTTTACTTTTGAGCTCCCTAAATACTTTTGACGTCATCCCTAAGTGGTCAACTTTTTCCAGATATTTTCTCCTATGATTTCCTTTCCTGCTCCAACACAGGAACAGTTAGTGTAGATTTTAAAGTTGGAGTTTCCTTGGTATAATTAAGAGTACTTTTTGTTCCCTTTTCTGACCTCTGCTGCTTGCTTCCTGTACTTCTTTAAGGGCTACGTCTTTGCCATGAGAAGAATAATAGGGAAGTGGTATTTTCAGGTTGGTTTGACTCTTTTCTCTTAGGTTTTTTTTCCCCACTTGGAATTTTATGATGAGGAATTTCTGCTTCTTTGTGTTGATTATACCATTAATTATTAACTTTTTAAAGATGCATACAGCTTATTCATCGCATATTAATGGAATATATAATATTGATATCTTAATGAAAACAGAGTAAAAGAGTCGCAAAAAATGCTAAAAAATGTCGCATCATCACCAATGTGGAACCATTTCGTCCATGTTGTTACTTAGGGTCGTTGTCTCCTTCAAATTAAAATAAACCATCTATATAGAGGCAAAAACCACTCCAGAGTTTAATTAATCCTCTATTTTTGTCTGTTGAAAAAGGTTATTTAATCTCATGGTTAGCAGTGTCTGGGATATATTTGCTTTCATTTCAGGAAGAATGTGTGCATGGGGGAAGAGGGTGAAAGAAGGTTAAAACAAAAATTATGAAGTACTTACGAATGTGCATGTTCTCATGCAGACCAGTTTTATGTCTATAATAACCCAAAGTAAGTAGCTGTATTCATGCCTCTGTCAATCTGCCCACTTTGATTTGTACGGAGGCCATAGCTTAAATGTTCCTTTGCACTGCACTGCTGACAGTGTTTTAACTGATGTGAAGACTCCTTGGAAAGAATAACTTTTATTCATTTTTTATATTTGGCAGTGAAAAACCATCCAATTATCTCCACCCACTAATTATGACTATCTTATATGTTTTTGTGTGTATGTGATAAATATGCATGCAAAATGCACTTTTAGATTGAAAACAAAATAATTTTCAAGGCAGGTGTAATCAGCATGGTTTTACTTACTGTAGTTCTTGGCTTTGATAATGAGCCCTCTTTTTCCCTAATAACAATTCTGTATCATTTTAAACACATTTAAATACAGTGTTGTGGAGGAAAAGTTGCTCATTTTTAAGTAGGAAATTTCATATTCTTGTGAAGTTTTTGTAATTGTATGAAGTTTATTTCTGTCCCCAGATGTCAGCAATCAAAATCTGCATAAATATATTTTGTGTAAATCTGTTGGCAGCTGCTCTCCAGTCAGGTTCCTAAAGATATTAGCCTGTCTTTGAGTTTATGACAAAGTTAAAAATTATTCATTAAACTGACCTGCAGTATATTCAGTAACTGTAAAATTGCCTTGCAGTTCTATTTGGTTTGTAGATGTGATCACGAGTAAATTTTTAACTTAATTAATTGGCCGTTTCTGTTGACAAGAAATTTATGTGGTAATAATTTGCTCGAAATAGATGCCGACTGTAGGAAATGAGATATCCATCATAGGCTTGTGTTCCACCAGCTGCACAGTGGCTATTATGAAAGTATTTCAGGCTGCGACGACCCCACTGTTTGTGCAGTCAGGATTATATATACCCACGATCCATTGCCTGCCTGAGAGGCGCTCATGGAGGTCTATGATAACAAAGACTTTGTGATTTATGGCTTGCTGTGAAAGCAGAGCTTGATGAGATTAAACAATTTCATAGCACAAGTGTTTCTTAAGACCTGATTTGTAGTTGCAAGCTGATGGTAAATCACATTTATATATCTGAAAGCATGCTCAGCAGAGGAGTGCAATTACAGTTTAAGACAGCTACTTTTTATTTAATTTTTATCCTGGTTTTGTCTCTTTTATATCCCCTTCGTCTGCAAACCATTCACCTTCACAAGTCCTTTCTTGGTTAGAAGGCCAGAGACTGAAGTCACTGATGTTCTTCCTGCTCTGTGTGCACTCTTACTAAAAGAGAAAAAGAAAATATATCTCTGAGTCATTTCTGAGTAGCTTTTACTGGTTCATCTTGCCTGACCTGGGTTACTGGGTTCAGCTACAGTTCTTGATTTGCTATTGTGTTCAAATTTGAGCACATTTTTAGACAATTTCTAATCACACAAATATATTTAAATTTTAAATACAATGGTTGAAACATAGAGTAAAAAGAAACCAGTTTTGGTGGCTTGCATTTTTTATTTTCTATCTAATAATTTCTGGATTCCTTTTTTTCTTATACACAATAGAAAACAAGACTATTTCTAGTAATAGCTATCTGCTTTGGATTTGCATAGGTATTGGTATTATCAGCAACATATCTGCTGGGCTTCATAAGCAGCTCCTGCTAAATACTGCAGCAAAGCTGTTCGCATCAATATTAAACTGTGGTTTGTAGGGCTTAGTTCTTCAAAAACAAAATCAAATACTTACGATACAATTTTCTTACAGCAACAAACATTGCTTTTGACCCAAGATCAGCTTGGTGTCCAACATGAAATCCCCAATCTAAGTGAATACTTTTAGCTGTTGCAAAAAGTCTTACACATTATTAAACGCATTAAAAGCAGAGAAGTAGCGCGAACCATGAGGGGAGTTATCATCCAAACTCTTCATTTGCTGCTATAATGGCAGACCAGGTTTCTCAAAGTGCCAAACGTCTCCTGTGAGGCTGTGAGCAGCTCCTCGGCTCCCATCTGTTCTCCCCAAAGGCTCTCACCATCTTTGGTCAGCAGGCCAAGGTTAGTTTTGTATTGAGAGAGGTGGTGAAGAGCTTTGTAATAATGTAGTTTCTGCATTCTGAAATCTTCTCTTTATGCATCACACTCCTCGCAATAAATTTCTAGACCACAAATAAAAACAATAATTGTATTACAGGATCACACAGAAGGAGAAACACTGAATTTCAGGAGGATATTACTCTTTAAATTACTTTATAATAAGTCATTGCTAAAACCTCATAAGGAACTTAAGAGGTAAACGAATGTTTTTACAGATGTTTAGATGTTAGAAATCCTAACAATGAGAATATAACTCAAATAGGCACATTGTTTTCTGGTCAGTTCTTCACACCCGTTTCTCATCACAGACACTTCACTTGGAGTTAGGTGTTGGAATGATAAAAATTAAGATGTCTTTGCCACAGCATCTAGGAAGGAAGGATTCAGAAGGGACTATGCTTTAAAAAATGTAAATGACTGATAAAGACATTTTCATTACTTTGCATATTTTGCCCACAAATTTTCAGCTGAATTTCCAGGTTCAAAATTTTAGTCGGGTGACAAAGGTATCACTAGAAAAAGCCCAGAAATTAAATTGATGTGTTTCACAGTTAAATTCTCTATTCCATATGCACAATCCCCAGTTTATTAATTGTGAAATAATAGAATGGAAGATCACTTTCGTGGGAGGCTTACTTTTTCTGATTGGAGTGATAAGCTTTTGAAAATATGTGGGGATTTATCCAAAATAATAATAAGCTCATCTTGCCTTTTTTGATTTTGGGTAAGGCTCGTAATGATTCTGTCTAGTTTTAAACCACAATGTAACCTCAAAGCATCATGGTTAGAGCGATACCTGGTTTGCATATGCAGTGACTGAGATTACTAATCTGTTTTGCCTCAAACTTCTTCTAAATAAGACAGAATACTCAGCAATATAGGGTTTATTATAAACTGTGCATTTGAGCTATAGAAAAAAAGCAGTTTCACAGAGGAAAACACAGGGAACTCCCCACCACTGCTATTTTTTAATCAGGTACTAAGTAGCAGATTCTACCTTCTGTCTTCAATCAGTGGGAGAAAGATGGGAAAAGATATTTCCCTTGCTTTTAACAGATGAAGCCTTGTAAGATGTTTGGTATTTCCTAATGTGATGGACAATCACTGGAGAATAATCAAGATTAGTCCCTGAGGCAAAATGCCTGTGCAACCAAAGTGAATTATCAGCCCTCTTCTAGTCTTCGCTGCCAAGTGCCCCTCCTGCCCCCAGATTTCTTTTCCTGGTGGAATCCAGGGTACCAGAATGTGTCATAAGGCTTGGGAGACCTGATGTCTATTGTAGTATGTGAGGTGAAGGTAAAGAAAGGAGAAAGAATTCCTGGCTCGTGCTGACGTTTGTCAGGTGCCTTGGGTTCATTCAGGCTGTCCAACACATCTGCTTTTGAGATGATCTCTTTATTACCAGGGTTGACTCTCCGATTTCATTTCTTGCTTAAAGAAAACATTTTGTGGAAAGGCTTCTCAGTGCTATGTCTATTTTTTTGCCTACTCAAAAAAAAAGTTTTATCTAGTTTATCTGCTTAAATTTAAGCTAGTCCATTTAGCTTTTTGAAAGGACCTGATATAATAAAAAATACACTCAATATTATTCAGTCCTTTAGTACTTGAATTTTGGTAAAAATTTGGTGGTTTAGGCCAGTGGAAATTTAGGGTTATGGATGTAGGCATTAGCATTTCCTTGATTAGGGTTCTGACAGACTGCAGTATCAGACAGCTGTGCTTTTTGGTGAAAACTGGTTTTGGGGCAAAGTTTGAGGGTTTTTTTCTTTTGTTTCTATGGGTTTTTTTAAATTAATATTTCTGCTCACAAATGTGGCCAAGAGACCATGACAATTTGTTCAAAACACTTTCTGGTAATTGTACTAATTTGAATGTCTGGGTTAGGTTTTAAATCCACGCCTACAATGTTATTCTCAGCCATAAGAATTAAGACAATACGTTGCAGGTCTAATGCTACAAGCAGGCGCAGTGTCACAACTGACCAAAGATAGTTTTCCAAGATCTTATTGGTGATCATTAGTATAAACACACTCTTCAGAACACACTACGATAATACAGTTCCAATATAATTGTGAATTTCAAAGTCTATTCAATTTGGCAAGTAATACCACCTTCTTGTAACTCAATTTCTTTGGTTGTAAGGAAAACCTAAGAAATCCTTTTTTGCAGCAAATTATTTTTGGTTTTTTTGGGCCTATCCACACATTAAACCTTCTGTTTTGTTGGTTTGTTTTGGTTTTATTTGTTGGTTTTATTCATGCTTCTTTTTTTCTTCCTTTCTTCTATATTCTATATTCTTATCTTCTAATTATTAGATTTGATTCCCATTATTTTTCTTTTGAATTGTTTTGGTTTTTTTACCAAAAAATGTGTTCAGGTGGGTTTGCTTGCAGTTAAACATTTCTTCTCTGAAGTGAGTAACAGGCTCAGCCTAGTGTATAACAACAAAAAAAGCATTAAAAAAATCATGACAGGACCTTGTAAGTAACAGGAAAGCAGAAACACCTGAAGTCCAGATGGCAAAAGTGTGTGTTTGGCAAAAGCTGTGTCGATTTTGGATCTTTTGAAGTGAATCTCATTCTAACATTCTTTGGGAGGCAGCGAATGTGTTTGACCAGACATGCTAGAATGGATCAGTTCTCATCCTCAAGCACAGGACAAAGTGATTTCATTCTTTCAGGTGCTTGCCTGTCTCTGCTGTAAATAAAAATTAGTTCGTGTTCTGTAACTTGAAGCCTAAAAAGGATAATTCTGTAATTCTGCTAAAAAGGACATGGTCTGGCTAGATTTCATAATTTTTAACTCATAGTTACTTGTATATTTTTGAGACATAAACCAATAATGTTTGCAGCATGCTGATGCCTGGGTCTTGACTGATTTATTGCTGTAGAGTTGTGAACCTTCGTGACAGCAATTGCCATAATTTGTATTTAGCTAATTTTGAACATTAAAAACACTGAAGAGTGAAATCTCTTTCTATTGGAGTCAGTGGCAAAACTTGAAGCATTTCACTCCTAAATTTAAACAAACAGAAGAAAAAGCAAAAAGTTGGAGAGAAGTAGTGCCTGGAAATCTGGGTGAATCAAAGAAATAAGTTGCGTTTTTTAGCGCAAGGCGTTATAGTGCATCTCTAGCGTGACTGTGACTATCAAGTACAAGATTTTAGCTCATAGTAAATGTAACCTAATTTGATTTAGATCAACTGTCTTCTAATCTAGATTAAGTTGATTCAAATTTCTTCGCACAGATTGTGAGTTAAGTGCTTGTCCACTGACAATTATGGGAATACTGGTGATGCTCCTTAATTTATTAACTCAGAAATTTGATCATGTGCCAAATTGAAAGGGGTAAGTGAATTGAAATATGGTCTAATGATAAAATTCAAATCTTGTTTGACAGTGTAGATAAAGAAATAAATAAGCACAAAAAATATCTTCACATTCATAGGCAACAAAATTTGTGTAAATCAACAGCATGCCACGATGTAAAGTCCATCTATATCTTTTGTTATTAAAGCTGATATCAAAATGGTGCAGTGTTGGATGTTCACTAAATATTTTCCTTATTTGAAAGACAGGAGTTTTGGCAATAAAAGATTTAAAAATCTTTGAATTGTTTTACTGTTTCACATTCATTATGTGAAATAGTAAGGCTGGGTTAAAGCTTGCAATAAAAAGAAACAAGACCTCATTTTCAGCTACATAATAGTAAATGAATGATCATCATTACAAATAAATCTGAAGTTTTCTTCTGTCTCAGGATTAATGTTACATTTGCTACATCTGGCTTAGTCTTTCTTTTCTTGAGTTCTTAGAACAAATAATAGATGCACTTAATCTTTAACTTCAGATAATCAGAGTTACCGACACCTGGAATAATGTGATGAGCAATGTAAATTTTATACACATATAGTCATAATAATTTAGACTGTCATCTTAATCTATTTATGATCAGCTAATGACTGAAATGTTTTACCATTGTGTGGGATATTTTATAACTGAAGTTTTAATGGGTGAATCAGTAACACCTGGCTGTCTGGAATGTCTTTCTTTTCCCCCTGTTAGACATTTAAATACATCTCTGGAAGGCCCACAGGGTGTGATGTGACATATAAGCTCTTAAAAGGAGGAAAATTAGTTCTTGATACCATAATGATCAGTGGGATGAACGTTTGCATACTTAGTATTAATGCTGTTAAATGTAAGAGTTTGATTAAAACTCTTAAAAAGGTGGGGGTTTTTTTCTTCCTCTCCTTTAATGCCCTTTCTAGTTTCACTTTTTGAAATTACGAAAGGAGCTGATGTTTTTGCTTCTGCCTGTGGAGGAATTTTGAATCTTTTAATAACCTTTTCTCTCTTCATGCAATTGTTTATGTTTCTTCTCAAATCATCTCTAACACCAGCAGAGCCTCTTAGCTAGTCAGTATGTTAGGCACCTAAGTGCCAGCAATGCAAGAATACAAATTCCATGGGACATTCACCTAACAGAATATCTAGTATTGCCATCTTAAATCCAAAAATATTATTCTAGTATCAGTCCACTTTCTATTACTGAATTAAAGCAATTTATTTTTAACTTTTTACTCCTTGATCCAGTTTTAGATTTTGTGCCCTATTTCAGGTTTAAAGTGTACATAAGAATGACAAAACTGCAAGTTCTTGTCTTAAGTGAATAAGTCTTGATAAAGGCCCATGCATATATATTGAGGTTGTGCTTACTGTATTTTCTTGTTTTCTTGTTCCTCATAGGTGGATTTAGCTGGTGTTTTTATGAGGTAATACTGAGGGTCTGGGCAGTAAAGACTGTTTGGTGATACCTGTCATCTTGTAGATGTCTAATAAGAACTTTTCTCAAAAAAATAATGTGTCTCATATCTTTTTCCAGTCAAGTAGTTAGTCTTCTCAGGCATTTTGACACTGCGAAGTTAGTTCTATAAACTGTAGAATGACAAGTTAGTGGCACTCCTCTGAGAAAACCACAGCCACTGCAGTGAACAGGAAAGGGGCAATGGAAGGAATAGTGTGATCACATGATTACTTCCATTTAGTCTTGCTCCATGCAATAGATTTTCAAGGAATATATTCATTTGTGATTATTTTATGACTGTTAAAAATCCTGGCATATTAAGAAAGGCTGACAACTTCAATTTCTCCTGCAATGTATTCTGTTGCTGTCTGTCACCAAAGTGTTTATATATGTACACCACTTAATTTTTTAGGTTCAACATGTGTTATAAATAAAATAGAAGTGCTTCCAGTGTATTGATTAAAAATGATCAGAAAAAAAAGTGGGCTTTTAATCTTTTCTGTAAAGTAACCAAAATTCTTCTTTTAATTATATTTCTTTGGAAGCACTACTTCTGATCACTGCAAATAGGTAGTGAATTTTCATCTTTAGTTGGATGACATGAGAAATAGCCCACATCACATGGCTCTGGAATGCCAATGTGTTGTGTATCTGTGATGGCACAGAGCTTGCATGGCCCCTTTTTAAATGGATTTCAAAGCACTTCCCAAGACTGATTGGGAATCCGGAAACACCACAGCCAGGTAGGCCTTGGATTCCTCAACTTACAGAAAGAAAAGACTAATGAGCGAGCTCAAGACAGGAGCCAGACATTGCCTTCCAGTGAGGACCTGCTAATCCACAGATGTTCCCTCTCTGCAGAGATGCTTAAACAGTTGTGTTCCATTTGACACAAAAAACTTCTGCCCACAAATACTGTATGTACACCCTCAGGCTCTCATTTATTTCAGAATAGGCCTCCAAACATATATAACAGGATAATTTGATCCTTTTCCAAATCAAACTCAACATGCAACATTTAATATTTTTAATAGTTCAATGCACAAATAATTATATCAATGTTCTTTTGCTATACTTGTTTGTTATTGAGTTAGGCTTTTTTCCTGAGTTTCGGTTCAAATTGTGAATAAATTATTTTTGTATATGGATCAATGCAAATTTAACAACCTTTAAAAATTTATGTCAAAACCAAGATACTTATTTACTATATCATAGTATTTTCAATCTACATTAGAATGATAGGTACATTTTAAATATAAAGGCATTTTTTTCATAGAATTGTAGAATCATAAAATGTACTGAGTTGGGAGAGACCCATCTGGATCAAGTTGTATTCTTAATTTTCAATCATTAGATATAATTTCTTTTTTTTTGGCGGGGGGGAAGTTTTAGTACACATTTGGTAATTCTTGGGATTTTTACTTTGTATATTTTGTATTGGAAGTATATTCAAATAATTTGCAACTAATTAGAAAGTAAATAATGGGATGGCTCAACAAAACACTTAAGTCTGCTCAAATTTCAGCAGGTACTTCTGAAGTGAAATATCGCCATCAGTTTTTAGATATTTGCATTCTGTCTGGTACAGAGTCTGTTTATGTCTTATATGAGGGTTTGTTTGACACTCATGGGGGAGGCTTCTCCTAGCTCTTGGTTCTCATCAGAACAGCTCCTCACAGAAAGTCTTTGCAGCTTTGCAGGAGCATTCCATGGTTCCCAGGTACCCCTACAGAATCCTGAAGTGGGGGTGCCCCAGGGCTGCCTGCAACACTGCTTTGGTTGAGTTTCTCTTTGATGTGAGTTTTCTCCTTCCCTGAAGGTATTATGAATTTGACAGCTGTGCTGTGATTTACTTGTTCCCCCACATCAGACTGTCTCACCAGTCAGATGAAGATCTGTATTAAGCGAGATGCAAGGCTCAGCATTTAGGTACTATGTCAGAAATGAAGTTTACAAGGGATGCTAGGACAACCTTCCCTTCCTCCTGCACCATGGTCTGTGCTTGACTTCTGAATTCCCTTCCCACTGTTCCCAAGAAGGTCCCAGATTAATGCAGTCAGGGCTTTTGCTCAGGAGTACAGGTACACACTCCTCTCCTGTGTGTAATTTTCCACCTTGTGTCCCTAAAGCTAGGTCAGATTGCTACGCTTGCAAAATTCTTCCCACTTTTTCTTGTCCTAATCTTTATTTCTACTTTATATCTAATACCATTGCAGCCTGTTTCTAGTGTCTTTAGGAGTTTAGATATTAAGCAGAGGTATAGACGATTTAAACATCTTTTAGTAAACTGAAACTGTTTTATTTTGGATGGTTTGTGACTGAGAGTCCTTTGTTCATAGCGTTGCTACAACCTCATTTGTCAAACAACCTGGACAGTCTTCCAGGACCAGTCGAGGCCTGCCAGCATCCTCTTATTAAACCTGATACAAACCCCGAGTTAAGCATATCATCCTGTCAGGTTCTCGATGTGCAGACAGACACTTCCTAATGCACATCGATAATAGGTGTGTGGCACTGAGCCATCCTGCCTGGACATGCTTCTGCAAGGCAGCTCCTTCTTCCTCCTGCCTCTGCTGAGCTTTCTCTTTTGCAACGATCGTAAAACACACATGGAAATGTTAACAAGCTGCGGTATCCAAACAGACCTTATTTACAGTGGTATTTTAGCAAAATGTTGCTGTTCAATGGGAAAGATAAAGCATTAGTGGTTCTGTATTTTACCTATGCAGGTAAATCCTGTCTAGCTTTGGTGAGACTAACATGTGGAGCTATTTGAACTGAATACGGGTGCTCTCTTCAAATTTCAAAGCAGTTAAGAATTTTTCATTTTAATTTACCAGAATTCTATTATGTGGTAGTTTCAGACAACTGAGGACAAACTTTTAAAATAGCAATTATGTTTTAGTAAAACTTGAATTGCTTTAGCAAAGGCAAATTGCATTTAGATTTTACATAATCTGCTGCAAGGATCTCCTCACTTATCTTTTATTCATGTAGTATCAGGAATAATGTTATTTGCATTACGGATTTTAGGTGCCTGATTTAGTTAGGTGCAGATCATAGATTTTTCAAGAATGGGTTATTCTCTTTTTATGTTGCATTCCAAACAGACATGAAAGATCAAAGAGAGGAAGGGACTTTCCTATTCTGCTACGTGATCAGAATTTAAACACATGAAGCACAGGTTTGTGGGCCTTCATTTAAATGGAGTGCTGTTGTCTCCTACATTTTAAAAATAATGGATGGGAGTTCATTGCTTTTTTTTTCTTTAGCTAAGAAGTGAGTGCAGGACACTGACTGGTTTATAACGGGAGATGGAAGCATCTTGTAGCGACATTGAATTCATGGACTGAGGAAAAAAGACGATAACAAAATTCTAGGAGTTAATGCCTGTACTTGGAGAGAAGAAAAGGTTTGACTTTGCAAGACATGGATATTAGCAAGCCATCAAATGTCAGGCCCTGGACTGTCAACTAGAAAATAAACTGAGAGCTGTGAAGTTCATTTTTGCTACATGTCACTCAAATTAAGTGCTGCATATTGGCTGAGGGTTACATCCCCCTTGGTCTCCCTTTTCTTCTCCACCACCTCCACGTCAAGCATCTTCTGATACCTCTGTCTGTGCATGTAGAAGAGCAGTGGGCAGCTATGAAAGCTGTGAAAGTGTTGACATTGTGCTTTTGGTGCATATGAAAGAGATGAAGTAAAGGTTTCAGGGAAAAATAACAAAATAAACTAGAGACCCTAAAAAAACCCTTTTATGTAGGATAATATGTTAAAATTTATGTTGAAAGATCTATGAAATGAGTAGGAAATCTTTGGCTAAGAAGTTGTTTTTGACCTTAAAACCTTTTCTCCTTCCATGCAGAGCAAGGGCCTCTTCTTTATGCCATGAAATAGCCACACTTGACAGAGAAATCCATTAATTCTTTATTAGTTTCAACCACTGCATTGAGAAAAAATATTAGACATGAGATGAATGCATAGGGCAGAGGATCATTGTCTTACATTGTCTCTTACATTTTGACTTGTGTTTTCTGCAACATGAATGATGACTGTTTTTATTAGGTTCAAGCTGTGCAACTAGCAGCTTGCTGATCACTTATTCTTTTAATTTCATCTATATGAGATGAACCTCTCTGAGCTATTTTGGTTTATATCGCATATATCCTGTTCTTTGTGATTGCAATGTTTCTATCATTTTAAGAAGAGCTGAATATTTTTTAAAGATTGATTCACTCCATTAGAAATGGAGGGTAAGGCAACCTTAAGCTTAAAATTAATGGATTTGTTTATTGCAGCTTTACCTTTGTGTTACCTGAAGCAGAGAATATTTTTTTTATTTGTTTTGTTTTCATTTTGAGTCCTTTCATCCACAAAGAATGGGGATTAGCCTTTGGCTAAAATAGTGCTTTCAGGCCCTTTCAGCATTCAGTAACTGTTTACTTACCCAGGTATAAATGGGTAAAAGCACAGTTAAGCTCCCAGCTGCAAGGTCAGCTACCTTTTTAAAATTCAACCTCATGAGCTGCCTTGGGCTGAGGGCTTGCTGGTATGAGCCATTAGTGCCTGTTGCATGTAAGCTGCCCTTGTCTTACAGAGCTGCACACGAGCCCTGCTCCTGTACAACACAGCCTCGGCTCATGCACTTGAACTTGTGATCAATGATCATATGATCCATTTACAGGGTGCAAGCTCAGTCAAGTAGAACTAGTAAATCATTAAATATTAACTCAACACCATTCCTGCTGAGCAGAACATCGCAATCTGATTTTCTCAGTCGAGGGTTGCCAGTCATTGCTAGCAGCCTTTTCTGGTTTAACAATGAGCTTTTAAAAGCATAAATTAATTTTAAAAGTACGAGATCCATTGCAAAGAACAGGATATAGTTAAAAGCTATAATGCATGGAAAAAAATTAATCTATTGGACTAAAATTGTCTCTGAGAAACCTAAAGCACTGAGACTGTGCACACAATAAAATGACAGTAGCTCCTATGACTGTTGCATCAGGTCTACTTCAGGAGAAAGTATAAACTTACCTCAGTTCAGAATATCTTGTAAGAACATGGTTAAATGCTGGCCTATGAAAATTAAAATGAAACAGAGGTCTTCAGCCCTAACCCTTCTGTGTGTTTTATTTTTACCAATTAGCATGCAAAGTTTATTGCCTTAAAAAAAAAAAAAAAAAAAGTCATGCGTTTCATCTAACATCTAGAATCATCATTTTTTCTTGTTTTTATTATCTTGGTTAATTTTTCTTCAAGTGGAACTATTTCACAGAGCAGCCACAGTGCATAAAAAATAACTCTTTTTCATGAGTCTTCTAATGATGTTAGTTATTTGGGGAAATGTATTTTGGAGTCATATTAACAATTGGGCCTTACTGTTTTAGATGAGTATCCAGCATTCAGAAGGAATGTGCCCCTTGTTCTGTGAAGCTGGGAAAGTTTTCTTTTAAGATGAACTCACTAAAACAATTGTAAAAGTTTTTAAAACAAGCAGACTTCCTTTTGTAGATGGTAATGAAGAGAAAGGGAGGTTAGTTAATGCTACAGTGTTAAAAGTAGGAAAAAAAAGTAAAATACATTCTACAATATGAAAACCCAGTGGTTTCACTGAAATGTCTTTTGCTTGCTTTAGCTCTATGCTTGTTTTTGTCAATGAATCTGAGACTGATGAAAGGGGTTTTGTAAAAGTGGTCATGGTGGTAGGTGATGAATGCCTTTTTTATTTTAAATAGCTCAGCTGGGAAAGATTGTTTTCTATCTCCAGGTGTATTTCTGATGTTCCTGTAATTGTGTTTGTTTATATCAGAGAGGATGAGTTTGTTTGCAACTAAATATGACTATGGAAATATGTTCAAATGTGTAACAGGGGTTTTCTTCCCCCTCAGATGAAAAGTGAGGGCAAATTGTTCATACATTAAACACCGTGTCTACAGCAACCATTACTTAATTGGTTGTTTCTCTTCTTTCCAGATAGGTAAGGTAACAAATGGATTGAGAAATCATCTCTTTTAGCTTCCTTCACCAGCACAGAGGAACACTTTGCAGTTTGGTTTCAGAGACATGCTTTATAGGAAAAATAAAATAATTTTAATCTTCACAGAGCAGTCTGAAAAATAGGAGCCGGAAGAAAATAAGATGCAGAAGAATTTTACATGTATAATAACATTTCAGACAGCAAAATGAGATAGATGATGGCAGAGTTTTAATCAAGTTACCATCTTAACCAACCTAGAACAAGCCATTTTTCTCTTACACTGATGTACTTACATTTCTGCTAAGTACAAATGCCTAAATCTCTGTGCGTTAACATGAGAATAATTTGCTAAATGGTGCAACAGTTTAAGAATCATGCTAATGGGAATAAACTTAATTCCTTTCGTGTTTCAACAGGAAATTAATGAAATTATGCTAGCCTACAGGTGTCTACAAGCAAGTGAAAGGCATTTATCTTCCAGTCTTTTCAAGCCAAAACACACAGAAGTGAGATTGTTAAAGAGGGACAATCTTTTGGGTGCTCCTCTTGGGGAGCAATGTGAAAGAGCAAATGTTAGACGTTTACTTTCTGCATAACTGGACACTTGTCAGTTACTCTTTGTGATGATGGCACTGCAAGAAACATTATAAACAGCATTAAACCCAGAAATTCAATATACATAACTATGTCAACTGCTGAGAACGTTTTTCTGTTTCTGCTCTGCTGTACTGCCCTGCACTATTAATGTGCAATCTCCTGCCTGTGGAATCAACAGGGTTTTTGACTTCAGTTTTTTGGTTTAACATTCACTGTTAGGTGAGACAGGGGAAAAGTGGAAAATGCAGTTTTATTGCAGGAATAAAATATTTCTGAGTAATAAAATCATGTCGTAGCTAAAGGGCCAAATTCAGTGGAGGGAGAAAAAAGCATCTTTTAATACAAAGATACTTTAATGAGAGAAAATAAGTGAAGTCCAGATGCAGCAGTTGTATTTTAAGGAACTGAGCAGTTTCAGTTTTTAAAAATAATGCTGCTGGAGCAATTCCTTTGCAAAGTGTGAAAACAAAAAAGTTTGGTTTTTTTTTTTTTGTTTAAAAAAACCACTTTTGGTGCATCAGTCTGTTTCTAATAATTTAATCTACCATTATGAGTAAGAGAAAGTGAATTGTGATGTGACTAGTCAAAATATGTCATCTTGGTTTTAACTTTGGTACTTTATGCAGCCCATAGATATAACATTACAAAAAAGTTATGCCATGAGGTGGGTGCTGAGACCCACCTGTAAAACTGTAAAAAGCTGTAAAACTACAGAATTATATGAATAATATTTTTATAGCATTTCTTCCACAAGTTTTAGAGTACACGTAACTGGAAATAAATTGTTCTTTTAAATCTAAATGTCTGGAGATATTTGCTGTAATATTTATTTCTGTCATTCCACACCTGAAACTGGATAACTGGAGCAGAGCAGATAGAGATGAAAACTGGCTCTTTTCATTCCATTTCATTATGCTGTCTGGGAATTTGCCGTTCTAGAACAATTAACTCAGTGCTCTAGAAAATAGACCTACACGTTAAATTTTCTACTTCAGCCCCTATCTTCCACTTCTGTATTAACAGATAAGAGAAAAAGTCCAACAAAAACCACATAGAACAGCAACAACAAACACAGGAAAACAGGAATAAGTAACTCCATTAGAACAAGAGGTAATGGGCACAAACAGATGCACTGGAAGTACCACCTGAGTAAGAGGAAGAACTTCTCATGTGCTGCTGACTAAGCACTGGAACAGATTGTCCAGAGGGTGTGGGGTGTCCCTCATAGGAGGTATTCAAGAGCTGTCTGGACACAACCCTGTGCTGTGTGCTCTGGGATGACCCTGCTTGCGCGGGGAGGTTGGGGTAGATGATCCCACTGTGGTCCCTTCCAGCCTGACCAGTCCTGTGGGTCTGTGATTTATGTAAGTACAGTGCAATATTTTTGGATCATTTTCATTTTCCACCATTGTTTTATTCACTTGGTTGTAGTCCAAGCATAAGAACAAGCAGCTCTTGAAGTTACGCACTGTGTAACCCAGGCTTATGTTCTCTTTCTCTTTAGCTTCAGTTCCTCAGTAGTTTTACTTTATCTCAAGTAATGCTGAGTTTTCTGCCTGTGGTAGCAGCATTGTTGATACCCAGGTTTTTATATTTAGGGTATGGAAAAAGAAGATATTCTTTCCACACCCTGCAGTCACCCAGTTTAGTGATCCATGCTTCTATCTGCAAATTTCAGTGTTCCTTTGTTGTTTATATATTATGAAATGAGAGTGCCTCCAACATCTGTGGACAATATGGCAATTCATAATGTATTTGTTACATTCTGTCAATGTGTATGCTTTGTCTGAAAGTGTCATCTTGTTGACAAGAGGCAGATTCAGGTGCAGGTGGGAAGAATGAGAGACAGATGAGGATAGGAGTGGAGGAAAGATCTGTTCTTTTAGCCCATATTCTCTTTGGTCAGTGCAAGATGTAGATTTAATTGTTGATAACAACAGTGATTTCAATTAGTTTTTGTCATATAATTATCAAATATGACATATATTATTTAGTTTAAGGAGCTAGGATGGTACAAATTCGACATGCCACATGTCCAGTGAATTAAGTACCAGTGAACTGTTTTTATGTTGATAAAGTAGACATGTTTTCATAGAGATCAGGTTTTTGCCCAGTGCTGTGTAACCTTTTTACTACTGAAATAAAACATAAACCAATTAGATTTTAATAGACGCATTTGATGCTCCATTTGGGTATCGAGTAGGAGGGGGAATTTAAATATTATAACTGTATTTTTTTAGTGGTGCAACAGCTACTAGAACACAATGTTTAGATTTGGATAAACCTGTGGTTCTAGAAAGCTGAGGGGACACTGAAGAGACATTGGAGGAAACAAGGCTAATGATTTCTTGAAAGACTGGGTGACATGTTCTGGTGAGAAATTCCAGGAAATTGTCTGTCTTGGGTAGCCAAGGGGGTGTGAAGAGTTGATCACAGGATGTCAACAGAAGCACCTCAAGTGAGCAGCCGCACAAGGAATGAGATTTGGAGCTTCCATCTAATATGGGCAGAGGATAGGAGAAGAACCAGCTGTTGCAACTGAAGCTGACGCACCCAGGGCAGGAAAAAAAGAACAGTTTTAATGGCAATGCTGATTTGTTGAAACAGATTTCCTAGAATTGTGACAGACTGTACATAGATGGCAGTTTTTTAGCCAAGACTGGAAGTGCTCAGTGCTCGTCAGCTGTGTGAGTAACCATGGTAACAGCTGAAACCAAGTTCAGCAGTCCCACAAATGAGCAGTTACCCTGTCTGGCAAAAACCCCTCCCCTCGTCCCTGAGTCCTAGTAGGTCCTGAAGTTTTGCAGATTTGGGGGAACAGTTTTTTGATCTGAGGGGTATAAACTTTGCTAAGTTCTTTCTGGATTTTATGGGTAGAGACTGCTAGTTAGAGCATTTCTTCAATGGGAGATAGAAAACCTCTTGTAGAGACAGAACCCAATGCATTTTAGGATAATATTCATTGAATCCATCACCTCAAGGAAAAAAATCTTCGCACTTACCAGTATTTTGTGGCCAGACTGAACTCCAGAGGTCCACACATAGAGCTTGGAAAACATTTTGAGATAAATCAGCTCTCCTGCTGTTTTTTCTCTCCTCTCATTCAGGGTGAAAGTATCTTTCAAGTGGACATTAATTATTAATGAGTTCAAGAAATGTAATTATAAAAATTAGTTCGTTTAGTTGTTACGCAGTTCATCTCCCACTTGTTATGCATTTCTGATATATAAACATGGACAAGAAATCTCAGACAGCTCTGAACTACTTTATGTAGGATATTATTTTAGAGTTAAGAAACCCTAAAGCAAAAGTGCAGTGACAGTGTTTTTGCTGTACTCCAGTTTTGTGTTTCTGGTTTTTAACAAATTGATATCCTTATATTTTCCATAACTATTTTGATAGCCTTTTCTTTTTTTAGTGTTCAGTGTTTTCCATTATTTTTAGTTTATTTTGATTCACCAAAAACCATGTAGAATACATACTGATGGGGTACTGCTCTTCTGTAGTCTAATGCCATTGTGTATGAGTTCTTATCTCTCAGGAATTCATTTGTGAAGATCCCAAAATTAATTCCTCTTCCTGTGGTTAATCATTTCCATCAGAGATTTTTTCTGTTTTCTAAGCAGATGCTTTACAAATTAATACGATATTGATTAATCATCCCTAAAATTTCAGTGTTTGTATCCTGAAGTCGTAAGTTAAGGCCTAAGTGCTCTTTCTTTTAAATTTTTAAATTTGGCTGTTGCATTACCTTCTTTTGGCTGTCCACTGTGGAATCAAATCTGAACATAGACACACTTATAAAATCACCAGCTTTCAAGACAATTTTACATATTGAGAGATGGTAGCTGAAAAGACAAAAGAGGCAAAGTGTGTCTTCCATAAAAGCTGAGCCTTTTGCCTGGGACAGAAGTCATCATAGAAGAGGGAAATCTCACTTTACAAACCAAACGCGTGAATAGTTCACCCTTTCAGCTCTCAGGCCTTGGCAGGGACCCCAATTCTTCTAACTGGGATCCAGAAGTGAAAGCCTGCAGAAGATATTGTTTCTGCCTCTTGATCCCTCCCCACCCACACACCTCCAAACCATGCAGAGCTTACCTTCAGTCAGGTCATCTGCTCTTTGTAGGAAGACAGAAGAAGGAACAGAGGCAAAAGCAAAAATCTTTGGTATTTTCCTTTTGTTTATTTTTTTTCCCTGACAATGCTGTTGGTGAGTATTTCTGATTGGGACAACACTAGCTTCATCTTTGCCTCTTCTCTGTTTCCTGTGTGCATGCTCAATTAAATGTTGTTTTTCATCTATCTGGAAAAAGTCCCTTTAAAGGTTGCCATTATAGACCAGTTTCTCCTATTCCTATTTTATTGTCTGATAGCTTTAATGCACTGGACTGTTACTGTGATCTAGAGTTTTTTTCAGTTTTCTGCTGACTAAAAGGATTTTAAAACCCATTGGACATTTGACAAACAGAAAATTGCTAATACAAAAAAATACACAAAAATTATCCCTAGAAATATTAGTATGGATATAATGTTTGTGTAACTCATATGACATATTCTAAATGGAATTGTGGTTTCATTTGTTTGTTGGGGTTTTTTTGCTTTGTTTGTTTGTTTCTGCAGGGGCAGGGGAGACACCATTATTTTGTAACCTTAAGGATGTTCTGAAGGAAATAGGTTAGCTCCCACAGTAAGGAGTACCCATGCTGGCTTTAAAATTCAAATATTTCATTAGATTACCTTGTCCACTGGCAGCTTTCCTTACATTCTGAAATCCTTCAAAAAAACCACTATAGAACACGAAGCTATCACATAAAGTTGATTTTATGTTTTCCCAGTCTCAAGCTACTTAGTGCAAATAAAATTTTGTGCCAGTCAGCCCTAGATGTGTTACAGTGCTGTTAAGGCCCAGTGTGTTAATTACAAGTGTTTTGCACTGTTCGGGTGATTCATAGATTTCTTGGAAATAGGTTTCCTTCAGCAGCATGGAGTTTTACAGTACAGTCAACAGAATGTTACAGAATAGCAATTATGGGAATAAGGAGAAAGCACAAGCTATTGGAGTGAATGCTTTAATGCTGATACATTTTTTCTGATAAAAGCAACTCAGATAAGAGGATATGCAAGTTATTGTAGCAATTAGTTTTTCTAAGATGTCTATCTATATGAAATGTTTCATGGTAGGGAGAAAAAACACAACTTTGTAGTAGAATGCAAAGTTTATTACATTTCTAGACTACATTATCCTTGTCAGCTAGATTAAAGCATTCTCCTAGTTTCTGTCCTATATTACCCTAACAAGTGAGGAAATAATGTAGTGTTGTTACAGGGAGTAGCTTATAAATTTTGACATGAGTGTGAGAGAAATCACTTGAAATGTGAGGCAACCAAGAGGAATAATTAGGAACAGCAGAATGATCTCAGTAATATGACAATAGTTTCTAAAGCACCCCACAGGATTGAAATCATCAGGTTTGCTTGACCTATATCTTTAATAATACAGCTCATTGCCCTTGTATTGAAGCTAGAGGGTAGGACAAAGTATAAGCTTTATCATGTTTTAGGAGAAATTGCAAAAAGTTTATTTATTAACACAGCACGAAATGGCCCATTTCTATGATTACCAAACAGGAAAGCAAGTTGGGCCACAGTTCACCACACAGAACACTTTATAGTCAGGCTTGGCTGGCAAAAAATATTATGTAATGCTCAAATAAGATAAATGGCTGCATTGGCAGTGGAAATAACCTTCTGTTTAATTAGAAAATAAGAGCTATATGGGACAATAAAAATGGTTACTGCTGCCCTCAGTCACTGTTTAATAAATATGATAGTGCTGAAGATAATGCTAAGTGTTATTTATTTGTGTAATATCATGGGCTCAGTAATTGTTCATGTTCTTGATAGTTACCCTGCATGTAGAATGAGTCCATTTCATGTTTCCTTGGTTTAATTTTTAAAAAGGAATGAGGATTTTTTTAAACAGTTTTTAAAAGTCAAAGATACGTTAACACCTCAGTGATGCTGTAGCCAAACTACTGGTTTTCTCAGCTTACCTTCAGGGTAATTAAACTTTGAAACTGAGTGTTTCATGCTTTCCAGGCTGGATTGTCTATCTGCCTTGGATATGTTTCTGCAACTTCAAGAGGAAAACATAATTTGAATTTTTAGCTGTCTGTTGCATCACAGCTGTGTTTTGAATTTGTAGAGTTCTAAAGTCTGGTTTTAGCATGGTTTTACCTTCCTTTGGAGGTTTAAGCACTAAACATGCAAATCAAGTCCAGCAAGGCACAGTGTGGAAGACTGAGGATTTCAGTGAAGGCTTTTCCCTAAAGAGAATGGTTCTCACTAGTAAATCGAGCATCAAATTGTGCTATGTGCATATATATCAGAAGTTTCCTTTCTCTGTAGAGCATGTTTATTGGATATGGACATTGTTCCGGGCTTCACCTCTTTAGGAACATGCATATATTTATCAAATGCTTGACAAGAAAGCAGGGCACGGGATGCATTTCACAATATGTTTTTAACAGGCTTGGTATCCCACCACTATTGCTTTTGGTCACAATCTTTCTATTTCCAATCTACAGTAAGTACAGGGATTTGAAAAAGGATATCAAAGACTTTCCCTGATTGTATCCAAAGGGATAATTCACAAGATGTTTCATCAACAAGATTTAACCCCTCCTTCCTTCCCTACTTTCCTCCCCCCCCAATGTAGACTGTATGTCAAGAGGCAAAACAAAACAAAACAAACCCCCTTTTCTTCACACAATTCACTTTAAGCTTTAAAATCCTCCAAAATCCCCAATCTCCCTTTGCAGTCTGGTTCCCACTCTCCAGCTTTCCTCATCTCTCTCTGAAAGAAAAAAGCTCTTCTTTAAGGGACTGATAGGTTGTAGAGCGATGCTTAGCAACAACATTCCTGTGCCTTAAGTAGCTGCAAGCCCCTAGCTGAACCCTTTGATGTGACTGTCAGGGCAGATTTATTTTGTTTTAGCACATTGTCTACTTGTCCAGATGTATCAGGAGATAAAAAAGAGTCATGTTTACACTCTTTTTGGGAGGGGGAGGAGGGGAGGAGATGTAATTAAATCGCATTTTTGATGAATCTCTGAGAGATCGAGATGAAGAGCAGAGGAATTGGCTTGAATATAGAGGGGAAACCCATTTGCCTGCCCTGACACCTGACACTGCAGGAAGATGAAGTGTAAAGCCATAGCACAATGTGTTGATTTGGTTCTGCTGAACCCTTTAACTTTGTGTTTTTTCATGTGTTGGTGGTTCACAAGAGTCCTGAAAGGCCTATTAAAGAGTAGCGGTTGTGCACCATAGAGTCTTTCTTGTATAAGTGTATATTTGATCAGGATGAAAAAAATTGTGGTTTTCTCTGTAGAATTAATGTTATAGATCACATATCCCAGAATCTCTGGTTGTGGTGAGTGGCTGTCAATCAAATAATTTTTAAAAAAACCAAAAGAAGTTGTGCCTCAGTGATCTTGGATAAACAAGTATGCAGTGTGAGGCAGGCCTTGATGAATTCTCCTGGAGAACAAATACCGCAGATAAATCCATTTTTGTTTATTTGCTTTTAACTTGCACATTTAGCAACACCATTCTGAGCTCTATTAATAACCTGCGGTGTGCAGTGACAAGTCTGATTCCAGCATTCAGTGTGCTGTGGGTATGCTGAGTGAATAAAATGCTAGTTTTAATCTGCTGTTACAAAAGTTACTCTATTTGCATTTTAAATAGGTTACACTGCAGCACCCCCTTCTGCTGACTGAATAGAGTGACAGGAGGTTTGAACTGCAATTCAGTCTTATTCCCACATGACAGGATGGAGATGCCTTGAAAGCATTTTTAACCTTCAAGTTTCTTAATTCCTGTGCCTATTAAGGAAGGAGGTCAGCACAACTCAGCAACAGCCATTAAAGTACTGTTACCTTATACTTTTTAGGATCTGGCTTTCATTTTTTTGCAACATTTTCCATGCTTCCTAGAAAACTAAGGCAGGCAGAAGATATAGGGATGGACAGCAAAGCAAAGTAAGCCCTGTAGCATTGCAAACAATGGTGCCTGGCCAATGAAAGGTATGCATGGTTCTGCATTCCTCTAATTATCATTCAATGTGTTTGCAAGGGATGATATTACATTACTGATTTAATTTATGGAATAGTCTTGGAAGTTCCTATCTAAAAAAAGCAACTTAGCTTGATGATTTTGTCTTTGCTTTTGAAGAATCTGTGGGTATCAGATTGGGAAAAGGAGATGGAGAAGTTCTGAGTCACCTTATTTCAAAGCAGGGGGCTATGAAAAGCAGTGAGTTACGGTATCGTAGGTAATGTGTATTTGAGTTCTGCATCAGTGTTTGTATGCAGCTTATATACTGTTGCTATGTCATAGCATTGCAGGAATCTTGGCAATTAGTCTCTACTGCCATGTTTTGTAGTTGTGATGTAATTGGTTGAAAAACATTGCCGGGAATGACTGAAGGAAACTTGGAATCTAATACAATATCAGTGTAGTTCCCTTCGCCTTGACTATCCTATGCTTTTGGCACCTTTTGTTGAAGTTGTAATCTCTAAAAACTCCATATTGCTCTTTCACTCCTTCAGAACTGTTGGGCAATGAGTGAAATGCAATAAATGTCATGTTTGGGTGTTGGTGAGGTGGGGACTTAGAAAAAGGTTAGCGTCTGCTAGCATCTCAAAAGTAATTTGAGGTTCATTTCACAAGGCACTTCAAAGAATAGTTGTCCATGACAACTCAAAGTTCTCTAGCAACAGTTGTAGAGTTTTGTGGTTTGGGGTATGACAGACTTATTTGTGGTTTGTTTTGTCCTTATGGTTTGTTTTATTAGTGTGTGAGCCCACCGAATCCTGCATACTGTAAATGAAAAAGAAGGTAGCATGTGTGTTCTCATAATATGAACATAAAGATGCTGATAAAGAAATGTAAGGTAAAATGTATAATAATTGTTTGGACTTACTTTCCCACTTGCAGATCAGGATTCAAGGCCAGCAGATTTGTCTTTATTGTTTTATATTTCTTGGGGTCTTTTATTGAGGTCCTGATTTTCATTAGTAGCAATCTAAGAGATGAAAAAGCATTAAGAAATCTATTTTAGGGATGAGTATGATTGAGCAATTTTGAATTTATTTTGCAGTGTGATTTTAAGTGAATTTATTCTTATTTTAAACCCTAACATTATGTTTTACAGTGAAAAGATTGCTTGTTGGGTTATATTAATGGGTACTGCTTTCAGTCACTGTTGTGTGGCTAACATGTTAAAGTGCTCCTTTAGGGACAGATTCTTAACTACTGTAACAAAAGATGCTGAGCCACTTGAGCAGTAAGGTTTAACTTATAAGAGAATAGATATATTAGAATGTGGAATATAATTAGGGAGAGGTGGTAATATTTAGTTCCATTCAACTCAATAAACTGAACCTGAGCAGAAGAATCTCTTGTATCCTTCTGGTTTTAAGTGTAGGTAGCTGAGATGCACTTTTTAAAAAGATAGGAGGCAAATACTATCCATGAAGTCATCACTTTTTAGCTAATGACCTGGACAAAATATTAAGAAGATGTTAAAAATTCTTGGATTTTGAGTGATATAAGTTGAAAAGGAATGGTCTTGGAAGTCAAAAAGCCTAACGGGTGTTTTTGTATGCTATATGTTACAGTAGAACAAATCAATTCAGGCTCCTTAGATGCAGTCATTGCCTTGTGATTATATTTGTGTAAAGTCTTGGAGCCTTTGATCAAAGAAAGGCATTTGTGACTAGGTCTAATCCAAGCTCTTTAAGGTGTTTAACTTGCACGGGGGGGAAGAGGTTGATAACAGCTGGGATTTAAATTTAGTTTTGCTGAACTTTTGTTTTGAAAGGATTTCTATTATACACTGCTTCCTTTTCCATACAGAAGATGGATCATTGAGTAAACCTAAAAGGGAAAGAGGATATGGGAGGAAATGGGTGGGGACTTGGAATTAATCTTCTGAAGAAAAATGTTTGATCAGTGGGTAGGAGAGTATGAAATCCTCTGATGTTGACAGCAGGCAACTTTCTGACTGGTGTGTGATTGACAACTTTGATGCTCCAGTGGGGAGCGAGTGTCCAGCCGTGCTCAGGCATCCTCTGTCTGTGGGTGGTAGTGTTAATAATGTGGCAACTGGAAAGATTAATTGTGGACAAGCAGCAGGATTACGAGGAGGGCTTCACAGGTCTAAAAGGAACAGTGGTAGGAAGGCCTCTGATCTGTCAGCCCAAAAGGAAATTAGTTAGGGCAGGCTGGAGCAGGCTTAAAAAAGGGACGGGAGGGGGGAAGGGTAGGATGGAGTAATGGAGGTAGGGAAGCATTTAGGATATTAAGGCAAAATGAAGAGGATATTGAAAAAGATCATAAGGGGATGGGACCGATGTTCTTGAAAGACCTTAATACACTGCATCCTCTTACAGTACATGCAGAGTTCAGAATGTTTTGCAGAGAACTGCAAAGTGAATTTTGTAGTGGTTAGAGCTGCCCCATTAGGTAATACCTGTTACTTGTTTCCAAACGAGCATAAGAATAAACTCAAATTAAGGATTTTCAAGGACATCTAAATCCAAAATACATAGCAGAGAGTTTACTTAAGCTGTTTCTGCAAGTTACAAACTGCTCTGTGTTATACTTCCCACCCTTTTTGGTAAAAGTAGGGATTTTGCCAATAAATTCTGTGTTACCATTAAAGAGGCCATTCATCATGCTTACTAATGTTATTAATCAAGATACACCACAGTACTCTTAAAATGAGATCATTTTGATAAATCATGCACGACATGAAAAGACTTTATTCCTTTTAAGTGCAATTTAGACTGTAATTTTTTTCCTCATTTATGATTCATGGGAGAAACATGGATAAAATTCCCTTGCACATTTACACCTTATCTTCAGTAATAATTCAAAACTGCTCTTAGATGAAAATTCAAGAGCTGATTCACCGAAGCTGAATGCCAGCTCATTATTTTCTGGCATTCAGTAGTCCAAAAATAATGTCCATACATTAGGTGCTTTTCACAATAGTGGAATTTGGCTGCACACCAGACATATCGATTACACTCAATTAAGCCTAAATGCATAAGAATTATCTGATGTTCATTTGCATTTTTGATCCCTGCTTTCAACCTTGCAATTTAACATAAAGTGAAAACCAAAACGTAAAGAAAATTCAAGAGAGAAGTGATAATCCCTCCTATAAGAGAATAAGGGAACTCTTTGAATCTGAAATGCTTTGAATCTTAAGCTCTACTACTTCTGTTAAATGAGAAAATCTTTCCTTTTCTTGTTAAAGGTTGTTGAAATTGGAGGACCAACCAAAATATAAGGTCACTGTTTTTGTTGTCCTAATACTACAGTAATTTGGCTACTGTATTAGTAGCACCACGTTTGAAAATAAGCTGCTAAAATATCTGGAATGAACATTTGCTAAGGTCAAAGTCATACTCTTGATTATAGCTGAAGTACTTGTATTATTGATTAGATTTAAAAGTGTCAGAAATTGAGTTTTTGTTTACTCCTGTGTTTAGAAATATAAAAATGAAATGTCTGGTAGAGAGATTTAATTTGGATAGCAGAAATTTTACTGTTTTTCAAATCGTGATTCAAAGAGGATTGGTTTGTTTGAGTTACAGTTCCCCCTTTACTTCCTTGAACAGCTGAAATATTTGAAGGAACTTGTGTGGTTGCCAAAAACAGCACAGCATTTTTGTTTTTGAATCACTGGTGTCTACAAATTTGTTTTGATGCAGCAGATGTACAGTATGTCCTGATACTACACGTGATGTTCCCTTACTAGCACCATCCAAGTATTGCATTTTTTATTCCTTGAAAAGTGGAATTCAGGGATTAAACAAATTAGTTTTTTTAAAAAAAATCTAATTAGTTTCCTCCACTCTTGGGAGCTAGTTGCCGGTGTGTGGCTGACAATTTTTATCTAAATGGGATATTTTTTTTCCGTTCATTAAAGCGACTCTAATTTACGCTGGAGGTTTAGCAAAGACAACTGCTAACTGGTGGCTAAGTCTGCTTGGCTGTGGAGCAAGGAAAGTGGGAAATCCCATCCCATCAAGAGCAGCCTCCCTTCCCGGTAAGGATGCTGTGCCACCTCTTGGTTTTGCAGAACACCCAAGGTGAGGTGTGTGCTGAGCTCTGGCCAGCCTGTTTGAGCCCTCAGGCGGAGCTCCCAGCTGGGGAGGGGAGAGCCAGATCTGCTGTGCTCTGCTGTACAGAGCACTCTGCTCGGGGCCTGCTCTTGGATATCTTTTAGTCTCTTTCTCTATCCCTTCCTTCATGCTTCCTCCCTTTTGTTCACTGGCTGGATGGTTCCTAAGTTCATAGAAAAGCAAATACATTGCAAATGAAGTTGTTCTTCCCTGACCATTCCCTAGAATGGAATGAAGACTTGGTGTATTGGTGCTCTCAAATTTAGTTTTTGGTGTTTTGTTGTGGTCTTTTTGGTTGGTTGTGGGGGTTTTTTCTGCTTCAGCATCTACAATGTCTGTAATTTTGATGGACATGCTTTGCAAATCTTTTTGCAGTCCATTTAATATCAAATACAATTATTTGGACTAAACACACAGGTCAATATAAAGAGAGGTACCTCAGTTTAGCAAATGTTTGGTTATGTGCATAACACGGGGGCTGTGAATAGTCTGACTTTACTGTTTTGTAAGTCTTAAACCACATACTGTGAAATACTGCAAAACTTGAATGACTTTAAGGCTTGCAAAACTACAAGTTTCTTCTGTAATAATACTGTTGGAGTTTCTTTACTGAGTTATTTGCTGACCTGTTCCTATGAAATTGAAGCCACCAACCATTTTAAACAGCTTTCCTCAAAGCTATTTGTATGTATAGTTACTTTCCACTGCAACGAGAACTTCTGATGCACATGTCACCAATACTTGAAGACATAACTGTCACATGTCAATGCTGTCACTGTCACAATATTCCTGTGAATATTAAGAGTAATGCAATCTATACAAATCTCTTTGGAAAATAGCTTAGGGCCAAATGTCAGTATGTGGTAGGGAAAACAAATAGTTGTCTTTCTGCTGGTGCACAGGATTACTCAGAAACGTGATTTGGAACTTGAGCCAGTGTTTGTGCAGAACAATCCAAACCCTGGATGATATTCCATAGAATTAAAGTTGCTCTAACTCAATGCTTAGCTCAAAGGTAATGAAAACTGTTCTATATTTGACAGGGAATTATACACTGTACATAAAATAACAGAAAAACACCAATAAACAAACCCTTGCGTTCTTGCTTTTCCAAAAATTGGAAATAAAGCTAAATTGCCCCTTCACTCCAATATCCTTTTTAGAAGCTCTTGAATTTTGCTCACTCAGTGGTATGTTGCTGAAATGGCAAAGTCTCTTCCAGTAATTTTAGGAAAAGCTATCATCAAGCTGTCAACAGTCTAAATTGAGATTAAAAGTACCAAAGAGAAACCTTCACTATTATCAGAGTCCCAAATAAGTACACTTGAATAGGCAGATAACACCTAAAGTGTACAGTATGAGACCACTTATTCTCCCAGTTTTTTGGAGTGATTTACAGGGATGAAGTCTGATGTAAATAGTGATGGTTTTTTTCTTTTCTTACCCAGAACTACTTGACCCCAAGAAAACATGCAGTTGTGAACAGATGCCTGTTCTTGGATTTTAGTTTCAAATATTGCATAACTGGGTGTAAGGGGTTTCTATCTCTCCCTCTGACATGTTATGTGCCCTTGGCTCATATTGGTCATCAGAGAGATTTCCAATAATTCATAGTCCAGAGTAGATTGAGCTGCAGGTTTGCAGTTCACCAAAATCAAGGTATTATTCATTCTGGCTGAAGGTGAGAGTTATGTCTCTAGCAATATGTCTCTGAACAGGAGGTTCCCTGAAAAGAGTTTATTATCACTGATGAGTCAGCAGAGGAAGGATATTCTATATTTTTATTCATATCCAGTAAGTAGCATCCCTTGCTGTTTAGGCAAACTTGTCTCTGTTAAGATCTATTAAGATGTTTGTTTTGATGCATGATGCATTTTCATGTTGTGACCTGATTTTTCCTAGGGACAAAAATGGGATTATAACTCTGTTCTGACATAGAAATTGATGGCTGGTCTCCAAAAGCAAGAGCTTAGTATACTAATTTACTCAGTCACCTCTTAACATTTTTTATGTACTATCCTTTGGGAGTCCAACAGCTACAACAAGGAAGATTTCCAAGTTATAGCCTTTAACAAACTATTACCATGATTAACTTTTATTGTTATGGATTTCTGATTATTGTTCTCGGGTTTGGTCTGGCAATTAAGATTTGAATCAGTGTTTATTCTTTTTCTTCCCCAAAACATTGTAGCCCTATTTTATACTTTTATATTAACCAAACATTGTAGAACTGGGGGTTTTTACTATTAAAAAAAAAATCTTAATTTTGAGGATATGTTTAATTGTAAAGTAAGTATGATTGAGGTGGATTCCTTTGATTGACTTTTACAGTTTATAAGTCAATGTATCATTAGGGAACAAACTGCACAAAAGATAGTAATTATTTTCTCAAGACTCCCTTTAGTGAATTATCATGAGATCCAAGAAATAGTTTAGCTTTTGTGTTTTTCTTTTTATTTGCCTTATTTTTTCTATTAGAAATTATCATGTAACTTTCAGTGAATGCTGTCCTTTGTGTCTTCTATTTAAACACATAATCTTTTTATGTCTGTTGAAATGGGTAGGTTGTAAATATTCCACAGCAAACTCTGTATCTGAAACTGGACATATAACTACCACGTCACCAACCTAAGTTAAACTGAATTTTAAAAACTGACAATGATTCATATTCACCAGCACAATCCTTTAATTTCATATCTTCTCCTAACAATGCAACACTGCTTCTCTATAACTAAAAAGCAAGATGGTAAATGTGGTTTGTCTTAGCTTTTTATTGTTTTTTTAATATCTTTCTTTCACCTGAAACATCCTACTGAACAAAGGTTAGTTTGTTGTAAACTATAGCACTTCAGTCTAATCTTTTTAATTTGGAATCATAGAGAAAGGTTTTGGTTTCTTCCCTTCTCCCTTAACATTTTGCTTTTAAGTGTTCTGAGCAAGTCCTCTTGGATACTTACTTCCTTTATTAGACTTCTGGTGTGGGTTTTAAGTGTTTATTGTTAATAATTCTACATGCTTGTACAACTTTTTGCATTATAGGCACTATAATTTGTAATAGATCCCTTCATTTAGCTCACAGGGCAGTGGAATGGGAAAATCATTTGGGACTTTTTCTTTAGATTTGAAAAGTACAGTATCTTATCCCAACTTTCTAACTTTTTTCTTACATATGGGCGCACTCACAACTTCCTTTAAGTAAATATTAATCTGCTTCACCAAGAGGAAAATTTTTAACACTGCCCAAAAATTTCCTGACAGAGATGGCAATTTTTTTTAAGCCGCCAGCTGTATGGAAATACTCTTTTAGTAATGATACTTAATGTCATTGTGTAAACTCCTGCCAGTACAGCAACCTTGAGGAATTGCAAGCAGCCTTAACACAAACAAATCAATCCTCCAAGGCTGGTGACTCTGTGCACCTGTAACCTCATCACAGCACTCATCCTGCAGGTGCATCTGCTTTGCCTCACCCCTGCCTTCATTCAGAGCCCTGACCGAGTTTGTTTTGTCACCCAGGCGCCCAGCGCTGCTGCCCCTGCCTCTCCAGAGATGCACTACACACCTCTGCCCTCCGGATCCAGGGACCTCACCAATCACAGAGGTATGAGCTGCGTTTTATTGGTGTGAACTGCTGCAAGGTGTGAGGCTTTGCTCTAAGGCCTCCTCTGTGTTAGTTACTGCTGCATTTCACTTTACAGAGAACGCCGTGCCTTTCAAGCACTGTGTGAGAAAACCATACCTGTCAAGACTACAGATTTTAACTCATTTTAAATAGGATTTACAGGTGGTCTACCGGGAAAGCAAATAAATCTATGGATAATAACGTTCAGTGATTTTTGTGTGTGTGAGAGAGAGAAAAATGTAAAGAGATTAGAGTACTTAAACATTGCTAAGTAGATGATTACATGCAGCATTGGTAATTTTGAGAGAATTTGTAAACTTTCTAATATTTTTAAAGTGAGAGCTTTTTGGCAGTTTAGAAATTTAGGACTATAATTTTAAAATGTTAACACATTTTCATTGCAATAAAAAGGGATTCTTCTCTGTTTTTCAACATTAAAGGAGGATCAGTGTTCAATTTCCTTTTTCATCAATCCTTAGAACTTAAAAAGCACCTTGGGCAAATTCACAAATTCCTTCTGCATACCGATGAAACAAAAAGTTCAGAGAATAGGTGAAAAACTGAAGAAGTCAGGAAAGGAGTATTCCAAGCTTTTTCATCTTTTTTTTTTTTTAAAGGAGAAATTTGTAAACCTTACAGCACTTTTTTAGCTTAAAACAAGAATAGCAATTCTCTTATTTATTTCCCACATTACACATTGATTCTGCATTGATCATGTAAACCACTTGTGTAGAGGCAGATTTTGTTTTGGATACCAGGATCAAAGTCAGCCTTATATTTATGAATTGATGGTAGCTGAATTTTAGTGTGTGTTCAAATTCTGCAGCACTACAGGAGATGGAAGCAGCTGCAGTAGAATTCCATATTACTTGAAACATTCTGAAAGCACCAGGCAGGTAATGCACCTGGAGAAGAAGCTGTGGTTCAGCTGTGAAGGATGAGGAATTGAATTGGTTGCAGCCTGTGTCACTGTTGTTGTGCTAGAGCTGAGGATGAGTGTGGAGCGCCGTCCTGGCCTTGGTGTAAATTGCTGCGGTGCACTGGAAATCAGGTGTTCTGGAAGGGCTGGAGATGCATTGTATTGTCTAACTCTAAGCTCACGTGGAAGCTGATGCTTTTTAAAGAGAAAGGCCAAACCAAAATCCTGAATTTGAACATACATGTGGACTTCAGAGGTTTTAAAAAAGAACATCTCCCCCCAAAAATCTGCAACCCAGGGTCCTTCGTCGCCACACTCCCTCCTCCCCCATTCCCAAGATAAGCAGCTTTGATTTTCAGATGTCGGCTTTGAGGTTGGACTTCTGGCATTGGATTAAATGGTTAGGGTCTACTAAGACAATAAATAGAATGACAGAATGCTGTAAATCCCTGAGTTCTACAAAAATACTTCAAAAGTACCCTTAACAGCCAGGCATGCTCAGATTATTTTATTTAGATGATAGCGTACTGGAAGTGTGGCTTCATGGCTGATTCTGTTACCTGGCTTTGCAGAAGAAATGGCAGCAGCACTGAGTGCCAGAAGCTGCATGCCTGCATCACTGATCGCCTCCCCTTGCCATGCAGCGGTGGTGTGGCTGCAGTGGGTGCTGCAGACACCTCCAGCGGGAGCTCCTTCAGAGCGGGAGCTTGCCAGGCTCTGAGTACCTGCTGTCATCACCAGGCTTTCAGAATGCCTGCCCCTTGCTGTGAAAGGGGAAAATATATTCCCCAAATCACCAACATTCCACCCTTAGCTGTTCACGTACTTTTTATTACTTCTCTCTTTACTCTTCCCAGAAATATTCTGCTCTGCATGCTAAACATGCTGAAAATTTCCTTGTGATTAAGCACGGTTATAAATAAAGTGAATGGAGAAGAGAGTGTCATCCAAAGAACGGGTAAAATTAGTCCTTAAAGGGACATTGTTAGCATGATCAAATAAGTTTATATATGTGTGTGTATATGGAGATATATATATATCTAGAGAGAGAGAGAGATATACATATTCATGAGTAAATAATTAAGGAAATTTTCCAAAATTCCAGGTGTTGGAAGAACCAATGCCAAGCTTAGAACAACCTGCTGGCAAGGCCCATTAATTCAATCAACTTCTTTTATACAAAGAAAAATCTCTACGTTCACAAGCCCATAAAAGATTAATTGCAGCCAATAGAAAAATCTCCAAGGAAAGAATTAAATACTTAAGCATGCTATTTTAGGTTCAGAATATCTTCAATTTTTTTCTTCACTGAATGCTTTCAGTGTTGTAAAGTAGAATTGAATCAGCTGTTGCATATGTAAATATTGGCGGTTTTCAATGCATACTGGAATGAAGAATGCTGTAAGTTTGTGAGTGTTATTTGTCCCTGGAGAAACTTGTTTACCACAGCCCTGAAGTCTGGCAAATGGTTTGGTACAGCTGTAAATTGATTTTTTGGGGACTGGGAGGGTAAACAGGAGCAAGTATTTGATTGGTACAGTTTCACTTGGGCATTTCTCACTCTCTTTAGCTATGATTTTTAACAGGGAGAACAAAACCATAGAATTATGTGTGGGTTGTGCCATGTGTCTTATAGTTTTTGTGTTCATGCATGCTGTGTATAATTGCCAGTCAGGATCTGGTCTTTTCAGGCTGACTCCATATTTTGTACAGATGATTTCAGGAATGGTGAAAATCTCACTCTCCCTTTCAAAGCCCACAGAAAGAGTACATAACAGTGTGATGCCAGCATGGAGCAATATGGAATGATCACTGTAAATATTATATCGAGTGTTATGATGCTTGAGTATGTATAAGTATATGAAGAGAGAAATAAATATTGGACATATGTTTTTAAGCTTTAGAAATTTCTCCTCATCTTGGTAAAATTGTTTTCACTTGTATTACAATGTTGCTTAGACCTACTTTTCTAATTTGAATCTTCCCTCAATCCCACTGTTCATATTTTTCAGTGAAAAATCTACTGGCCTTCTGTTTAGATTTTGGGCATCTGACAGCAATATGATTTGATCCTTGATGTGATCTAATTGCTGTCCCCAAACTGGTAGTTCTTTAGCTGTCTGTGTTTTTGTTTTGGTTCCAAAACAATGATCTCAAACTTCTAAGTGTCTTCCCTCGATCTTTGTTAAACTAGGATTTTGTATTTCACTTTATATGGATTTAGAACCCAATGATTGACTTGTGTGACGTTTGTGCAGGTCTCTTACCCAGTTAAAATAAGTCTGTTTGAAGACACAGCCTCCTGTCATACGAAGTGCTTCTTTTGTTTCTGTTTTGTATCATTCTAGTTTTCAAATTTTTGGATGAATTGAAATAAATAGGGCCTACATTACTGTCTGCTTGTTCAGATCTGCCTTTAAGAAAAAAAAAAGAAACAAACAGAACAGTTATTTATTTTTGTTTTTAAATAGAAATGGCCATGCTCCCAGTAAACAAAAGCAATGAAATGCAGAAACTGACCCACAAATTTTGGTGTTTATGTATTTTTTTAAAATATTTTGTATGTATGGCCCAATATTCCTTATTGATAATTTATTAACTGGGTCCATATCTTAAAATAGAAATTTCAATTCTTAGTATAGTTGGCATAGATACAAAAGAAATTTTAAAATCACAATAATGTATTTGTAAGGATAATTTGTCTGATGTGTGGGAAAAGGCCCCTCACCCTTTACCCCACTCAGGTTGTATATTTGTTTTTTTTAAAATGGCGCCTTTGGTAAGCAGGTGTCTTTATGTGTAAGCATTCAAACTCAAATTGCCTTCTAAAAAGAACAGTGCTTTCCAGTTGGTGAGGAAAGTAGTAATTTATCATTCTATCTCTTTAGGAGCAATATCTCTAAATCACAGATATCATGAAACTCTGTTTTTCCTATACAAAAACATGTGCTGGAGGCCTTTTGTATAAACAGTTATTTTGTAACATTGTCTATTACCTGATCTACTTGAAAACATATTAATTTGCGAAAGCCATTTGGCTTCCTGTAACATTTTACAGATGACTCCTCCTTTTCTTGTGCTCTTGTTTCTGGGAAAAAACAGTGGTGAGTCTATCCCAGAGCTTACTGGTAAAATGAAGAAGTTTCCATTAAAAACTAAGTCTGTATTTATGTAAGTAGTTTTTAGAGCCTTATCTTGGATTTAGGCCAAGGTTTAATAGTTCTAATCTATTACGACTTGTAAAAACCTTCTGGACAAATCCACTGTCCTGTTTTGGTGTCTATATGGTTAATTATCCAAGTGCTCTGATACGTGCAGGCATTACACAGTCTTGTTTTATTTTTGAATGATGAGTGCCCAAATGAAAAAAATGGTATTTATTGTACCAATATGCTTGAATCAACTGACAGACATGTTTTCTTATTTTATAACCTGGTTTTGAAAGTCATAAACTGCATTCAGATCCAATGCCCAGACAACCAAGAGCAGAATATTTTGAAGCTTCTTACTAACCTTCTAAACGTGATTTTATAGAGGCTTTTTGAACAAAGGAAATGAGAGGTTCCTTCTGCTCTCAGTTTCTCCTTTTGCCTAACAGGGTTGTGCTGAAGGTTTCTTTTGGAATCCAGATCATTCCAAACTTTCACGTTCCTACGCAAACAAAAGTATGTGGGCATATAGTCTGTTAGAGAGAGACCTGAACTTGCTATGTTTCCTTCTTCTGTGATCCTTGCTCTGTGCCGTGGTACTCAGAGTATCTGGCATAGTAAATTTTCACCCATGACTGGTATGTTTATACAAAATTCCTTCTGATTGATTGTTAGGGTGTGCCACACAGAAAACCAGCTAGCAGCTTTAGGAGTTTAGATGAGCACTAGATCAAGACAAAAGTGGGCTACAGAATGCACAACAAGGGTTTAGCCATGCAGTTGTGCTGGAATTCACAATCTAATAGATGTCAAAAGACACCTACTACTTTCAAAAATTGGTGTTGAAGGAAAAAAGTAGGAATTTTGGAGAGCCGGAGGGAGCAGTATAATCGAAGTGACTGTCCTCCAAGGATTTACCTGTTCTGTCTCAATTTGCTCAGCCTGATCATACTTCATAAATATTCTTAGGTTCACATGCAACTAATAATGTCTATCAATCCTTCCAGAATTTGGTCTAGAGTTTTAATATGATACTTTAAAATCTTTGGAGTAAAATTTTAAAATTGACACGCACCACTTAATAATAAATGTTAATACACAAAGATGTCATTTTACATGTGCATTGTGAAAAGCCATGTTGTCTTTTAATCACAGACATAAAAAGGAAAGGAAATTGGTTTGCATAAAAACTTACTCCCAGAAAGATAAGTATCCTGTTTATATTATCATTGCGGTCCTCTCTGTTGTTGTTATTGACACAGTTGTTAGGTACTCATTGTGTTTTCAAGCCAGAGGCTTATTTAGAGTTTGAAATTGATTGCTGGGGAAGTTGCAAAGCAATTTATGTAGCAACTTATCATAATTAGTTAGTTTTCTTAGTGTGAACTACACTTTATGCTTGTCAATTGATTTTTCTGTGCATATGCATAAAGCAGCACATTGTATTCTGTCAAAAAAAAACCCCAAACCCCAAAAAACCTATGGTTAGTACTTTATCATGCAGTTGACAAAGTGTCCATACAGGTATATAAGGTGTATTTGCTTTAACTTGTCTAATAAATAAGAACAGGGTGAATAAGAAAATTGCAAGCAGATACAAAATATGAAAGTTCTGTATCAGGCAAAGATGCTGTGAATAGTGAGATATTTTCTTTGTTGCTTTGCATAAAGTGTCCTTTGAAAATACCATCATTTTTAACCTGCATTATGTTATGGTGTATCATAGACTGAAGCCTTCTCAGGCCAGGATCTTCTCATCATGAGATAAATAACCTTAAAACAAACAAACAAAGCTCTCAATAGCATGGAACAGACAAGATCATATTTTCCAGGGAAGGAACACTCAAAAATAAGCTGTGACATTTCCTATTAGTGCCAGGAAATATGTCCCAACAGTGAGATGTGATGTGGTCATGACTTAGCCTCAGGGGGAGTGGGTGGAAATCCTCTTCTTTTGACACTCTGAGAGAATGCTAAAATAAGGAGTCTGTTCTAAAATAAAAAAAAAAAGCGGGGGGGGGGGGAATCCAAAAAAAAGTCCATGGGGCTTTCCCTGTT